>JACTVC010000009.1:1200000-1516938 GCA_018417955.1 Laccaria trichodermophora
GTTGATCCATTGAGCGGTGCATTGAAAATAAAGAAGGGTGAAATGTGGCTCAATACATTTACACCTGAGCTAACATATCTTCTTCGCTGCAACACAGATACTACTAGCTTGATGTCAGGTACAGCAATAAAGGCGGTTGTTGGATATATCACCGAATATGTAACAAAAACTGGCTTAAATTCATATACAGCTTTTGATGCCGTTCGTCAAGTGTTTAACAGAAACTCTGAAATGATTGGAGGTAATGATGACAGGCAAAATACTGCTCGTCGATTGATGACAAAAATGGTGAATGCATTAACTGCTAGGATGGAAATAGGAAGTCCTATGGCTTCTCTCTATCTGCTTGGAAACCCTGACCACTATACAAGTCACAAGTTCACTCTTTTCTATTGGAAAAATTTTGTAAGAGAGGCTCGAAATCCCTGGATGATTACAACAGAAAACGACACATCAAAGTCAGCTGTTTCTGATGAGAAAGAAATGCCAGAGAAAGTAGTATTGCAAAAATATGAGGGAATGTACATTGGATTGTCAAATGTTTATGATTATATTTACCGTCCTATTGCTTATGAGAAGATGTCTTTATATGACTGGATAAGAAAAGCAAAAAAAGAGAAACGCACGAAAGAGGAGCAGCAGGAATTCGATGCTCACTATGACAAAAATGAAAATGAAGTTGAATCTGATGATGAATCAGTTACCGAAGGAGAAGATGAACTCAATTTCTTAGGCGGTGGAGCAACTACATGTGATATAGAAGATGAATCAATAGATGAATTGCTTGGTGAAGATTCTGATGATGAACTTAACAACTATGAAAATTTTTACAATGATGAACCTGATAGCCAAGAGTTTCTACCTGATCACCCTCAACATTGCACACACAAGGTAGTTGTTGTTGATGAGGAGAGTGCTCTTATACCAAATTTTGTTGGCGGAGGCTTACCTCGCCGTGATCAAGGTGACAGAGAATATTACTGTTCTACTATGCTTTCTTTGTTCAAACCTTGGCGAAATGGCAAAGATTTGAAACTAGAAGATGAGTCTTGGGATGAAGCTTTTTGTGGCTATTCATTTTCAGCAAGACAACTTGAGCTTATGAATAATTTCAATATCAAGTATGAATGTAATGATGCCAGAGATGACTATTCTGCACAGATGAAGAAGAAAGGTGAAAGAGAAGGAATACTGGGCTCATGGGATAACACTGGAGGTGAACTTGATGCTAACTTTCCTGACTTTGGTGAAGATGGTCCATTGGATGTTGATGAATCACTGTATATGTTGGGAGACCCCAATAGTATCAATAATCAGAAGCTTCATGAAATGAACAGAATTGAGAATGTAGTTCAAAATGCAGGATGGCTTGATCCATGCATTGGCAATATTGATCCAGTGGATGTAAACTTCAAGCCAGAAAAAGAACGAACTGGATCTCAGTGGAATGTTCTTGTACAGTCACTAAAGAAACTCTTTCTTGAAACACGTTCAAAGAACCTTCCAGTGGCTAAAGCAGATAAAGAAAGAAATGGGACATCACAAAATGAAGTGGTTGTAGATGATATCAGCTACTTGGACAAAAAATTCAAAGCAAAGAAAGAAGAAGAACAGAAAATGATAGATGACATTGCCCAAACATTCAGTTTGAATGAAGAGCAGGAAAGAGCATTCCGAATTGTGGCCAACCATGCAACTATGAAAGAAAGTGAGCAACTTAAAATGTATCTGGGAGGTATGGGTGGAACAGGAAAATCTCAGGTTATAAAGTCATTAATAGCCCTCTTTGATAAACGTAATGAGGCACATAGAATTATGATATTGGCACCGACTGGATCTGCTGCTGCTCTATTGAATGGCTCAACATATCATTCAGCTTTAGGTGTAAAAAGTGATTCCCGAAGAAACCATAATGAGAATTCAACTATGGCACAGGTCAGATCTCGTCTAGATGGTGTAGACTATATTTTTCTAGATGAAGTGTCTATGATCTCATGTTATGAGCTATATAAAATAAGTGCACAACTGGCCAAAGGAAGAAACAATATGGATGTACCCTTTGGTGGAATTAATATGATTTTTGCAGGTGACTTTGCACAGCTTATGCCAGTCCAAGGCCAGGCCCTTTACAATGGAACTGTTGGCACATCGGTGGATGCCTCCATGTCAGAACGTGGGCAGCAATCTGCTATAGGTAAAGCACTTTGGCACCAAGTGACTACTGTTGTGATGCTACGAAAAAATATGAGACAAAATACACAATCAGTGGAAGATGCCAAGCTAAGGACAGCTCTAGAAAATATGAGATATGCAGCATGTACTGTTGATGACATTATATTTTTAAGAAGTCGTGTTGCAGGACGGCGACCTAACCAGCCAAAGTTGGCTGACAAACGTTTCAGAAATGTCTCTATCATTACTGCTCTGAACTCCCAGAAGGATCGAATTAATGAATTAGGTTCTGCACGTTTTGCAGCAGATACTGGCCAAACACTTACTGACTTTTACTCTGTGGATACACTGGGGGTTGAGTGTGATCCAGTCACTGGGAAAAAGCCTCGTGGAAGACCTAAGAAAACTGCTGTATGCAAAACTATCAGTCCAAAGCTTCAAAATTTACTTTGGAACTTGCGCCATTCTGCCTCTGACCATGTTCCTGGAAAACTTTCACTGTGTATTGGTATGCCAGTTATAATACGAAATAATGATGCAACAGAATTATGTATAACAAAAGGTCAAGAAGGTCATGTCGTTGGATGGGATGCAAAGTTGGACCCAAGTGGACAACAAATCCTTGAAACTTTGTTTGTAAAGCTTGATCGTCCTGCCAAGACAATCAAGATTGAGGGATTGCCTGAGAATGTAGTTCCACTAGTAAAGAACAGCAGGTCTATTGAATGTATCTGTCCAAGTGATGTTACTCTCACTATATCTCATTCTCAAGTGTCTGTGCTGCCCAACTTTGCAATGACAGACTATGCATCACAAGGAAAGACTCGTCCATTTAATGTGGTGGATTTAAACAGCTGTCGTAACCACTTATCTTACTATACTGCTCTTTCTAGAAGTGCAACATGTGAAGGGACTGTAATTGTACAAGGATTTGACCCATCAAAAATCACCTGTGGTGCATCTGGTTATCTTCGACAAGAGTTTAGAGAACTTGAGCTTCTTGATGACATTACCAACCTTAGATACAATGGTCAATTACCTGAATCAATCAATGGGCAACTGCGCAATTCTGTTTTACGTCAGTATCAACAGCTCAAAGGGAAGGGGTATTGTCCACAGCATGTGATGGGGCCAATCAGATGGAGTGAAATGTATCCAATGCAAACTTTCCAAGTGATTACTGATAGTTCATGGACACTCACCACAAAATCAACCACTGATAAGGCAACTGAAGAGGTCAACATTCAATCACAAAAGAAAAGTAAAAATGTCACAGGATGTTTTGTTCCTGCACAGGGATCAAAGGCAATTGCATCTACACTGAAAAGGAAGGCAGAGGAGGGTCTGAATTCTGATGAACCTAAATCAAAGAAGATTAGAGCCAGCTTTGGACCTACACCTGAAACTCCTGTTGGGATTCTTTGGGATTCAGTAAATTACAGCTGCTCGTATGATTCTCTATTTACAATTTTGTGTGAGATTTGGATTTACAATCCAAAAGGCTGGACAAAAACATTTTATTCATTTGGTAACCAAGGAAAAATATTGTCAGAAGGATACAAAAAAGTTATCAGAGGTCTTGAAACTTTAGAAAATGTTAGGAATGATGTGCGTGCATCACTTAAACAAGAAAACTCAGATTTATTTCCAAGTGGACAAACTGGGACTGATATCCGGGATTTAATCTCATACATTTTTACTTCACATCACAACATTAGCTTGGGCTACCACAGAGTATCATGTAATACATGTGATTTTTTTCAAGATCTTGATAATCCACCTGAAAGAGTCATGTCAATACTTGATGGAACTTATAAGTCAATTAATGAATGGTTGCAACAATGGCTCATGGAACCAAGCATATGTGATTGTGGTTCTCCAATGGCAACTTCCCGAATGTATGATCAACCCCCTTCACTTCTTGTATTCAGTTTGAATACAAGTAGAGTCTCAATCAGCAAGACTATTCGTATTAAAGGCTCCAATGGTAAGTTCACAGTCCTTCCACTGAGAGGCATAATTTATTCTGGTGGATTTCACTTTACATCTTATATAATTACCCCTGGAAAAGAGGTGTGGTATCATGATGGTATGGTGACTAAGAGACATTGCATAAAGAAGGGGCATCTTACTGATTTTACAGAAGATTCTTTGAAGACCAGTGTAGAGAAAAATTCATCTGGTGAGTCAGTTGAGCGGCATGCAGTTGTAGTACTTTACTCTAAAAAATAAATATATATTACTATATATATATAGTTTTTGTTAATATATGATAATATGTGAGCTTAAACATATAGCTACACTATAAATGCTACTACAGTTGCAAAAAAAGAGGACTCGTATCTGCCGTGCTTGCAACGGCCTCTTACACAAGTAATCACTTGATGATTTTCTTAGTTTTGTTCTATATTTGCAAATAGACCCTGAGCCCTGAGCCTAGCCATCAATATCATAGCAACAATGTGTACTATTCCTATTTTTTATTTTTATTATTTTTATTATTTTTTTTATAGCAAAATTTTCCAAATTTATAACTATTTTTCTGTTTATGGTAAAATATTCCCACAGTCCTGTTTGCATCTATCACAAGAAAGAAGATGGTTAGTTATATTTTGTGACCAATAATAGCATGCTCCATATATCTGTGATGAATTTCCTTTTTGGGTCAAAATTCCCACAGTACCAGGAACACATCCTCTCACTTACCTCTATAAACAACAATTGTAGCCCCTTTCCTTACCTTTACAAATATATATAAATAATGTCATGCAGACCATTCCTCATTGAGAAAAACACAAAATACTGAAAAAATTGTCATGCATTTTTGACCAATATCTCAAAGTGCAAGAAGGCTGGTCTGATGATATAGTCACATGGCATAATATTTTACATAGTTGTCTTGATTTTCCATATTTGGATATGGACCCTGAACACTGGACATAGCCCCCTCATACATCATGGCAACAAAAAAGTATCATTTTGATTTTTTACTCATTTTTTTCTGATTTGCCAGCCATTTTTCATACTTTGTTCTATATTTAGATATAGACCCTGAACCCTGAACACAGCCCCTTCAACACCATGGCAACAGAGAAGAACCCTCTTGATTTTTGGGTATTATTTTCTGATATTCTGGAAACTTTTAGCTGGTTTCTATATTTAGATATTGACCCTGAACCCTGAACACAGCCTCCCCAACTTACTAAGCAATATTCTGATTTTTTACATATTTTTTTGCCATTTTTCTTGCCATTATTCCTGATTTTATGGCTGCTTTTCTGTTTAAGGGAAAAGGTTCCCGCGGTGATGAAAGGTAAATCAATCAATGAATGAAAATTTTGCCTAAGTCCTCAGTTGATAAAGAATGAGTCTTACTCGTAAACTCGTAAGGACTCATAACATCTGCCTCTTCAATGACTGCAATCTCCTCCTCATCCTCTGAATCATCACCCTGTTCAAGAACAATTTCCTCTCCTTCACTAAAATCCTCAACCTCTCCTGCTCGACGAAATCCTGCACTCACATTCTTTGTACCTGCAGTAACTTTGACACTCTTCTTTCGCTTTGGTTTTTTGAAAAAGAAGGATATAAATATCTGTGAATGAAATGAGGCTGAGTTAATAAAATATTGAGAAATATATATAGCATCACCTTAGCAATCAAATTTACAATGTGAGCCAGACAGCAAAGCCGAGCATCTTCTCCCCAGAATGTTGGTATTTTCTTAGGAAGTACCCTTGCTAAGGAATCACAGTTTGATGCATTATCCATGCAAAGTGAAAACAGCTTGACCAAAGATCAGAAATTGGATAAATAGAGATCAAAGAAATGCACACCAGTTCAGTAAGACCAAAACATTCCAAACAATCAAAAACAACCTGGGCTAAATACTCTCCATCATGCCTTTGTTTGAGGCTAAAAAGTGAGTCAGTTTAAACTAAGATGCTAACCAACTTATTTATTCATACCGTATAAATTCCAGTATTGCACAATGAATTGAACCATTCTGATACCAAACCACAACAAGCCCAAGATATGATGAGACAATTGGAGAGGTCCAACCATCAAGTACAAGGTGGATAGCACTGTTTAGTGACTGTCCTTTCATTAGCAACTTGAATTTATTGGATAAGAAAAAAAACAGTACCTTGAAGTAATTCTTGACATGAATTGACATGTCAAGATAAATTTGATTGAGATCACAGCTGATTGTATTGGGACTGTGAGCTGCAGTTCCAGGGCGAAGCATTTGGACCTCCTTCAGATAGTCAGGATCAGAGACCATGTTAAATGGACGTGCACTGGTAGCACAGTGCTGTGCAAGTAGAGCTCGATGACCTGCTACAGAGTATGGTATAGGAGTGTCATCCTTCAGTTGCTTCTTGGAGATCCCCTGTGCCTGAAGACACGCATTCATCCCTTTCAACATGTTACTAGTACCTTCTGCAGTCTTTGAACGTGGCCGAACAACTGCAGGATGCTTATCTGGACGTGACTTGCATCTAAACACATAAGAGAGAGAGAGAGGCTCTCTCTTGGATCCAAAATTACGCTGGAGGGAGACTGAATAATGGTCGTATGCATCAGAACGCCATGTTGTCTTGGCAGCAGCTACACAAAAGAATTTACAATTTTTTTTAAAGTTAAAATGCCAAGGACTCACCAATTATGTCCTCATCTGACAACTCCCAGACCTCCAAGTCACTCTGTTTATTGATTCCAGGTGCTGCAGCATGTTGGCGACGTTTTATTGGTGATACTAGTACTGGAGGAGCTGAAATATCCTTGTCTAAGCTGTTTGTGTCGTCATCAGACAGGAAATTGAATTTTTCTGGTGAAGGGCTTGTGTGATGGCTGGGAGCAAAGGGCAGGTTACGATTTGGACCCCTTCCACGAGCAGCAGGGACAGGGAGTCATTGCGATGGCATAGCGTTGTGGGGGCAAGAGGCAAAGGGAGCTGAGGACACAGATAACACACTCTTATCTATTCAGGGCAGGTACACTCAAAATATCTCAAAGTCTAAAAATATATAATTTACCCACGGATACCTGCGGATAGTCTGGGTAGTTACCCGAATCCATCAATTGTATCCAAATATGGGTGGATTTCGGGTTTACCTGGGATTAGCCTATCCGTGACAGTCCCTACGTTGAAGCTCTCACTCTCGGTTTTGACCCTCATTCTTGTTTTTCTTACTGGAGCCCCCACCCACATCTGCGACTATGAATACAGTAAGTGTGAAATGTATATGGTAAGACACTCACGTTTTGGCCTATTGGCTTCAGTATCTCAGTTTGTCATATCTGTGTAGTCCTTGACATGGCCATACTGGGATGGTATAAACTTGGCCATGTTGGCCTTGTAGTCAATCCAATCCATGTGGATCTTTTTGCGGATATATGCAGCTTTGACCGATGGATCCATCTGGTCCTCGTTGACCTCCCCAGGTAAAACAGGATCAGAGACTGAACCGTCTGGTGCTTTAGGCCAAGGTTCAGCAGGTATAGATTTTGTAGTATCTTGCATGGTAAATGAAGATGTAAATTTCACCTGGTCTATTTGTACCCCCATTGACAATGGAAGCTGACGAACAATATAGGCAGATATTTGGAGCAGGCCCTGCACCACAAAGTTGAATAATGATTTATTCTCCATAAGGACCAAACCATCCTGAACAAAGTTGGCTTCCCTTGTTATCTCCCCTTTATTGGAGCTAGATTTTCTCAGTTTTCTGTGACAGATGTTAATGTTTGTTACTCACAGCAATGATGTCGCCTCTGTTGACAATTTGAACAGTTGTCCAAACATACTGGCAAACCCGATAGAGTATTGACCAGCTCCAGAAAGCATGAAACAGGGTGAGTACAGAACAGCATTAATTCTATACAGATTCTTCTTCAACTCAATGCCACATCCCAGGATGATTGGCGAACCCCCATGTCTGTAGAGCCCATTGAATATGGCCAAATAAAAGTGAGCCATCTTGACGTAGAGAAAATTGTTTAAAACAAAAAATCTGCCCATTTCTGTTCCACCTGTTTCTGGAACGTTAGTGTTTGACATCATGCAGGTATATCCTCCAGGATCATCTCCATCATCACAGTGGCCCTGCATTTGTCCAAAGATCCCCATGCCCACCAAAGCAGTGTCTACAACATTGAATTATAAATAGTTGTAGTAAAATAACTGAGACACTTACCAAAACGTTTCTCCCAAGGTATTGCAGGCAAAATGTGGCTTGAAAGTAACAGTTATCTTCAACTCCCAGTCTTGGTATGTTGGAAGCAGATGTGTAGCATTGGTACAGCTCTTGTACGTGATTTGGAAGGCAAATTTTCATTGCAAGAGCACCAATTTCACTGTGTAACTAGAAATCCTGTTAAGCAGCAGGAATAGCTGAACAAAATAACAGTACCTTGATAAACCTCTTTCTGAACTTAAGTTGTTCATCCATAAACTCCAAAATTTTTCCGAACCAGTAGGGACTCCACATTGCATGGGAATGTTGGGTTGTAGATGCCATGGGATAGCAACGAGTTCCATTAATTCCAACAGCACCAGTCCTTTCAAACCACGTTCCCCCTCTCAATACTCCATTTTCATCACAGGTTGGTGGATCAAGAGTAGCTTCTTCTTCTGGGCCAATCAGATCTGCTTGTAAGTCGTCAAATGCTTTGATTTGTTCTTCAGTCATCATCTTTGCTCTATTTCATAATCAGACGATGATTTTTGTGTGGATGTGCAGAAATGTACCCATCCAGTATACAGACATTCAAGATGTCCTGCATCCGGTCAAGACGTGTCAGGGGCGTAGAAGCATATAGAGCAACCCCAGGTGGCACTTCCAATGAGCCTATGTATAAATTTTAAGAGGTTGATTTGCATTCAGCACAGACTGTACTTGTGTAAGAGGCCATTGCAAGCACGGCAGGTACAAGTCCTCTTTTTTTTTGCAACAGGATATATAAAGAACAATTTTAGAAAAGAATTTTAATTACCAATATTCTTTGCTCTAGCCATCCAATTATATTTATTAGAATTGATTCTGTCCCTGTCACCTGTTTCCATTATTCCAACATCCTTATTGTCCTTATTGTTCCTATTGTCATCATCCTACCCCTATCTTTTCTATTGTTCTTATTGTTCTTATTGTTCTTATTGTTTCTATTCTTCTTATTGTTCTTATTGTTCTCACTGTTCTCACTGTTCTTATTGTTCCTATTGTTCTTATTGTTCTTACTGTTCCTATTGTTCTTATTGTTTTTATTGTCCTTATTGTTCTTATTGTTCTTATTGTTTGTTCTTACTGTTCCTATTGTTCCCATTGTTCTTATTGTTCCTTGTTGTTCTTTGCCCCTTGTTGTTTCCAACCTATATAAGTAGCCCAGCTGTACTCAATGAAGTCCCCAATATTCAGACTTCAGGTTAGTATTGTAGTCTCAGTTCAACATAACAGTGTCTCACTTTGGTCTTCAGCTATTACCTGGCCACTTGCAACAATATTTTCTAAACCAAATATTTGTACATCAAGTCACCATGGCTCAACAATGTATGTGATACAACTGTTTTTGGTTTTGCTGCTGCTGATGATTGATAAAGCAGTTCAAACTAATTTCAAGGGCTTGCACCTGCATGGAGGTACTTCTCCACCTACCCATGGAGAAAGTAACAAAAATGGTGAAGCTGGCCCCAGTGAATATCGAGCTGTAAGCTTGTCATTTAGTAAGTTTTTATATTCTATTTATTTTATTATTTTATATTCATTTTTCATTGAAATAGATAGTTCAGCTGATGTTGGACCCTTCCAAGGTATATTGCTACTACTCTGCAATTACTATACCTATACTAACAATACTAACAGAAGACTTTCCACCCCCATTGATTGATCAAACCCAACAACAAGTGAAAAAGTAGTTTTGAATACAACTTTTCCACTATATATGTGTGCAATTGTAATCATAGATACAAAATTGTTGATGCTCAGAAGGGTGTATACTCATTTGAATACTACTACTACATGGCATGGAAATACTCCAACAAACTGAGTACAAATTCAGCAATGAAGTTGTATGTTTTTATTTTGACATCTTTGCCTTTATGCTACCCTGTGCTTAGGACCTTTCTATGGCCCAATCTGCTCCAGTGTAGACGACACTACTATATGCTACTAAAATGCTCCAACAAACTAAATAAACACATTTAAATATGGTTCACTTTTTAGAGTAAATTGCTACAACTGCTTGGCGCTCAACCAACTCACCAGAAGAGTTTTTCTCTCTACAGATCTTCAAAGAGTCTTCAGTAAAATCAGTTAGATGCCCTTTCTTTATACAATTTCTCTTAGTCACCATACCATCATGATACCACACTTCCTTTCCAGGGCTAATTATATGTGATGTGAAGTGAAATCCACCAGAATAAATTATGCCCCTCAGTGGGAGGACTGTGAATTTACCATTGGAGCCTTTAATACGAATAGTTTTGCTAATTGAGACACTACTTGTATTCAAACTGAATACAAGAAGTGAAGGGGGTTGGTCATACATTCGGGAAGTTGCCATCGGTGCACCACAATCACATATGCTTGGTTCCCTCAGCCATTGTTGCAACCATTCATTGATTGACTTGTAAGTTCCATCAAGTATTGACATCACTTCAGTCACCCATTTTTGGGTACCTATGAGGTTATCCAATTCTTTGAATTAGGGAACCTTAGTGGTACCCCATTCCAGAGTGGTATGACCCTCATACCAATTCCATCATACCATGGTATGGATACCACATACCATTCCACCTCATACCATACCATACCATACCATTCCATACCATACCATACCATACCATTCCATTCCATATCATTCCATACCATTCCATACCATACCATACCATCATTCCATAGCTGCCACAGGGTGTCTGGGGTCCTTTCTACAAAATATGAAAATTATTTCTCCAGGCTGCAATACTGATCCATTGGGCTCCATTTTTTGTGGATTGGTTCTTCAGATTTCTTCTGACATTTTAAGCTACCAGTGGAGGCTATAGGATGAACTTGATCCTTTGAAAATTCACTTGAAAATTAGCTTGATTGGGCTTTATCCCAGGGTTTGGCCATTTTCACTGTGGATAATCTATGTATCACAAGCCACTTAAAAGTGTATATCTTGCCAGGCCATTTATATTCATGACAAATAAATCAATGTTGTATCCATCACAATGGCATGGGCTCTAAAGGAAAACAAGAATTTTGCAAGACTTTATCTATTGCAAAGGCATGAACTTTAGCCAAATTACTACCCAAGGCAAGGATGCCTTCTTCAGATAGAATATGTTCAAAATTTGCCATTTATGAAAAAGTATGGGGTCATTCCATAGGAATGGGATCATCAAAAAACTTGGATTTGGAATCTTCTCATATCTGCCACTTAGCAGAGCTAGGATTGTGGGGAATTTGGATTTGAACATTTGAACACAAGCAGGCTAAGACTTCTAATTACAAGCTTCAAGGTATCATTATTAAATATAGCTATTCTAATTTAACTAAAAATTCTGTCTTTCATACAATTAATCAGGGATGGTGAAGAGGTCCATAACATTGACAGCAATATGAACAAATGCTATGGACATTCACCTATGAGGGAGCAACTTGGGAGATGCTCTTGGAACAGATTGCCAATTCCTTATCCCACATATCTTCAGAATCATACAATAGAGATGGAATCATACCATAGGGGTGGAATCATACCATACCATGGAAATGGAATCATACCATGGGAATGGGATCATACCATGAGAATGGAATCATTCCATTGAGATCATACCATGGAGATGGAATCATACCATGGGAATGGAATCATTCCATTGGGATCATACCATGGAGATGGAATCATACCAAGAACATGGAATCATTCCATTGGGATCATACCATGGAGATGGAATCATACCAAGAACATGGAATCATTCCATTGGGATCATACCGTGAAGATGGAATCATACCAAGAACATGGAATCATTCCATTGGGATCATACCATGGAGATGGAATCATACCAAGAACATGGAATCATTCCATTGGGATCATACCGTGAAGATGGAATCATACCAAGAACATGGAATCATTCCATTGGGATCATACCATGGAGATGGGATCATACCAAGGACATATGTTAAAACACATAATAACAACCACATGAAATTTACATGTAAGCCAAATATGGTAATTAGCTAAGAATAGCCAGAAAATCAGAAAAAAATGGCAGGGTGGTGCTCACTGTTGGTGATGACATTGGGGTTGTTTTCAGGGTCCAGGGCATATTTCCAAATATGGTAATATATCCAAAAATAGCCAGAAAATAGCGAAAAAATTGGAAAAAACATATGAATGGTGTACAGAACATCAGGCACTGCCTTCAGGGTCCATCCCAAAAGAGAAATATCACCTGGTTTGACTAAAAAGTGAAGAAAACCAAGACAAGAATGATTTGACCTATCAGGGTCCATGTAATGGGTTGTTGGGATGATGGTCACATGACCAATTACCAAAAATGGTCAAAAAACGAAAGTTGTAGCCATACACTGTAGCTTCCCAAATCTGTTTGAATTATGTTCTGAAGTGCTCCCATTGCAGAGATATGAGGTAAAGGAATTTCAAAAGTGTCGCGTTTTTTTTTGTTTTTTGTGTTTTTCTCCATGAAAACAAAACCAAATAGCATGATTTTAGTATATTTAGAAAGCTAAAAGAAAGGGCTACAATTATTGTATCGTGGGAAAATTGACCAAAAAAGGAAGGTGCATGCCCTCAGATATAGACTACCAAGTTTACTGATAGACTACAAAAAGGTCAGACTTAGACCACACAGTTTACTGATACACTATAAAAGACTACAAAAGTCCAACTTAGACTACAAAGCTTGCTGATAGACTATAAAAGTCAGACTTAGACCACAAAAGCTAGGGTTAGGGTCAAAAGGTTATCTTGGCTACAAAGTTTGTAGTGTCTGCTTTTTGTCATTACAAAAGTTTGTAGTGTGTGCTTTTTCATTAGAAAAGTTTGTATTGTCTGCTTTTTGAGACTACAAAAGATTACAGTGTGCGCTTTTTCATTAGAAAAGTTTGTATTGTCTGCTTTTTGTCATTACAAAAGTTTGTAGTGTGCGCTTTTTCATTAGAAAAGTTTGTATTGTCTACTATTTGAGACTACAAAAGATTGTAGTGTGCACTTTTTCATTAGAAAAGTGTGCAGTGTCCACTTTTTGAGACTACAAAAGATTGTAGTGTGCTTTTTCATTTAAAAAACTTTGTTGCTGACATGTAGTTTATGGTGTCCTTGGCCCTATCTATGTTATGGGAATGAGGTTGAAGGATTGCCATCCTTTTGCCAGTGCTGCAGCATTAGTTTTTGACATCATGCACAAGTTGCCTTTCACATTAGGAAAGGCCATTCTAAGCCTTTCATATTGATACCTACTGTCCTATCATAAAACCTAATTATCAGTTCATGTGGGGATATGGCTGAAGGATTGACATGACATCACCAGGTTTTAACATCATGACCATGTTACCTTTCACCCTGTCTGCTTTCATATTGATAGCTACTGCCCTGTCTGAAATATAGTCAACTTTGATACATTCATGTGGGGATATCACTGAAGGATTAACATAACATCACCAGTTTTTGACATCATGACCAAGTTGGCTATCAATGATTGGCTGATTCATCCTTGGAGGTGTCTTTAAGTCAGGTCATGTTGCAAGTTGACCATGTGTTGAGTAGATATCAACATGAATAGCCTCCTCTAGCTTGAAAAGACAACTTGGGCATGATGTGAGAAACTGATGATGTAGCAATAGCAATATGTAAAGTCATGTCAATCCTTCAGCCATATCCACATGAGTAGGTATCCATATGAAAGGCTTAGAATGGCCTTTCCTAATGCAAAAGACAACTTGTGCATGATGTCAAAAACCAATGCAGCAACACTGGCAAAAGGATGGCAGTCCTTCAACCTCATCCCCATAACATAGACAGGGCCAAGGACACCATGCACTACATGTCAGCAAACAAAGTTTTTTACTCGAAAAGTAGACACTGCAAACTTTTCTAATGAAAAAGCGCACACTACAAACTTTTGTAATGACAAAAAGCAGACAATACAAACTTTTCTAATGAAAAAGCACACACTGCAATCTTTTGTAGTCTCAAATAGTAGACAATACAAACTTTTCTAATGAAAAAGCGCACACTACAAACTTTTGTAATGACAAAAAGCAGACAATACAAACTTTTCTAATGAAAAAGCGCACACTGTAATCTTTTGTAGTCTCAAAAAGCAGACAATACAAACTTTTCTAATGAAAAAGCACACACTACAAACTTTTGTAATGACAAAAAGCAGACACTACAAACTTTGTAGCCAAGATAACCTTTTGACCCTAACCCTAGCTTTTGTGGTCTAAGTCTGACTTTTATAGTCTATCAGCAAGCTTTGTAGTCTAAGTTGGACTTTTGTAGTCTTTTATAGTGTATCAGTAAACTGTGTGGTCTAAGTCTGACCTTTTTGTAGTCTATCAGTAAACTTGGTAGTCTATATCTGAGGGCATGCACCTTCCTTTTTTGGTCAATTTTCCCACGATACAATAATTGTAGCCCTTTCTTTTAGCTTTCTAAATATACTAAAATCATGCTATTTGGTTTTGTTTTCATGGAGAAAAACACAAAAAACAAAAAAAAAACGCGACACTTTTGAAATTCCTTTACCTCATATCTCTGCAATGGGAGCACTTCAGAACATAATTCAAACAGATTTGGGAAGCTACAGTGTATGGCTACAACTTTCGTTTTTTGACCATTTTTGGTAATTGGTCATGTGACCATCATCCCAACAACCCATTACATGGACCCTGATAGGTCAAATCATTCTTGTCTTGGTTTTCTTCACTTTTTAGTCAAACCAGGTGATATTTCTCTTTTGGGATGGACCCTGAAGGCAGTGCCTGATGTTCTGTACACCATTCATATGTTTTTTCCAATTTTTTCGCTATTTTCTGGCTATTTTTGGATATATTACCATATTTGGAAATATGCCCTGGACCCTGAAAACAACCCCAATGTCATCACCAACAGTGAGCACCACCCTGCCATTTTTTTCTGATTTTCTGGCTATTCTTAGCTAATTACCATATTTGGCTTACATGTAAATTTCATGTGGTTGTTATTATGTGTTTTAACATATGTCCTTGGTATGATCCCATCTCCATGGTATGATCCCAATGGAATGATTCCATGTTCTTGGTATGATTCCATCTTCACGGTATGATCCCAATGGAATGATTCCATGTTCTTGGTATGATTCCATCTCCATGGTATGATCCCAATGGAATGATTCCATGTTCTTGGTATGATTCCATCTTCACGGTATGATCCCAATGGAATGATTCCATGTTCTTGGTATGATTCCATCTCCATGGTATGATCCCAATGGAATGATTCCATGTTCTTGGTATGATTCCATCTCCATGGTATGATCCCAATGGAATGATTCCATTCCCATGGTATGATTCCATCTCCATGGTATGATCTCAATGGAATGATTCCATTCTCATGGTATGATCCCATTCCCATGGTATGATTCCATTTCCATGGTATGGTATGATTCCACCCCTATGGTATGATTCCATCTCTATTGTATGATTCTGAAGATATGTGGGATAAGGAATTGGCAATCTGTTCCAAGAGCATCTCCCAAGTTGCTCCCTCATAGGTGAATGTCCATAGCATTTGTTCATATTGCTGTCAATGTTATGGACCTCTTCACCATCCCTGATTAATTGTATGAAAGACAGAATTTTTAGTTAAATTAGAATAGCTATATTTAATAATGATACCTTGAAGCTTGTAATTAGAAGTCTTAGCCTGCTTGTGTTCAAATGTTCAAATCCAAATTCCCCACAATCCTAGCTCTGCTAAGTGGCAGATATGAGAAGATTCCAAATCCAAGTTTTTTGATGATCCCATTCCTATGGAATGACCCCATACTTTTTCATAAATGGCAAATTTTGAACATATTCTATCTGAAGAAGGCATCCTTGCCTTGGGTAGTAATTTGGCTAAAGTTCATGCCTTTGCAATAGATAAAGTCTTGCAAAATTCTTGTTTTCCTTTAGAGCCCATGCCATTGTGATGGATACAACATTGATTTATTTGTCATGAATATAAATGGCCTGGCAAGATATACACTTTTAAGTGGCTTGTGATACATAGATTATCCACAGTGAAAATGGCCAAACCCTGGGATAAAGCCCAATCAAGCTAATTTTCAAGTGAATTTTCAAAGGATCAAGTTCATCCTATAGCCTCCACTGGTAGCTTAAAATGTCAGAAGAAATCTGAAGAACCAATCCACAAAAAATGGAGCCCAATGGATCAGTATTGCAGCCTGGAGAAATAATTTTCATATTTTGTAGAAAGGACCCCAGACACCCTGTGGCAGCTATGGAATGATGGTATGGTATGGTATGGAATGGTATGGAATGATATGGAATGGAATGGTATGGTATGGTATGGTATGGAATGGTATGGTATGGTATGGTATGAGGTGGAATGGTATGTGGTATCCATACCATGGTATGATGGAATTGGTATGAGGGTCATACCACTCTGGAATGGGGTACCACTAAGGTTCCCTAATTCAAAGAATTGGATAACCTCATAGGTACCCAAAAATGGGTGACTGAAGTGTTGACATCACTCTTTCAGGTGGATTATCCAAGTCTTGAAAAAAGCCACATGTATCACATGATATTCTATGGTAGCCCAAACTAATATTGTGATGTGAAGTAAAAATATATGAGATTAAATCCACTTCAGTCACCCACCTTGACCAAGCTATTAGCTAGGAAATCTTGAAAAATTATCCAGGCTAATAGATCCTTTGGCTGGTTATTTTTTTGCCTCTGGAGAAAAATATATTATTACATTGGGCAAAAATGTTTGGCCTTCAATATTGTGACCAGAAATATTTGGGCTCATATTTTGTATTGAAAAATATCCTAGCCATCTGAAAGTGGTAGGAAATTTTTTAGCTGTGTGACACTGCTGAAAAATGTTTTGGCCATGTCACACTGCTGAGAAATGTTTTAGCCATGTCACACTGCTCAGAAATGTTTTAGCCATGTCACACTGCTGAAAAATGTTTTGACCATGTCACACTGCTCGGAAATGTTTTAGCCATGTCACATAGGCAAAAAATTTCCTGCCAGTGTCACGGAGTATCTGGGGTTCTAGTTCCAAAAAAAAAAACTTCAAAAATTTCTGACCATTCAAACTTTTATCTTCTGGATTCAACTTTTCTACAAAATTTATCATAAAGATCATTTTGGTCCTAAACTTGCCTTTTTAGTTTATATTGTATTTTTATTATAGAAAAACCAGATTATATATTGCATTCAGCTCTATCTATTGGTGGTATTCAGCTATTTGTTATATAGTTATAGCCTCTAAATTCTGCTCTATCAGATAATAAAGGTTGTTACTGACTGCTCTTATGTTGAGTGTATATTAATAACTGCCTATAATAGACTAGCCTTACTTACTGAATTATTACTGATGTCTATTATTCTTGCAAATTACCAGAAGTAGATATTGGCTGATGTGTGAGCCATATTTCTTCACTGAAGTATGTTCCTAAAGACTAGAGAGAGTTTGGGAACTGTCAGATTGACTATGCCAGCTTTTTTTTTCACTTTTATAGAGGCATATTTCTGAGAACTGCAGAGAGCTCTGAGGATTGTCAGTGTCTGAAGTTATAAATATGTATAATATGATATGATATGATGTATTCATGTCTGTTGACTATAATGACATGCTGACTACCAGTACTTTACTGTGCCCCACCTATTTCTGCAGAAATGGCTAGAATCTCCTAGAATTCTGATCTCTCTATTACAAATACTTGAATTTCCTTTTTTAGATATAGACCTTAGACCTTGACAACAGTACCCAACAACAAATCCTATTTTTTCTCATTTTTACCACATTTTCTAAATGATTTTCATTTAAAATAGTAATCTTGCCTCATTTACTCTGATTTCAGCTCTGCAACATTATAATCAATAGTGACTACCATCCAATATTTTCTTTAATGTTTCTTGTATTTTATTGTAATTTTCTGGCAATATTTGCACAAATTACCTTATTTGGAAATATGCACAGACCATGTGCACTATACACCAACATTGTAAATAACAGTTATAGCTGAATGCAGAATGATAAGCCATGCCAGACTGACACATGCACAGGGCAGACTGTCAAATTTTCAAAGCAACATGATGGCTGAGTTCTCACCAAGTTATATTTGTATCATTTACCATATTAGGAAATATCCACAGACTATGTATATGGTATCTAAATATTGTTAACAATAGTCTATTATTTTTCTCTTTTTCTTCTGAGTTTATGGCTATATTTTCATTCATTACCATATTTGGAAATATGCACAGTAAACAGTACATCAACATTATCAACAACCATTTATATCATGTAAATTTTTTTTCTAATTTTTCTAGCTATATTTGTATTAATTACTATTTTAGGAATTGTGCACAGACCATGTATACAATATTGGGGTATTGTATACATGGTCTGTGCACAATTCCTAAAATAGTAATTAATACAAATATAGCTAGAAAAATTAGAAAAAAAATTTACATGATATAAATGGTTGTTGATAATGTTGATGTACTGTTTACTGTGCATATTTCCAAATATGGTAATGAATGAAAATATAGCCATAAACTCAGAAGAAAAAGAGAAAAATAATAGACTATTGTTAACAATATTTAGATACCATATACATAGTCTGTGGATATTTCCTAATATGGTAAATGATACAAATATAACTTGGTGAGAACTCAGCCATCATGTTGCTTTGAAAATTTGACAGTCTGCCCTGTGCATGTGTCAGTCTGGCATGGCTTATCATTCTGCATTCAGCTATAACTGTTATTTACAATGTTGGTGTATAGTGCACATGGTCTGTGCATATTTCCAAATAAGGTAATTTGTGCAAATATTGCCAGAAAATTACAATAAAATACAAGAAACATTAAAGAAAATATTGGATGGTAGTCACTATTGATTATAATGTTGCAGAGCTGAAATCAGAGTAAATGAGGCAAGATTACTATTTTAAATGAAAATCATTTAGAAAATGTGGTAAAAATGAGAAAAAATAGGATTTGTTGTTGGGTACTGTTGTCAAGGTCTAAGGTCTATATCTAAAAAAGGAAATTCAAGTATTTGTAATAGAGAGATCAGAATTCTAGGAGATTCTAGCCATTTCTGCAGAAATAGGTGGGGCACAGTAAAGTACTGGTAGTCAGCATGTCATTATAGTCAACAGACATGAATACATCATATCATATCATATTATACATATTTATAACTTCAGACACTGACAATCCTCAGAGCTCTCTGCAGTTCTCAGAAATATGCCTCTATAAAAGTGAAAAAAAAAGCTGGCATAGTCAATCTGACAGTTCCCAAACTCTCTCTAGTCTTTAGGAACATACTTCAGTGAAGAAATATGGCTCACACATCAGCCAATATCTACTTCTGGTAATTTGCAAGAATAATAGACATCAGTAATAATTCAGTAAGTAAGGCTAGTCTATTATAGGCAGTTATTAATATACACTCAACATAAGAGCAGTCAGTAACAACCTTTATTATCTGATAGAGCAGAATTTAGAGGCTATAACTATATAACAAATAGCTGAATACCACCAATAGATAGAGCTGAATGCAATATATAATCTGGTTTTTCTATAATAAAAATACAATATAAACTAAAAAGGCAAGTTTAGGACCAAAATGATCTTTATGATAAATTTTGTAGAAAAGTTGAATCCAGAAGATAAAAGTTTGAATGGTCAGAAATTTTTGAAGTTTTTTTTTTTGGAACTAGAACCCCAGATACTCCGTGACACTGGCAGGAAATTTTTTGCCTATGTGACATGGCTAAAACATTTCCGAGCAGTGTGACATGGTCAAAACATTTTTCAGCAGTGTGACATGGCTAAAACATTTCTGAGCAGTGTGACATGGCTAAAACATTTCTCAGCAGTGTGACATGGCCAAAACATTTTTCAGCAGTGTCACACAGCTAAAAAATTTCCTACCACTTTCAGATGGCTAGGATATTTTTCAATACAAAATATGAGCCCAAATATTTCTGGTCACAATATTGAAGGCCAAACATTTTTGCCCAATGTAATAATATATTTTTCTCCAGAGGCAAAAAATAACTGGCCAAAGGATCTATTAGCCTGGATAATTTTTCAAGATTTCCTAGCTAATAGCTTGGTCAAGGTGGGTGACTGAAGTGATTAAATCACGGATATCAGTCCCCATTTGTCCACTTGGAAATAAATCTGAATTTTCTTGTTTAAGTGATGAACGCACATCATTTCGAACATTTTCCAAAGTCTCCACACCTCTGATAACTTTTTTGTATCCTTCTGATAATATTTTTCCTTGATTCCCAAATGAAAAAAATGTTTTTGTCCAGCTTTTTGGATTGTAAATCCAAATCTCACACAAAATTGTAAATAGAGAATCATATGAGCAACTGTAATTTACCAAATCCCAAAGAATCCCAACTGGAATGTCAGGTGTAGGTCCAAAGCTGGCTCTAATTTTCTTTGACTTTGGTCCATCAGTATTTAGATCCTCTTCTGCCTTTCTTTTGAGTGTAGATGCAATTGCCTTTGATCCCTGTGCAGGAACAAAATAACCTGAGACATTTTTACTTTTCTTTTGTGATTGGATCTCAACCTCTTCAGTTGCATTAGTGGTTGATTTTGTGGTGAGTGTCCATGAACTATCAGTGATCACCTGAAAAGTTTGCATTGGATACATTTCACTCCATCTAATTGGCCCCATCACATTTTGTGGACAATACCTCTTCCCTTTGAGCTGTTGATACTGACATAAGAGGGCATTACGCAGTTGGCCATTGATTGATGGAGGTAATTGGCCATTGTATTTAAGGTTGGTAATGTCATCAAGAAGCTCAAGTTCTCTAAACTCTTGTCGAAGATAACCAGATGCACCACAGGTAATCTTTGATGGATCAAATCCTTGTACAATTACAGTTCCTTCACATGTTGCACTTCTAGAAAGAGCAGTATAGTAAGATAGGTGGTTACGACAGCTATTTAAATCCACTACATTGAATGGACGAGTCTTTCCTTGTGATGCATAGTCTGTCATTGCAAAGTTAGGTAGCACAGATATCTGAGAACAGGATATAGCGAGAGTAACATCACTTGGACAGATACATTCAATAGACATGCTGTTCTTTACTAGTGGAACTACATTTTCAGGCAATCCCTCAATCTTGATTGTCTTGGCAGGACGATCAAGCTTTACAAACAAAGTTTCAAGGATTCATTGTCCACTTGGGCCCAACTTTGCATCCCATCCAATGACATGACCTTCTTGACCTTTTGTTATACATAATTCTGTTGCATCATTATTTCGTATTATAACTGGCATACCAATACACAGTGAAAGTTTTCCAGGAACATGATCAAAGGCCGAATGGCGCAAGTTCCAAAGTAAATTTTGAAGCTTTGGACTGATAGTTTTGTATATAGCAGTTTTCTTAGGTCTTCCACAAGGCTTTTTACCAGTGACTGGATCACACTCAACCCCCAGCGTATCCACAGAGTAAAAGTCAGTGAGGGTTTGGCCAGTATCTGCTGCAAAACGTGCAGAACCCAATTCATTGATTCGATCTTTCTGGGAGTTCAAAGCAGTAATGATAGAGACATTTCTGAAATGTTTGTCAGCCAACTTTGGCTGATCAGGCCGCCTTCCTGCAACACAGCTTCTTAAAAATTTAATGTCATCAGCAGTACATGCTGCATATCTCATATTTTCTAGAGCTGTCCTTAGCTTGGCATCTTCCACTGATTGTGTATTTTGTCTCATATTTTTTCACAGAATTACAACTGTAGTAACTTGGTGCCAAAGTGCTTTCCCTATAGCAGATTGCTGCCCACGTTCTGACATGGAGGCATCCACCGATGTGCCAACATTCCCATTATAAAGGGCCTGGCCTAGTACTGGCATAAGTTGTGCAAAGTCTCCTGCAAAAATCATATTGATTCCACCAAAGGGTACATCCATATTGTTTCTTCCTTTTGCCAGTTGTGCACTTATTTTATATAGCTCATAACATGAGATCATGGACACTTCATCTAGAAATATATAGTCTACACCATCCAAACGAGATCTAACTTGTGCCATATTTGACTGTTCATTATGACTTGTGGGTGTGGGCCAGTGCTTCGCATGGCATGTATGAGTCCTTTCTGTGGACCTCACATGCTGAAAAATATCTAGAATAACTTTCTTCTTAAAAACCATATTTTTATTGGTAAGGGATGCAAGCCACATTAACTTGAACCAAAGTATTGTGAAACAATTGTAAAGAAATTTCAAATAATTTTGGAGTAACAATGTCCAAAAGATTGTAATATTATTTGACATTTCTTTACAATTATCTACAATTATTATTTCAAATTAATGTGGCTTGCATTCCATGTTGTAAAGATCTTAATCTTATTTTTATTTATGATTCCAGATTTTTTAAATCTCTTTGTCACCTTCTTGGTTTAACAATGAGCACAGAATGTAAAGTAATAATTTCAATATTGTATGATCATATATGTATTTTTCTACTAATATTTTAATGTTAAATTTACCAAGACAAAGTTCTAATTTAAAGTTGAGAATATACAGCTGAAACAAGTTCCTGATCTTCATAGTATCTAAGATCATTATTGCTTTTATCATCCAGCTGCCCATCTTCTATGCATTTATTTTTGGTGGTGATCCCATCATGGAACCAAACTTTACCCTCAGATGAAAATACTCTAGAGGTGAAATGATTATCACCATGGTATATGATCCCTCTTAGCCTCAGTAAGACT
Organism: Laccaria trichodermophora; assembly: GCA_018417955.1. Lineage (NCBI taxonomy): Eukaryota > Fungi > Basidiomycota > Agaricomycetes > Agaricales > Hydnangiaceae > Laccaria > Laccaria trichodermophora. Next base: position 1,223,166 of record JACTVC010000009.1, read on the forward strand.
TCTTCTCCATTTACCACAAACTTTACCTTGTGACTAGTTTCAGTATTACAGTATGGGTACTCCAGGATGATAATCTTTGGAACCTCTGCATAGGATACATGCTCAATCATTGCACCTGAGCAACCCCCACATATTTCTGTAGATCGCCTTTGAATTGATCCTATCCATTTTGAAGTTGATGCTGGTATAGGGTCAGATGCATGTAGAACATATCCCAGTGTATCATCTACTTCATATGCATTTCCACAGTCTGAACATATTATTTCAGCCACTGCATTATGTTTTTCATACTTAAGCATTTCAAATGTAAGTTGTCCAACACTAGCACCTGTTTTGCCCATAGGAAATTTGATAGGATCTAAATGATGAAGATCATGTCTAAGTTCATCTCTTACATTTTCCAAAGTAAGTGTTCCTTGAAGCACCTTGTTGAAACCAGCTGCCAATGCACCTAAATAACCTTGGTTGATCTCTGTAAAATTTGCAGTCCACCTCAGAGGATCTATGTTCCAAATATGATATAAAATCACAAATAAGCTATCATATGCACAACTGTAATTTACACTATCCCATTGAAGTCCCAGCTTGATGCTAGACCTAGGCTTCAGTATTTTTTTACTTTTTTTCTTTATATTAATCTCATCATCATCATCCAGCTTATGCTTGACTGCAACTGATCCCTTGGCTGGGACAAATGTTGAAGGTTTCTTGGGTTGCTCTGCTGTCTTATCTTTGCCTTTCTTGATTATCTGCCATGGACTGTCTGTAACCACAGGTAGTATATCCATTGGATCACTTTCACTCCACCTCAAAGATGCATCTGTTTTCTCTGGAACATATGCTGTACCTTTCCAGTCTTGGAAATTTCTGATTAATGAATTTCTTGTATATCCTATAACACAAGAAGGAAGTGACCCTTCATATCTAAGCCTGGTAATCTCATCCAAAAGTTCTTGTTCTCTGAGTTCCTGTCTAAGATATTTTGCACATCCTCTAGTAATAATGCTAGGTTCAAAGCCTTGCAGAATGATAGTTCCAGCTGCACTTGCACTTCTGGAGAGACAAGTGTAGTAAGACATATGAGTATGGCAGCTGTTGAGATGTACAACATTGTATGGTCTAGTTTTTCCCTGAGCTGCATAATCTGTCATTCCAAAATTAGGTAGAACCCAGACTTGTTGTCTTTCTATAGACTCCTTCAGATCACTAGGGAATGTACATGTAATAGTTTTAGTTCCCTTAACTAAAGGTACTACATTTTCTGGAAGCCCAGGTATTTGAATAGTTTTTGAAGGCTTATCTAATTTTACAAATAGAGTGTCCAGTATTCTCTTTCCATGTGGACCTTTCTTTGCCTGCCATCCAACTACAAATCCTTCTTGACCTTTTGTTATGCACAGCTCAGTTGCATCATTATTTCTGATCATCACAGGCATTCCAAGGCAGAGTGAAAGCTTTCCAGCAAAGTGTTCAGTTGACCCATGTCTGACATTCCAGATTTGATGTTGATCATCAAAATCAATTTCATTTGACTTGTGCTTTGATTTTGAAGCAGCCTTTGATTTTCCCCACTTTGTTTTATTAGCTGGATCAGCATCCTTTCCCCACTTATCTACAGAATAAAAATGGGTCAATTTTTGGCCTGTCTCCTCAGCAAATCTTTCACACCCCATTTGATTGATTTGATCTTTTTGTGTGTGTCTTCCACATATAATTGCCACATTTCTGAATTCCTTTGAAGCTATCTTAGGTCTTCCTGGCTTTTTACTGGCTTGAAGAGTTCTCAAAAATTTAATGTCTTCAGCAGTACAATTTCCATATCTCATATTGACCAATGCTTTTCTCAGAGATGCATCTTCAGGAGTCTGAGTTTTCTGCCTCATATTCTCTCTAAGTATGACTACAGTTGTAACCTGATGCCAGAGAGCTTTTCCTACAGCTGCTTCTTGACCACCTGGCTTCAAGCCTGAATGGACTTGTGTTCCAACTGAGTGACTGTATAGAGATTGACCACCAACAGGTGGTAATTGGGCAAAATCACCAGCAAATATCATATTGATACCACCATATGGCTCATTGAAATTATTCAGTGCTTTGGCCAGCTGTGCAGCAATTTTATACATGTCATGGCATGAGAGCATTGATACTTCATCTAAGAATATATAGTCAACTCCATCTAGTCTAGCTCTGACTTGAGCAATGCTTGTAGCCTCATTTCTGATACCCATTCCACTCATTGGCACACCCAAAAATGAATGATAAGTTGATCCATTCAGAAGAGCAGCTGATGATCCTGTTGGTCCAAGTACAATGAATCTATGAGACTCATTTCTCTGTTGAAAAAAATAAATGAGGGCTTTGAAGACTTGTGATTTTCCAGTACCATCCATGCCACCCAGATACATTTTTAATTTCTCAGTCTGGGGTTGAACTGCATGATTTGCAACAATTCTAAAGGCTCTTTCTTGCTCTCTGTTGAGGGAATATTTTTTTACAACTTTATCAATCAGCCTTTGTGCTGATTTTTCTTTGGCTTTGAAGTCTTTTCTAAGGTAAGACTGGTCAACAATTTTTACATCATTTTCATTGGGGTCTAGCTGTTGGATTTTGATATTCTTCTGAGCTGGGATATTTTTATTTCTTTGAGCCAACTCCTCCTGTCTTTTCTGATCAACAGATGCTTTCCATTTAGAACTAGACTGTAATATATCAGGTTGGATTGGTTCCTTGTCAACTTCATCTATTCCATTTGGGGATTCATCCATCCAGCCAGCTTCTTTTACTGCAATTTTTGTAGCATTCATTTGCTCTTGGTTTGCCCTTCCATATTTTCCAAGTGCTGTATATTTATTTTGAGTATTCTCTTCATCATTTTCATCATATTCTGCATCCCCAAAGTGAGCACCATCATATGCATTTAATTCATCAAGATCCAACATTGTCTCATTTGACATCCACTGGGGAAATATTCCTTCTGAATCTCCCTTTTTTTGTTGAGCAGAAAAATCATCTCTAGCATCATTACACTCATATCTAATATTAAAGTTCTGCATATATTGCTTCTGTTGAGCTGTGAATTCATGGTCATTGAAGGTTTCATCCCAAGTGTCTTCCTCAGATTTCAGATCATGACCAGTTCTCCAAGGCTTGAACAAAGCAAGCATGGTAGCACAATAATACTCTCTGTCTCCTCTGTCACATCTTGGCAGTGAGCCTCCAACAAAGTTGGGGACAACATTGCTTTTTTTCTCATTATATTGAGCTTGACACTTCAGTCACCCACCTTGACCAAGCTATTAGCTAGGAAATCTTGAAAAATTATCCAGGCTAATAGATCCTTTGGCCAGTTATTTTTTGCCTCTGGAGAAAAATATATTATTACATTGGGCAAAAATGTTTGGCCTTCAATATTGTGACCAGAAATATTTGGGCTCATATTTTGTATTGAAAAATATCCTAGCCATCTGAAAGTGGTAGGAAATTTTTTAGCTGTGTGACACTGCTGAAAAATGTTTTGGCCATGTCACACTGCTAAGAAATTTTTGAACCATATCACACTGCTGAGAAATCTTTTAGCCATGTCACACTGCTGAAAAATGTTTTGACCATGTCACACTGCTCGGAAATCTTTTAGCCATGTCACATAGGCAAAAAAATTCCTGCCAGTGTCACGGAGTATCTGGGGTTCTAGTTCCAAAAAAAAAAACTTCAAAAATTTCTGACCATTCAAACTTTTATCTTCTGGATTCAACTTTTCTACAAAATTTATCATAAAGATCATTTTGGTCCTAAACTTGCCTTTTTAGTTTATATTGTATTTTTATTATAGAAAAACCAGATTATATATTGCATTCAGCTCTATCTATTGGTGGTATTCAGCTATTTGTTATATAGTTATAGCCTCTAAATTCTGCTCTATCAGATAATAAAGGTTGTTACTGACTGCTCTTATGTTGAGTGTATATTAATAACTGCCTATAATAGACTAGCCTTACTTACTGAATTATTACTGATGTCTATTATTCTTGCAAATTACCAGAAGTAAATATTGGCTGATGTGTGAGCCATATTTCTTCACTGAAGTATGTTCCTAAAGACTAGAGAGAGTTTGGGAACTGTCAGATTGACTATGCCAGCTTTTTTTTTCACTTTTATAGAGGCATATTTCTAAGAACTGCAGAGAGCTCTGAGGATTGTCAGTATCTGAAGTTATAAACATGTATAATATGATATGATATGATATGATGTATTCATATCTGTTGACTATAATGACATGCTGACTACCAGTACTTTACTGTGCCCCACCTATTTCTGCAGAAATGGCTAGAATCTCCTAGAATTCTGATCTCTCTATTACAAATACTTGAATTTCCTTTTTTAGATATAGACCTTAGACCTTGACAACAGTACCCAACAACAAATCCTATTTTTTCTCATTTTTACCACATTTTCTAAATGATTTTCATTTAAAATAGTAATCTTGCCTCATTTACTCTGATTTCAGCTCTGCAACATTATAATCAATAGTGACTACCATCCAATATTTTCTTTAATGTTTCTTGTATTTTATTGTAATTTTCTGGCAATATTTGCACAAATTACCTTATTTGGAAATATGCACAGACCATGTGCACTATACACCAACATTGTAAATAACAGTTATAGCTGAATGCAGAATGATAAGCCATGCCAGACTGACACATGCACAGGGCAGACTGTCAAATTTTCAAAGCAACATGATGGCTGAGTTCTCACCAAGTTCTCACAATGAGTCAAATAATTGATGTCACTGTAGTACCACAGTAACATTTGAGAGTCTGCTCTATGTATGTGTTGATCTGCATGACCTATCATTCTGCATTCAGCTGTGATGGTATGTCTATTCTTTTTCTATTTTTTTTTCCTGTTTTTCCAGCTATATTTGTATCATTTACCATATTAGGAAATATCCACAGACTATGTATATGGTATCTAAATATTGTTAATAATAGTCTATTATTTTTCTCTTTTTCTTCTGAGTTTATGGCTATATTTTTATTCATTACCATATTTGGAAATATGCACAGACCAAGTAAACAGTACATCAACATTATCAACAACCATTTATATCATGTAATTTTTTTTTCTAATTTTTCTGGCTATATTTGTATTAATTACTATTTTAGGAATTGTGCACAGACCATGTATACAATACCCCAATATTGTCAATAACAGTCCATTATTTTTCTCTTTTTCTTCTAATTTTTCAGGCTAGATTGAATTTCCTTTATTATTTTTCTAGCTCTATTTGTATTAAATTATTATATTAGGAAATGTACCCAGACCATGTATCTATTTCTTTTTTCCCCTTTTTGTCTGACTCTCTGGATATATTTCCAGAATAGGAAATGTGCACAAGCCATTAACAATAGTTTATTATTTTTTCTCCTTTTTTTCTGATAGCAGTGGTGGTATTGTAAGTGCCAAAATCTTTCCTGGAAAGACAGATCACATGACCACATCATATGATCTATGACATAATCACATCATCTGACCTATCACATGACATAGAACATGAACAACTATAAATTAGATGTTTGTTTGTTATTTGTTCTATTACTTCCATGCCTATCCATGCATGTCCTTGATTGGTATTTATGACTACTACTGACAAGTACAAAAAGGAGTCATGTGACACAATAGCTAAGCAATGGAAAGTAAATAATGTAAAAGATGGATAAGATCCCAGATATGCCAGCCATTTCCATACTTGTCAGTAGTAGTCCCATGTATGAGGGGTCAGGCTATCAGATATATTCCCTATCCAATGGATTCTATATATGCATATCACAGTAGTCACACTTCTTATGCATCTTTGTACATGCATCTTCTCTGTTTCCACTTGCATATAAGAGTATTATTGTCTTCATGACTCTTTATCAAGCTTAGTGAAGGAATAGAGTGACTATGTCAGCTGTAGATTGTAACTCTTTTAGGAGAGCTTGTGACTCTTTTTCCCTTCCCTACATTCTGGCAGGATCCTGCTAAACCTTTCTGCAGCATTCTGGGAAAGGTGAGTACAGCTACACTTGTAACATTCCAGAGCATAAGTAGCTACTCACTTAGCTTGACTCTGTAAGACTCTCTTAGATTCAAAACTTCTTGCAAGGTCTTCACACCATAACACAAACCATCAAATTCTCCTTAGCTTGCCAGACACTTATATTGACATTACTCCAGAGTACAAGTGTCAGCACAGTTTATCAGGGCAGGTCTTATCAGATCTGTGGTGTTATCCCTTTCTGCATCTGTATCCAATCACTCATGGACTTCCCAAGAGGTAGCAGAGGTGACAGTGCTTTGCACTGCTGTTTGCATAATGAAGTTTAGGAATCATGTTTATATGTATTGTATTGTGACCCACAAATTGGGAAGTAAGAGACCAGTTACATCCACCAAGGCCTGTAATGTCTAGCACTGATAGATGTTGCTCATCATGGCAAACAATGATCTGTGCCTGCATCTCATCTGATATCTGAGGCACCATGAGAGTTGGGGTTGAGATATTCCATTGACAGCTCCTGCATTTCATGCACAGATAATCCATTCTACTATACAGAATTTTACCAGAATAAAATCAGAAAAAAATAGGCAGAGTGGTGATGATGGGGTACTGTTCACATGGTCTGTGCACATTTCCTAATATAGTAATTAATGAAAATGTATCCAAAAATAAGAAAATAAATTCACATAATGTAAATAGTTGCTGATAATGTTGATGTACTATTTACTTGGTCTGTGCATGTTTCCAAATATGGTAATTAGTAAAAATATAGCCAGAAAATCAGAAATAAAAGAGAAAAAATATGTGACAATAGTTATCTCATGTGCATTATATAGTTGTTTATGTTGTGTATCATGTGATACAGTCATATGATATGACATGTGTGTGATAATAAAGTCATGTGACACAAATCATGTGATATAAGAGTCAGGTGACATCATCATGTGATCATGTGACATATCATATGATGTATCCTGTGATACAACCATGTGATGCAGTCATGTGATCTCTTTTTCCACACTTATAACATAATGATACAAATATAGCTGGAAAAACAGGAAAAAAAAATAGAAAAAGAATAGACATACCATCACAGCTGAATGCAGAATGATAGGTCATGCAGATCAACACATACATAGAGCAGACTCTCAAATGTTACTGTGGTACTACAGTGACATCAATTATTTGACTCATTGTGAGAACTTGGTGAGAACTCAGCCATCATGTTGCTTTGAAAATTTGACAGTCTGCCCTGTGCATGTGTCAGTCTGGCATGGCTTATCATTCTGCATTCAGCTATAACTGTTATTTACAATGTTGGTGTATAGTGCACATGGTCTGTGCATATTTCCAAATAAGGTAATTTGTGCAAATATTGCCAGAAAATTACAATAAAATACAAGAAACATTAAAGAAAATATTGGATGGTAGTCACTATTGATTATAATGTTGCAGAGCTGAAATCAGAGTAAATGAGGCAAGATTACTATTTTAAATGAAAATCATTTAGAAAATGTGGTAAAAATGAGAAAAAATAGGATTTGTTGTTGGGTACTGTTGTCAAGGTCTAAGGTCTATATCTAAAAAAGGAAATTCAAGTATTTGTAATAGAGAGATCAGAATTCTAGGAGATTCTAGCCATTTCTGCAGAAATAGGTGGGGCACAGTAAAGTACTGGTAGTCAGCATGTCATTATAGTCAACAGATATGAATACATCATATCATATCATATCATATTATACATGTTTATAACTTCAGATACTGACAATCCTCAGAGCTCTCTGCAGTTCTTAGAAATATGCCTCTATAAAAGTGAAAAAAAAAGCTGGCATAGTCAATCTGACAGTTCCCAAACTCTCTCTAGTCTTTAGGAACATACTTCAGTGAAGAAATATGGCTCACACATCAGCCAATATTTACTTCTGGTAATTTGCAAGAATAATAGACATCAGTAATAATTCAGTAAGTAAGGCTAGTCTATTATAGGCAGTTATTAATATACACTCAACATAAGAGCAGTCAGTAACAACCTTTATTATCTGATAGAGCAGAATTTAGAGGCTATAACTATATAACAAATAGCTGAATACCACCAATAGATAGAGCTGAATGCAATATATAATCTGGTTTTTCTATAATAAAAATACAATATAAACTAAAAAGGCAAGTTTAGGACCAAAATGATCTTTATGATAAATTTTGTAGAAAAGTTGAATCCAGAAGATAAAAGTTTGAATGGTCAGAAATTTTTGAAGTTTTTTTTTTTGGAACTAGAACCCCAGATACTCCGTGACACTGGCAGGAATTTTTTTGCCTATGTGACATGGCTAAAAGATTTCCGAGCAGTGTGACATGGTCAAAACATTTTTCAGCAGTGTGACATGGCTAAAAGATTTCTCAGCAGTGTGATATGGTTCAAAAATTTCTTAGCAGTGTGACATGGCCAAAACATTTTTCAGCAGTGTCACACAGCTAAAAAATTTCCTACCACTTTCAGATGGCTAGGATATTTTTCAATACAAAATATGAGCCCAAATATTTCTGGTCACAATATTGAAGGCCAAACATTTTTGCCCAATGTAATAATATATTTTTCTCCAGAGGCAAAAAATAACTGGCCAAAGGATCTATTAGCCTGGATAATTTTTCAAGATTTCCTAGCTAATAGCTTGGTCAAGGTGGGTGACTGAAGTGAGCTTGATGTGTTTTATAGAGAGGATGATCTCTAAGAAATGGGTAGGTTACTCTATTTTCACTGACAAGTTCATCATCACTATCATCAGCTTCAATACTGGTTGAGTGTTTATTTATATTGAGCTCATCTCCATCAGTATCATAATCATCAGAATCATCAACAAGTTGTGGTAGTACATCAGTACTGACTTGCTCAATTTTTACTAACAAGTCAAGTTCATCATCTGAATCTGTAATTTCATCATGGTCTTGGGAGCTATTGGCTACTTTGCATCTGGTAGACATTTGAACCCATTCATACAGAGTCTTATCTTTAAATATTTTTGGTCTATAGATGTAATCATGAACTGATGAAAAGCCCACATATTCTCCTTTGCCTTTTTGAAGCACAAGTTTTTCAGGTAACTCTTCCAAGTCTTCTTCTGATCTGAAGGGTTTTAGAGCTTCCCTCACAAAGTTTTTCCAGTAGACCACTACAAATTTGTGACTAGTATAATGATCAGGATTTCCCAAAAGATATAGAGCAGCCATAGGCCCTCCAATCTCCATTCTAGCTGTTAAACAATTGCTAGCTTGTGTTACAATTTTTCTTGCCTTTTCTTTTCTTTCTAAAGACCCTCCCAACATTTCAGAGTTTCTGTCATATACACTCCTAATAGCATCAAATATTGCATAAGTTTTTAACCCAGGCTTGGTCACATAATCTGAGATATATGCCACTATAGCTTTGATGGCTGTTCCAGATAGAAGGCTTCTTACATCTGAGTTACATCTGAGCAGATAAGTGACTGGAGGAGATAAAGTATTAATCCATTCCTCTCCTTTCTTAACATTCAAGGCCCCAGTTTTTGAATCCACCTCTGTCTGATCATACAATGTTCTGGGAAATCTAGCTTTACATTTTCCCTGTTTATTCATACATGTAGGTCTATCCTTCTTTGCAGCTTTTTCACCAGCTGATTTGTTCCTTCCACAATCATGTACATTAGACCTGAGAATCAGATCATCTACTGTCTTTGCATATTCTTGCCACCAAGTGCTAAGATTTTCACAATTTTCACAATTATTGCAGTCACAAAATGGAGGAGGTGTTTCAGGTAATGTCTGAGTTGGATCCTTATAATTTGTGTTTTGATTTTTCTCTATCTCTACCTCATGTTTCACCTTATCCATTGACCCTGTCATAAATTCACCAATGTGAACAGCCTCCAAATATTCCACTATTTTCCTTTGAAAGTCTGAGAAAGGATCCATGATTTTGTCTCTGATTTCCTGAGGAGTTAAAGCTCCTTTGATCCAAAGTAGCATATGCAAATGTAAAGTCAATCTTCCCTGTTGTTCCACTGTTGCATAAAATGCCTCTGTATCTCCATACAGTCCTCTATGTTTTTCACCCACACCAAGAACATGCTTGATGAACATCTCAGTTATAAAGTGGAAAAATCTAGCACCAGCTACAGGATTATTTGCAATTAATTTGTATCTTTCATCATATTCTCTCAATGATGGACTAAATGTTTCCTTAGTATCAGCAAAGTACAATGATATAGGGTGCATGTTATCAGCTGGAGAGAATGTGATGAACCAAGATGGAGCTCCAATGAATGAGATGAGAGACCAGATTTCATTGCGCATATATTTTTTGGTGGTGGTTGAGCCTTGAACTCTTCCTGAAACATGATCCAAGTCTTTAATAAGCTGAAAACACAAGGACTCTTCATCAGTTTCAGGCTTTACTCTTTCTCCATCTTCCATTCTTTGGATCAAGTCACTTAAAACTTCAACATCAACATCCATAAGTCTTTTTGAAATATTGTCAAATTTTGGAGTCTCAGCAAGCAGGTATCCTGAAGATGTACTTTGTTTTATTTGCTCATGATTAAAAGCAATTAATGCAAAGTGAGAATCCTTTTGAAAGCGCTTGTCATGGTACATGAGAAGATGCCTTTTATGTTTTATTTCAGATAGACACCCCTTCTGGAGAGTGTTTCCAATTCCTCCAAGGCCATATGGAAAAAGCCATGGAAACATCTGAGGAAATAACTGAGGATTATTGTATAATGACTCTGGTTCTTGTGCATGGCCCACAGCTAATATCTTTTTATTTGAAGTCAAGTGTTGAAGGGCAATGGCTTTAAGTGCTTTTACAGCTGATTCCGAAAACCTTGTCACTACGCGATTTTTCGCAACACATCAGCAATATAATATATGAGTGATATATGAGCTGAGTAACCAGGGACAGGGCTAAATCGGCGATTTCGAAGATTTCAGATCGATTACTAATCTAATCAAACGTTGCGGGGAAATAGTATTTTCGACTTTTATCATAGGGGGAAATAGCTTGAAGATACAATCTTGGTACCTACGGAATCCCTTCAATTTACTCTACCTTATCATGCAAAAATCCAGAGCACCGGTCATTTCTGACTTGCAATATGGTAGAAAGTGAAGCTTGTCACACATGTCACGCCGCCGTCGGATGGATCAGATAACATTGAACATCTGCTCATTTCCTCTCCCCTCTAGTGCCACACTTCAGCTATGGTGTTTCGGCACATTAGTCAAGATCTAAAGGAGCGCGTTCTGTGGCTCCTTGAAAATGACTTCATTCCTGACGATGTTGCAGACATATTTGGTGTTTCACGACGCAGCATCTACCGTTGGCAGGCAAATGTCGAAAATTATGGCAACGTCATCCGCCCTCGTAATCCTCTACAGGGTCGCCCACGCACGCTCAATGCTGATCAGACTCATGATCTCTTCACCTTACTGGACGACGCACCTGAAATGTATCTTGATGAGATTCAGGAATGGGTGGCCATTACCCAAGATCTGTCAATCTCGAAAACAGCGCTACACGTCCTCATCCGGGATGCTGGAGTCACATATAAAGTTCTTCGTAAGGCTGCATCTGAACGTGATGAGGAGGCTCGGGAGAGGTTTCGTGATTTTGCAAGGAATCATCTTGTTGCTTCAATGATTATTACAGTTGATGAATCCAGCAAAGATGATCGGACCATTTTTCGTAGACGTGGGCGGGCTCCTAGTGGGCATCGAGCAGAAATTGATGCAGATTTTGTTCGTGGAGAAAGATACAGTATCCTGGCTGCGATGGCGGTGGAAGGATTTGTTGGAACGAGGGTTGTTGCAGGCTCCGTTGATTCAGATGAGTTCTTTGATTTTATTGTTGAGGATATTGTTTGTATCTCTTTCACACTAATCGATTGGTTATCCACTCACAGTTTTTTTGTTATAGCTCCCACAAATGAACCCATACCCACAGGATCATAGTGTTCTGATCCTTGATAATTGTGCAATTCACAAAAGCGCATTGCTGCGAGAAATGGTTGAAGCAAAAAGTAAGCTCCATTGCTGCTTGACGGAACTCATAATTTATTGCCTGTAGACTGTCGCTTGATTTTCCTGCCCGCTTATTCACCCGATATGAACCCCATTGAGGAGAGCTTCAGTTCAAGTACACTTTTTCTCCCTCTTCCAGACCTGCCATTGCTGATTATCATTCACAGTCAAAGCTTGGATTCGTCGGCACTGGCGCCGGATGATGAATAGTGAGCACCCAGAGCTTGACTTGCTGGAGGCTTGTGGTCATGTAACTGCCGAGATGGCAAGAGGATGGTTTGCACACTCTGGCTATGTATAACTCGCAATCCATCCAGACATCATACAGCGAAAGAGAATTTATTAGAATAGAAAGAATGTTCCACTAATTATATGGCTGTCACTCTATCTACAAATATAACACACAGAGGGGAATAAGCAAGTTATGGGAGGGAGGAGCCATTTACGTGAGGTGAAAAGTCGAAAAGCAGATGGGAAAAGGGAGGAAACAAAACCTAGTTACCATCGAGCAAGAACTTCTTATACTTACTATATGCTTTGATAATGCGATTGACTGCGAGTGGGCGGATAGAAGCATGCTCCCACTGGGAATCCTTCAAAGCTGAGAGATCGTCGCCAATCTCAAAGCCCATCTCGGTTAGCGAGTCACGGATGGACGCTGGAAAATTATACTTCATGCAAAATTCCTCGACTGAGCCCCCAGGTATGGGAGGAGAGGATCTCCCATCACCAGATTGGTGTCGAGAACCATGTGGTGGTGAGGAGTTTCCATGTCGGTGACGAGAGGGAGAGGGCAATGAGTGGGGAGGTCCATGACCAAAGTATGGTGGATAACCAGGAGGATAGCCATAGTGTGGAGCTGGAGGTGGCATCGGGAAAGGGTAAGGATAGGGCATTGGAGGTTGAGTGTATGGATATGGGAACATGTGGGGATGAGGAGCAGAAGGAGTGATAGAGGAGTGAGAATCAGGTGGAGATATGGGAGTAGATGGGCCTGCTACTGGGGTCTTCGGAACCTTCATGCCTTTCTTTGCTTTGAAGTGATTTGAGGCTAGAGGGGGACACATGAGTGAAGCATCCCCTTTCCGCTACATGAATATGAGTCAATAAACATGTGTTTAATTAAGTAATCATTGACAACGCACAATGTGAGCAGCCCACGCAACCTTGGTTATCCGCGTAAGCTCAAAATGGCAATCCGTTGGGCGGTGGTGGAAGCACTCGACATCGGGGTGGACAACACAAGTACCAGCTGGGTACTTCGCTTCGATTTGCTGAACCAAGTCATCTACCTGGTCGTCGAACCGAGGCTGGCACAGTTAACGAAAATGTCAGCTTCAAAATAAACTTAACTTACTTTTTTTCGAGGAAGACCATCGTCGACATCAGACAGGCTATCCTCCTCAACAGGAGCAGTCCCCGAGTTGGAGGAATTCCAGGGCTGTTGCAGGATTAGATTGTGCAAAGCGTTGAACATGGGCAACTCACCTTGGTCCGATCAACTGGTTTCTTAACAGGTTCATCCATGCGAACAATAATGTAACTACCTGAGACATTCTTCGGAGGAGCCTTGAGCTGCTTTATCATTGAAACATAGGCTAATCGGGAACGCAGAGGCAAGAACATAGAGTTGGCTGGCTTAACCCAGCGCCACTCCATGCTGTCAACAAAAAGGAAAGTTGGGTCCGTCTCGAGAACATCAGCAATAACCTCCAAAAAAGACTCCCACTCCATACCAACATCAGCCAGCCCAGGGCCGAGACCATGGGGGTCCACCCTGGCAGCAGGCTTCTTAGTGCGACCAGCGCCGGCAGCCTTTCGAGTTGGTTTGACAGGCCAAACCATGATCTCGTACTCGGCAGGCGGGGTTTCAGTGGTGTTGTCCTCGACTGGTGCAAGAGGTTGAGAAGGAAGAGGTGCGCGAGGCGTTGATGTTCGCGTTGTTGGGGTAATGACACGCGGCGCTGTTGTTCGAGTCCGCTTTGGTTGAGGTGTTGGCGTGGGGGGACCAATCGGGGTTGTTGGGATGGGTATACGTTCCCGAGAGGGAATGGTGGGTATCTGAGAGGTGACAGTGTGTCTGTGTGAACGAACGATGGGCGTGTCAAAAGGATTGGGCGCTTCACGCAAAGGAATGATGGGCGTGCTGGAGCGGATGATGGGAGTCGAGGACCGAGGGGGAATAATGGGTATATGGGAAGGGACAGTGTGTGTGTGTGAAGGAATGATGGGCATTTCAAAAGTAGAGCGCGCTTCGTGCAAAGGAATGACAGGTGTTGAGGGACGAGAAAGACTGGAATAGGGAGTGTGGGGTGTGTGAACTGGTGCGATTGGGCGGCCTGGAAGTCTTTTAGCGCTATAACGGCTGGAGAGAAGAAACCGACACACCAAAAATTTGAACTTCCATCTCACTTACGGACGGTGAAGGAGGCTCCACAATCTCCACCTCATCACCTTGAGTTGGTGGAAAATAGAAAGGTGGTGGCGGCGATGCACGGCTATATGCAGGAGGAGGAGTCCTGGGAGGAACACGAGGAAACATACGAGAAATACGGTCGAGTCGGAAAGGGGGAGGATAACGCATATGGAGTACTCGATGCAAATAAATGCGGAAGTACTCACAGATCGGGAAGAACCCTGGCGTGGACCTGATTACTCAGCTAATATATCACTCATATATTATATTGCTGATGTGTTGCGAAAAATCGCGTAGTGACAAGGTTTTCGGAATCAGCTGTAAGCATTTTGTTGAATATTCTTCACCAGTCAATCCATGAACTACAAATGGACACTGGCCAGTTTCAGTTCCAGTTTCCTCTTCCATATCATTAATAGCTGTAGACTCTGGATCTTTGTTTGAAGATGACACTCTATAATCCACTACAACTGGTGGACTGTCCTCAGGATATTCTCCAAGATTTTCATAAGATATTTCCAGATCAAAATAATCACAGTGGTTCAATTTAAGCCACTCTAGAGCTGCAGCCACCTGTTTACGTCTTACAAGAAGAGGAGTTCTCTCAAAGTCAGATTTTGTTGGCTTGCAAGGACCAGTATAAATAAAGGCTAAAACATCATCCATTTCCTCTATTGGGGGAGGTAATATATCATAGATCTTAGGTGTAGGATTAGAAAAAGAAATAGCATTGGCTCTCATTTTATGCATTCCTGAGGATACTCTAACTAGGCATCTGTTATGACGAACTCTAGCCACCAAAAGCTGTTCAGCAAATGACAAGTCTAATAATTGAGGTGGAACTTTTCCTATCCATTTCCCATTTGCTAAGGCTAGCAGAGGCATCTTGCCTTTTGATACAACTTTATAGCAAGTCTGACATATAGAGTCCAAATCACTGTCTAGAACTGGGCCTTCAATATCAGAGAGGGGATCCTTTGAACTCTGTCTTTCAACTTGAGTAACACCATCTTGAATCAGAATATCCAAGTCCAAGTTCATCTCTGAGAGCTTCTTGAGAGTTGAACTTTGTGTTAACTGACCACAAACTGCACATCCAGATTCCTCAAATTGATTTGGATGTATATTGTTACAGAAATCTGTAAATATTTGATGCATTAATTTTTGGGAAGGAGCTGCAGGAGGAAATTCTGAGTTTAAGCTTTTCTTTTGATATTTCTTTACTGCTTCCAAGTTTAAAAACTTATATTTCTCTGGGCTTTTCTCTTGGTGTTTTTTAACTGCCTCCAAGTTGCTGGCCTTATATTTCTCTGGGCTTTTCTCTTGGTGTTTCTTAACTGCCTCCAAGTTGCTGGCCTTATATTTCTCTGGGCTTTTCTCTTGGTGTTTTTTAACTGCTTCCAAGTTGCTGGTCTTATATTTATCTGGGATTTTCTCTTGGTGTTTTTTAACTGCTTCCAAGTTGCTGGCCTTATGTTTCTCTGGGCTTTTCTCTTGGTGTTTTTTGACTGCCTCCAAATGGCTGGCCTTATATTTGTCTGGACTTTTCTCTTGGTATTTTTTAACTAACTCCAAGTTGCTGGCCTTCTTTTTTTCTGTCTTGTCTTTCTCATCTATAAATTCAAATATTTCTACATATTCTTCACATGATTTACACTTGTGACTTTCAATAATTCTTTGAATTTCTAAGCTTTTTGACTTGGAATGAAATTTGATGTTATGGCATTGAGCAATAAATTTCAAGTTAGGAATGCTTAACTGGGAGATGAGCTCTGTAAGTGGCATCTTACAAAGTAAAGTTGGACTCTTGATACTCTGCAGTGTATGAACTTCAGATTCAGGTACATAGTTTGAATATTTATAGATTCCTCCTGGATTCACCTTATTTATAGCAAATGCAGAAAGCTTCTCAGCTGAAAATATACCTGCAGGGCCACCCCCCAATATTTCATTTTTATTCACCAAGTCATCATGTTGATCAAAACTTTGTGTTGGTTTAAAACCTGGAAGATCCAGCTCCAAAAAGAATACTACAGATAGAGCAAGTATCATGATACACCAATTTTTTGTGTTTTTTATTGAGAACTTGAAATGCTGCAAAGCTGAGACATGGTGGAATATTATAAAATATACAATGTACTTTGCAAAGTTCAAAATAGTAAAGTATCCACCAATTCTTTTGATAAGAGCAGCAAAGTCATGAGATCTCAATATATTTCTTTTCAATTTCAAACCAAGTTCCTGGCATTTTACTGAGGGTAGATCTCTTTGAGAAATAATATCAAATAATCTGAGAAGAGTAAAAAAAGCTCTGACATATAATTCCAATAGTGGAGAAGATCTCAGATGCAACCATATCTTATGAAGTTTTAAATCTACATGTTCAGAAAATGTGTAGTCACTTTTACATAGCTCAGGGCTAAGTTCAAGACAGGTAGAAAAGCCACCATTTTTCAAGTTCAAAGTTTCTGACCATGAGCTTTGTGCATTCCAATATAACAAGGGTGATACCCCTGATGTATGCTTATACATCTTATCAACTCTCATATTTGAGTAAGCCACTTGGCCTGTCTCCTCAACTATAAATGGAAGGGCATCTCTGTTGTTTCTCAATTTGCCAACCATAGATGGAAGGGCATGTGTATCACATATCATCTCCTCAACCATGTTGAATGGAAGAGGATCAACCAAATGGTTGGGTGCCAACGGGCTTGGATTGATATCAATCTCTATTAACAGTGCCAACGGGCTTGGGTTGAAATCAACCTCTATCATAGAAATCCAAGGACAAGTCCTCAGATTCATACTGGGATAAAGGTAGTTGGAAAAACTCCCTTGATCCCAGTCTAGAATATCTAAGAGATTACTCAGTCCTAAGTTGCATATGATCAAGCTAAGGACTTACCATAGTTTAAGGAAGAGGTGGCATAAAAATCCATAGGATTTGATTGGCAGAAGGCCAATGATGTGTTTTCTGGGTTAAACATATTAAATTTAAGAATATGTGCTAAAAAGAGCAAGTTACATACCTTCTGGGCTTAGAGTGACCAGAGAACAGGTAGTTTGTTGATCTAGAATATAGAAAGATTAGCAGAGTACCTACAGAAATATAGAAATAGACACTTACATGGCCAAAAGTGACCAAGTTCAGAGCTAACACCAGTATTTCCAGATCTGAGCATGTTCCAGGTCTTGGAAGAGAACACAGAGGGCATAGAAGTGTAGCAGAGAAAGGCTAGAAGCCATAGCAAAAAGAATTGTAGCAGTAGCATGAGTGGTTGAGTCACAATGAGGTGAACAAGGTGCCAGCAAAGCAAGATGATGGTGGTTCAAGTTCAAGAGGGAAAGTTTACCATTGTTTACCAGAAGCTTTGAAGTACCCAGGAAGTTTAGGGCAAGTCCACATTCCTTATTTGGGAACTTTTTCCCACAGTACATGAATTGTAGCCCCTTCTTAGACATTTCTAAATATACTTAAATCATGTGACCAGCTGTATTGCTTATTGGGAAAAACACAAAAAATAGCTGTTTTTGCATATATCTCAGAAACAAAGACAGCTAGTCACATTTTGTGACCACATTAAGAAACATAACAGCATGCTCTATACAATTGCTGCCAATTTCCTTTTTGGGCTAATTTTCCCACAGTCACAGAAACACAGCTACTCCCTTAGCTCTGTTAACAAAAGATGTAGCCCCTTTGCTTAGCTTTACAAATATATATAAATAATGTCACACAGATATTTCCTCATTGAGAAAAACACAAAATACTGAAAAAATTGGACACTTTTTGGAAATTGTTATGCATTTTTGACCAATATCTGAAAGAGCAAGAAGGCTGGTCTGATGATATATATAGTCACATTGCATAATATGATAATATTTTTACATAGTTGTCTTAATTTTCTATATTTGGATATGGACCCTGAACACTGGACACAGTCCCTCATACATCATGGCAACAAAAAAGTATCATTTTGATTTTTTCTGATTTGCTAGCCATTTTTCTTCCTTTGTTCTATATTTAGATATGGACCCTGAACCCTGAACACAGCCCCTTCAACACCATGGTGACAGAGAAGATGCCTCTTAATTTTTGGGTATTTTTTTCTGATTTTCTGGCAACTTTTAGGTGGTTTCTATATTTAGATATGGACCCTGAACCCTGAACACAGCCTCCCCACCTTACTAAGCAATATTCTGATTTTTTACTTTTTTTTTGCTAATTTTCTAGCTATTTTCCCTGATTTTATGGCTGCTTTTCTGTTTAAGAGAAAAAGTTCCTGTGGTGATGAAAGGTGAATCAATGAATGAATGAATGAAAAATTTGCCTAAGTCCTCAGTTGATAAAGAATGAGTCTTACTCGTAAACTCGTAAGGACTCATAACTTCTTCGGGAATCACTTTTTACACCTAAAGCTGAATGATATGTTGAGCCATTCAATAGAGCAGCAGCAGATCCAGTCGGTGCCAATATCATAATTCTATGTGCCTCATTACGCTTATCAAAGAGGGCTATTAATGCCTTTATAACCTGAGATTTTCCTGTTCCACCCATACCTCCCAGATACATTTTAAGTTGCTCACTTTCTTTCATAGTTGCATGGTTGGCCACAATTCGGAATGCTCTTTCCTGCTCTTCATTCAAACTGAATGTTTGGGCAATGTCATCTATCATTTTCTGTTCTTCTTCTTTCTGTGCTTTGAATTTTTTGTCCAAGTAGCTGATATCATCTACAACCACTTCATTTTGTGATGTCCCATTTCTTTCTTTATCTGCTTTAGCTGCTGGAAGGTTCTTTGAATGAGTTTCAAGAAAGAGTTTCTTTAGTGACTGTACAAGAACATTCCACTGAGATCCAGTTCGTTCTTCTTCTGGCTTGAAGTTTACATCCACTGGATCAATATTGCCAATGCATGGATCAAGCCATCCTGCATTTTGAACTACATTCTCAATTCTGTTCATTTCATGAAGCTTCTGATTATTGATACTATTGGGGTCTCCCAACATATACAGTGATTCATCAATATCCAATAGACCATCTTCACCAAAGTCAGGAAAGTTAGTATCAAGTTCACCACCACTGTCATCCCATGAGCCTAATATTCCTTCTCTTTCACCTTTCTTTTTCATTTGTGCAGAGTAGTCATCTCTGGCATCATTACATTCATACTTGATATTGAAATTATTCATAAGCTCAAGTTGTCTTGCTGAAAATGCATAGCCACAAAAAGCTTCATCCCAAGACTCATCTTCTAGTTTCAAATCTTTGCCATTTCGCCAAGGTTTGAACAAAGAAAGCATAGTAGAACAGTAATATTCTCTGTCACCTTGATCACGGCGAGGTAAGCCTCCACCAACAAAATTTGGTATAAGAGCATTCTCCTCATCAACAACAACTACCTTGTGTGTACAATGTTGAGGGTGATCAGGTAGAAACTCTTGACTATCAGGTTCATCATCATAAAAATTTTCATAGTTGTTGAGTTCATCATCAGAATCCAATTCACCAAGCATTTCATCTGTTGATTCATCTTCTATATCACATGTAGTTGCTCCACCACCCAGAAAATTGAGTTCATCTTCTCCTTTGGTAACTGATTCATCATCAGATTCCACTTCATTTTCATTTTTGTCATAGTGAGCATCAAATTCCTGCTGCTCCTCTTTCGAGCGTTTCTCTTTTTTTGCTTTTCTTATCCAGTCATATAAAGACATCTTCTCATAAACAATAGGATGGTAAATATAATCATAAACATTTGACAATCCAATGTACATTCCCTCATATTTTTGCAGTACTACCTTCTCTGGCATTTCTTTCTCCTCAGAAACAGCTGAATTTGATGTGTCATTTTCTGTCGTAATCATCCAGGGATTTCTAGCCTCTCTTACAAAATTTTTCCAATAGAAAAGAGTGAACTTGTGACTTGTATAATGGTCAGGGTTTCCAAGCAGATAGAGAGAAGCCATGGGACTTCCTATTTCCATCCTAGCAGTTAATGCATTCACCATTTTTGTCATCAATTGACGAGCAGTATTTTGCCTGTCATCATTACCTCCAATCATTTCAGAGTTTCTGTTAAACACCTGACGAACGGCATCAAAAGCTGTATATGAATTTAAGCCAGTCTTTGTTACATATTCAGTAATATATCCAACAACTGCATTTATTGCTGTACCTGACATCAAGCTAGTAGTATCTGTGTTGCAGCGAAGAAGATATGTTAGCTCAGGTGTGAATGTATTGAGCCACATTTCACCCTTCTTTATTTTCAATGCACCGCTCAGTGGATCAACCATTGTCTCCTCTACAATCTCACATGGAAAGCATGCCTTACATTGGCCTTGTGCATTTAGACAACCTTTCCGCTTCACTTTTGTAGGGTCTTCCCCATCTATTTCAGGTCTGCGGCACCCATGATGATTTGATCTAGACAAAAGATCATCTGTTGTTGCATGAAATTTACCCCACCATACTTTAAGATTAGTGCATCTTAAACATTTGTTGCACCCTCTATTCTTACAGAGAGGAGGTGGAGGTATAGGCATAGTATGGGTTGGATTTTTGTATTCTGGGTTGTTTTTCTGAGCATCTTGACATTGAGCTCGAATATCTTCAAAGGATCCTCCATGAAGTTCTCCTTTATGTACTGATTCAAGATATTCAACAATACATTTTTGAAAGTCAGATGAAGGATCCATAATTCGATCTCGTATGTCTTGAGGAGATAAGGCACCTTTTATCCACAAAAGCAGGTGAAGGTGCAGTGTTAACCTCCCTTGTTGTTCAACTGTTCCATAGTATGCATCTGTTTCACCATATAACCCAGGATGATTACTTCCAACACCTAGTACATGTTTAATAAAGTTTTCACAGATAAAATGAAAAAAGCGTGCTGCAGCTACAGGATTCTTTGCAATTAATGTAGAGCATTCTGGTGAAAAGGTTAATTCAGGTCTGAATTCTGTGTTAGTATCAGCAAAATAAAGACAAATAGGATGCTTGCCATCTGCTGGAGAAAGTGTAATAAACCAGGAGGGAGCACCAATATAAGATATAAGTGACCAAACTTCATTTCGCATGTATTTTTTAGATGTTGTTGAACCTTGCACGTGACCTCCAACAGAATCCAGATCCTTCAACAATTGAAAGCATTCTTTTTCTTGCTCAGTTTCTGGTTTTACTCGTTCACCTGAAGCAAGTCTTTTATTTATGCTAGATATCACTTGCATGTCAAGGTTAAGCAAGCGTTCAGTTACTGAATTAAATGAGGATTTTTTGGTTGTAAGATAACCTCTCGTTGTACTTTGTTGTATTTGTTCATGATTGAATGCAATAAGCGGAAAATGTGGATCCATTTGGAATCGCTTATCATGATACATTAACAGTAAACGCTTGTGGGCCATTGTAGATATGTTATGGGGTATCATATCATTTCCGATACCTCCAAGGCCATAAGGAAATAGCCATGGTAGCATAGCAGGAAATAGTTGAGGGTTGTTATAAATGGAGTTGGGTTGTTGAGAATGGCCTGCAAACATGATTTTTCTGTTGAATGTCAAATGCTTCAGTGCTCGAGCCTTTATTGCCTCCAAAGACATGGTAGAATACTCTTCTCCAGTCAGCCCTTGCACTACAAAAGTACAAGGACCCTCTTCAGTACCTATCTCTTCTTCATTATCATGAACACTTGTAGCCTCTCGCTCCCTATTTATTATTGATTGACAATAGTCAATTACAACTGGTGCATCACTCAAAGGGTACTGGCTCAAATTCTCCTGTGATATTCTGATGTCAAAGTAGTCAGAATGGTTCAATTTTAACCACTCAAGTGCTTTTGAAATCTGCTTTCGACGGACCAGCAATGGTGTACGTTGAAGGTCTTTTTTTGTAGGTTGACAAGGTCCCGTAAACATAACAGCCAAGACTTCATCAAGTTCCTCAAGAGGAGGAGGAAGAGTGTCATAAATCTTTGCAACAGGATTTTGGAAAGTTATTGCATTTGCATGCATCTTGTACTGTCCAGAGGCTACTTTGATTATACAGCGATTGTGGCGAACACGTGATATGAGAAGCTGTTCAACATAAGTTAAGCAGGCAAGCTCATCAGGAATTTTACCAAGCCAAAAACCATTACAAAGTGCATTAGCGGGTATTTTTCCTTTGTCTAGACTTTTATTGCAAGTATTGCATATATATTTACAGTCATCATCGATCACAGGCCCTGTGATTTCATGAATTTCATTTTGTTCAGATTTTCTTTCTATTCAGGAAACCCCTTCTTGAATCAATGGCTCCAAGTTACTTGAGGTATCAGATCGTTTTAACATGTCCGATAATCTCGTTAGCTGACCACAAACTGCACATCCAGATTCAAGAAGTTTGGAAGGGTGTGTGTCTTCACAGAATCCACTAATTATTCTATGAATTAATTTCTTAGAGGGTGGTTTAGGTGGGAATTTAGTGATTTTTGATGTCTGATAAGTAGACTTATTCTCTTTACTTCTCTTAATTTTGTATGTTGGACCTTTTAAAAATTTAATGTACTTTTTTTTAATGATTTTTTTCTTGTCTGCTTTACTTAGACCCTTGTACCATTTAGCTTGACGTTCAGAAGATGTCAAAGCTGGCTTCACTGGAGCAAACAATGTATAAAATTGAGAACATCTTGATGAACACATGTGTGGATAAAACCTCCCGGACGTCTGCAACCAGAGATTTGCTTGATATTGTAACATTGTGCATCTTTGCAATAGATTTTGCTTGAATTAATGATAATTTCCCCTTTAATAATTCCAATGGCATATAACATATAAGAAGTTCAGGGTTTTTATGTAACTCAGCCTGAGCTGCTTGAAGCACAAACTGGCCAACATATTTATAATTGATGGAGGTTGCATTCTGTGGTTCTAGACTGTATGGAGTTATATAGCTTTTGATCTCGCTTATGTTTGCATTAAATTTTCCACCACCATATTGAATGGAAGGCACAACCGTTGGCATTGCTCGACAAGTGCATCCATACCCATACCAATGTCTAATAGAACTTGTGTTAGAGGCCATTGCAAGCATGGCAGAAACAAGTCCTCCTTTTTTTGCAAAGGCAATAGAAACCAATTTCTACTTTTTCTCCTTTTTTCTGTCTTTCTGGGTACATTTTTATCACAAACCAGTAAATCTTCCTATATAAGTCTTCTTCTGGATTCTAAACAAATTACCCCAGCATCATCACCATCAACAAAAAACATTTCTATGTTTTTCTTATTTTTTTCTTATTTTCTCATTATATGCAGGTAGATTACCATATTTGGAAATCTACCCTAGAGCCTGAAACTGTTACCCAACATCATTACTAACAATAAGCACCATCCTTCAATTTTCACAGATTTTATGACTATTTTTAATGGATTACCATATTTGGATGTCTGCTCTATACCCTGAACACTTTAGCAAACTTATACTACAAAGTTTACTAATATACAATAAAAGACTGCAGATGTCAGACATAGACTACAAAGTTACATTATCTCTATAACAGGAGCACTTTCAGTGTAGGGCTACAACTTCCATTTGTTGACTATTTTTGGTAACTGATCATGTGACAATCATCCCATCATCCCATTACCAATAGGCTGTAATAGACAAAGTTATTATTTGCTTGGTTTTCTCCAGTTTTTGGTCAAAGTAGATGATATTTTCTTTTTTGGTATGGACTCTGAAGGTAGTGCCTGACATTCTACATACCATTCAAACTTTCTTTTTTTTTTTTCAATTTTTCCACTATATTCCAGCAATTTTTGGATCTATTACCATATTTGGAGCTGGACCCTTGACCCTGACAACATTACCAAACATTATCGCAGCAATGAGCACCATCCACCATTTTTTTCTGATTTTTTGCCCATTTTCTGGCTATTCTTTGTTATATTACCATATTTGGAACTAGACTCTGGACCCTGACAATGTTACCCAATGATATCTAAGCACCATCCTCCATTTCTTTCTGATTTTATAACAGTTTTCTGGCTTTTTTTGGATATATTACCATATATAGAACTAGACCCTGACAAGATTACCCAATGTTATCACTGCAGTGGGCACCATCCCCCATTTTTTTCTGATTTTCTAGCTATTTTCTGGCTATTTTTGAGTCTATATTACTCTATTTGGAACTAGACTCTGGACTCTGACAATGTTACCCAAGGTTATCACTGGCAATAAGCACCATCCCTCATTTCTTTCTGATTTTCTGGCTATTTTCTAGCTATCTCTGGTTATATTACCATGATGAGAATAGCCTCTGAACCTTGACAACATTACCCAAGGTTATCACCACTATCCTCCATTTTTTTTTCTGATTTTCTGGCTATTGTTGGCTATATTACCATATTTGGAAATATACCCTGGACCCTGAAAACAACCTCCAACATCATTACCAGCAGTAAGCAGCACCCTCAATTTTTTTCTGATTTTTCTGCTATTTTATTGCTATTTTACATCTGAAAATGCACACATTTCCTTATTTAGAAATGTGCCCTGAACCCTGAAAACAAACTCCAACATCATTACCAGACTACCCTCAATTTTTTGTGATTTTTGTGATTTTTCTGCTATTTTATTGCTGTTTTACATCTGGAAATGCGCACATTTCCTTATTTAGAAATGTGCCCTGAACCCTGAAAACAAACTCCAACATCATTACCAGACTACCCTCAATTTTTTGTGATTTTTGTGATTTTTCTGCTATTTTATTGCTATTTTACATCTGAAAATGCGCACATTTCCTTATTTAGAAATGCGCCCTGGACCCTGAAAACAACCCCCGACGTCGCCACCAACAGTGAGCAACACCCTAAGCTCATTGTCGCAAGCAGCAAGCCCTTTACAGCTAATATAATGTGTATAGGCTGGATTTGTAAGCATCGGAAATCTCCGAAAATGACGTACTTCCCTTGCGG
Source organism: Laccaria trichodermophora (assembly GCA_018417955.1). NCBI lineage: Eukaryota > Fungi > Basidiomycota > Agaricomycetes > Agaricales > Hydnangiaceae > Laccaria > Laccaria trichodermophora. The sequence goes on from JACTVC010000009.1 coordinate 1,248,639, forward strand.
GCTACCTTCAAAATCGAGGACATTCCGTATTTCGAGAGTCCGAACTGCCGCCGATCCGCCTGTCTGCCTAAGGCAGCATCATCACGTGCAGATCTTTAATTCGACTTCATGCCAGAATAAAATCTACTTGCCAACTATTGGCGTTGACCAGGTCCCCCCAAGGTAGGTGCCAGGATCTCACAAAACCTTGACAAAACCTGAATCAGTAAACGATGCTTCCATTGACCCTCAGTAACCGTGCTTAAAGAGTGAATTTTGCGTCCATGCCAACATCAACGAATGTTTATTGCAATGTACTATACATCCTATAATATGAATGACTGGGTATGAATACAACAAGGCGGGATCTAAACAGCAGTTATAATTGCGAGCGTGCATGTCGTGGGGTGTCGTGGTCAGAGGCGTTTTAGATACTGCAGCCGAGCGCAAGTCGCGCATGGCCCTGCTGAAGTGTCGGGGGTACATATTGGTGGTGGTGAGACTGGCTGCCGCCGCGGAGGCCAATGGAACGAACGACGAAGAGGCAGACTTGCCCTTCTTGAACTTGCACAGCTTCCCCTTGGACGTTGTTGATGTCCCAGTGGCACCACCAGTCTGGGTTGCCGTTGCCTTTAAAAATGCGGTCATGGTTGCGTTTCCAGGAGTGGAAGTGCCACCGTTCACAAATGCAGCGACAGGAGCAACAGGAGGTCCGGGGAAGGTGTATGTATGGTGCACAGGCATCGAATACCTGGGAATCAAAGATGCCAGGGTCGTTGTCGCTGCACGCGCCTGGCAAGTGACCCAAAGGGTCAGGGACTCCAGTGCCCGATGCACCAACCGTGAGCTGCGAACAGGCGGGGTAAAACTCTGCACCGCCGAGTGATTTGGCGAGATGAAGAGCAATGATTTCGTGGCGGATGAGGTCGTTTCCTAGCGCGAGGTTGGATTTGTGTGCTTGCGAGGGAGCCGGACACTGTTGTACATAAGGGGGATCATTAGCGCAATTCGGGAGAAACTTAGAGCCAGGAGCACGACGTACATGGTACATCGATCTTAAACTTTGGCGGGTTATGCGTCAAACCTGTCACAGGTCGTTGACTATCAAGATGCCAGATATGTGAGCATTAGGCCAGTATGGTGAGGCCACTAAAAGATGGTCAGCGATTTTGATTGGACAAAAGCAAAGGAGCGTATGCCGCTGCCATCAGCACCTTTCTAATTGAAGCCAGGCTGGTCACCGGGGTTCGCGTTGACGATGAGGGTCGTGAGTTGAGCATCAGGCCCACAGTTGAGCGCTGGATTGCTGGCACCCATGTTAGGCTTTGGAGTGGAAACTTGGCAGATAAGTACCACTAAAAGGTTTACAGTGACTGTCGAGCCTCAATGCACGAACGGCGCAAGGGTGAAAACGCTCGTGACCTTGTTTGGTGGTGGCAGGTGCCGTGCGAACCAGACAGGCGGACAGGCGGATAGGCGGCGGTTCGGACTCTCGAAATTCGGAACTTTCTGTCAAAATCAAAGGTAGCCCGCAAGGGAAGTATGTCATTTTCAGCTATTTCCAACACTTAGGAAAGTCACTCGATTAGTCATCATTTTTGCGAAAATAAAGATTTCTATGTAGCTCTGCCAATTCTGGTCCAAATGACACGGTTTTTTTTGCAGTATGCACTCCTTATTTGTAGGATTATTGTTCATTGAGAATAGTTGAAGGTAAATATAAATAAATAGTCCGAAATTAAATTTTATACTCTACAGCAGACTTTGGTTTCTGTATGCTGAAGTTGAACCCACGTGATATCACATGGTTTGAAACAAATACAAACAGTTTCATATACAACATGCATATGTACTTTCACATTCACAACATGTATCCTCACCATACAACCTTATCCAATCCACTGCAAATAGTGTTCGGCAAGTTGCACCTGTATATGTGTCCTGTTAACTGTTGCCTTCATTGTGGTCTTGGCCAGTCCAAACCCAATGAACTAAAATGTGTGTTCTGTAGAGGCTATGTCAGTGTGGTCTTGGCTAGTCCAAACCCAATAATGACATTTGCAGATAACATTGTCACTTGCATTTTGCACATGCATCACCCTTGTTCTGACTCTCTAGCTAGCTACCATCATCTTGGCCAGTCCAAATGTGGTTGCAAGTTACCAGATAATAATAAACAAGTCTCTTTCTAAACTCAGAGGACTCATAACAACACACTCAAAGTGTTTGAACTGGCCAAGATGACAATGAGTGGATGGCAAAAATAGACGGGAGAGTCTTTGCAGAAGAGGACACATGAAACGTGACAATTTGGAAGTATCCGAAAATGACGTACTTCCCTTGCAGGCTATGGTTGATTTTGAGGGTAGCCTGCAAGGGAAGTACGTCATTTTCGGATACTTCCGAAGACTCAATGTCAACTTCTGCTTGCTAAGTACAAACCCTGTTGTCATCGTCTTGGTCAATCCAAACATGACACAGAGCATTCTGTGATGCCACATCCATTGTGTTGTTGTCGTCTTGGTTAATCCAAACACAACACAGAGTATTCTGTGATGCCACATTAGCATGGTCATCGTCTTGAACAATCCAAACGCGACACACATAATGCCACATCCAAAGCAGGTGGTGTGCTGTTTGCTTTGCTGTCTTGCACTCTTTGTTGTCTTGGCCAGTCCAAACGATTTGTGCAATGTATCTATCTACCACATCTTGTCTGTTTCCTTTGCATGCTTGTCATTGTCTTGGCCAGTCCAAACAATTCGAGTGCCACATGTCTACCATATTCATCTCACAGCAATATTTCATTTGGGTGGGGATCTGGTCAACTTGTAATGCGTGTCTTGACTCTTGCTCATGTGGCTGTGTGTAGTTTGTTGGTGGAATGGTACATTGCCGTCTTGGCTAGTCCAAACACAATGAAAGTTCTCTGTCAACGCGGCTTCGATTTTCATGATCTTGAGCTCGTTTGGATAGCCCCACACTCTGTGAAGATGCTCCCAAAAACCGTTTACAAAACGGTTGAGGTTGCGGGGAGCTAGGTCAGTTTCCATTTGCGCTTTTTTGCCCTTATGCTCACAACTCCCCAGAACCTCAATCTGCGTCGGTTTTTGTGATCAATGACTCGTTCGGATACCCCTACACTCCGCTAAGACGCTCCCAAAAACCGCTTACAAAACGGTTAAGGTCTCGTCGAGCGAGGTCAGTTTCTATTATCACTTTTTTGCCCTTATGCTCACAACTCCCCAGGACCTCAATCTGTATCGATTTTTGTGATGAAGGACTTGTTCGGATACCCGTACACTCCGCTAAGACGCTCCCCCAAACCGCTTACAAAACGGTTGAGGTCTTGTGGAGCTAGGTCAGTTTCTATTATCGCTTTTTTGCCCTTGTGCTCACAACTCCCCAGTACCTCAATCTGCGTCGATTTTTGTGATCAAGAACTCGTTCGGATACCCTTACACTCCGCTAAGACGCTCCCAAAAACCGCTTACAAACTGGTTAAGGTCTCGTGGAGCTAGGTAGTTTCTATTATCGCTTTTTTGCCCTTGTGCTCACAACTCCCCAGAACCTCAATCTGCGCCGATTTTTGTGATCAAGGACTCGTTCGGATACCCCTACACTCCGCTGAGACGCTCCCAAAAACTGCTTACAAAAACGGTTAAGGTCTTGTGGAGCTAGGTCAGTTTCCATTTTCGCTCTTTTGCCCTTATGCTCACAACTCCCCAGGACCTCAATCTGCTTCAATTTCTGCGATCGAGGACTCAATCAGATACCCCTACACTCCGTGAAGACGCTCCCGAAAGCCGCGTACCAAACGGTTGAGGTCTCATGGAGCTAGGTAAGTTTGTCTTTTCGCTCCTTTTCCCCTTGTGCTGACAACTTCCCAGGACCTCAATCTGCTTCGATTTTTGTGATCAAGCACTCGTTCGGTTACCCCCACACTCCGTGAAGACGCTCCCCAAAACCGCTTATAAAACGGTTGAGGTCTCGTGGAGCTAGGTGAGTGTGTATTTTCGCTTTTTTGCCTATCTGCTCAAAACTCCCCAGGGCCTCAATCTGCTTCATTTTCCATGGTCGAGGGTTCGTTTGGATACCCCCACACTCCGTGAAGACGCTCCCCAAAACCGCTTACAAAACGGTTGAGGTCTCGTGGAGCTAGGTCAGTGTGTATTTTCGCTTTTTTGCCCATATGCTCACAACTCCCCAGGGCCTCAATATGCCCCATTTTCTGTGATCGAGGGCTTGTTCGGATACCCACACACTTCCTAAAAATATGCCACAAAAATTGTCATGTCCTTAATCATTATATCTTCAATATAAAGAACTATTGTTACATAAATGTGAAATAGAGGCAATATATTCATATGTTAGAGTCTGACAGTCAAATAGGGCAGTACCTCAGCTACTACCTACATTAATGACAACTTGTATAGGACTAAAAGCAAGTGATAGGTAAGGAATAGTAAAGAAAACTAGCAAAGCCGTCAATGCTAAGCAGGCAGCTCATCGTGGGAAGAAATCACTTTTGTAGGAGAAAGTCAAATTTCAGTGTTACTGTGCTGAAAAAAGTCTTGATATCCTGGGTAATAAATGAGTCTCTTCGTAAACTCAGAGGACTCGTAAAAAGCAAGTGATAACTAAGAAATAGTAGAGTAGACTGGCAAAGTCGTCAATGCTGAGCAGGCAGCTGATCGTGGGAAGAAATCACTTTCGTGGGAGAAAGTCAAATTTCAGCGTTACCGCGCTGAAAAATGTCTCGAGATCCTGGGGAATAAACAAGTCTCTTCGTAAACTCAGAGGACTTGTAATGAAGATAAGGTTTATCTATGGTTGAGGCATGGTTAAAGGAAACTCTATTTGACAATAACGGTTCATAGCTATACCGTGTACTTTACACTCCCCCACATAGTCCAGTTGGACTCCAGATGGACTCTGACAGACTCCAGCTGGATTTCCAGAGTCCAAATGGAGTCCAACTATCATACAACCAAATGTCTATATTTCTGGATCATCCAGGTGGAGTCTATCTGGAGTCTGTATACTCTGTCTGGATTCCACCAGACTTAGACCTTAAGTTGATAATTGAGATACTTAGATTTCATGAGACAAAGAAAATTGAAGTATATTAGCAACTACATAAGTTGATTTCACTACATTCTATGTTACAGAGAGGGGGGAAGGAGTGGGGGGGGAGTGGTGATCAGGAATGGAGGGGGGAGGGAAAGGGAGAAAGGGAAATAGGGAGGGGGTAGAGAGGAATGGAGGGGGAGGCAAAGGAAGGGAGAAGGGAGAGAGGAATGGAGGGGGGAGGGAAAGGGAGAAGGGAGAGAGGAATGGAGGGGGGAGAGAGGAATGGAGGGGGGAGGGAAAGGAGAGAAAGAGAAGTGGAGGGCGTTCCAGGGCGGCTGTTCGTCGTCATCGTGTGTCGCCATTGTTGTTGTTGTTGCGTGTCGTGTTGTTGTTGTTGTGTGTTGTCGGCGTCGCATGTTGTCGTTGTCGTGTTTTGTTGACATGTCATTGTGTTGTGGGTGGTGCTTGTCATCAGCCTCAGTGGTGGTTGTGGGCTGTTGCTGGGGTGTGGTATTGTTGCGTGGGGTTGCTGTTGTCGTGAGGTCGGTTTGGACGAGGTATGGTGGTTGGGTGTGCCGAACGAGGTTGGAGATGGTGAGAAGGTGGTGGGAAGGTGGTGGTGGGAAGACAAAAGACAACAACGCGGCAACAAAGCCAACGTGCTCCCGGAACGTGCCAAGAGTGAGGGTATATGATGTGTAAATATTATAGGGCTGATAAAGCCTTCATGGTGTAGTGGTTTATTGTGGTAGCAATAGCTGCCCAAGCAATTGAGTGTTCAATTCCCGGCTATGGCATTCTTTTTTTCTGGTCTAATAATAACAATAATAAATAAACAGAAATTGTAAACTCTTGCTGGACTCCATATGGAGTCTGGCTGGTTGACTGTGTTATGAGGTGGAGTCCATGCAGTCCAGATGGTGGACCTGGAGTCCACCTGGAGTCCAGGTGGATCCTAGACTAACATTTGGCTGGGTTGCCACCAAAGAAAAAATCTGGATGAACAGCAGTAATCCATCTGGAGTCTGCTGGAGTCCATCTGGAGTCCAACCGGAATATGTGGAGGAGTGTAAAGTCCTCACTATACCAGTCAGAGATGGACGAAACTGAGGTATACGTATGGGCAGATATATATTGAATTGTTTGTGAAACCAGAAGCAAGGAGAAAAAATGCACAACAAACTGATGACGAACAAATAATGCAGGTAGCGATAAAGAGAGGTGCTCTCGAAACAAGCGAAGTTTGTTTGCATACAAATGATGGAAACTACAATGTCTTGAGAATCGAAGTGCAAGCAAAATGCAGAGATCAATAGCGTAATTTACTGATAAGGAATATACAATTGCACTATAGTATACCAAGGACGGTATTTGACTGTACAGGTATTCCAAGGCAAACTCAAACAGCAAATGGATTACACAAGTTAATTTCATGGTCACTTCTCAGAACTCATTGGCATAGACAGTGCTTGTCTTAGCCTGAACATATATTTCCCAATCTGTCTGCTCAGCCAGACATATATAATCATCGTTGACATAGTCAACATGTGCCTGCGGGCTCGGATTGTTTCCAATCTCTATTATGGATGCATGAAAGCTCGGGCTGTTCTCAGCCACTATCAATCCTCTGCAAATTGCTTTGGATTCTATATTTGTATCAGTGTGATTGGTTGTGTAAGGCAGAGGAATGATGGTAAGTAGCAAGAAAGTCCATCGATATAGGTTCATTTTGAATGGAGTAGGAAGAGAAGACGGCAATCCGCATCAGAAGGTTGAAAGTTGAACAATCACATGACTTGATTCACATTCACACGTGATTTTTTAGACTTTGCTGTGTTGACTTGTGTTAAAGGCCATTGCAAGCATGGCAGAAATGAGTCCTCTTTTGCAAAGGCAATAGAAACCAATTTCTATTTTTTCTTCTTTTTTCTGTTATTCTGGGTACATTTTTATCACACACAAGTAAATCTTCCTATATAAGTCTTCTTCTGGACTCTAAACAAATTACCCCAGCATCATCACCATCAATAAAAAACATTTCTATGTTTTTCTTGATTTTTGCTTATTTTCTGATTATCTGCAGGTAGATTACCATATTTGGAAGTCTACCCTAGAGCCTGAAACTGTTACCCATCATCATTACTAACAATAAGCACCATCCTTAAATTTTCACTGATTTTCTTGACATTTTATGACTATTTTTTAATGGATTACCATATTTGGATGTCTGCTCTGTACCCTGAACACTTTAGCAAACTTATACTACAAAGTTTACTGATATACAATAAAAGACTGCAGATGTCAGACATAGACTACAAAGTTAGATTATCTCTACAACAGGAGCACTTTACAGTGTAGGGCTACAACTTCCATTTGTTGACTATTTTTTGTAAGTGGTCATATGACCATTATCCCAACATCCCATTACATGGGCCTTAATAGACAAAATTATTCTTTGCTTAGTTTTCTCTAGTTTTTGGTTAAAGTAGATGATATTTTCTTTTTGGTATGGACTCTGAAGGTAGTGCCTGACATTCTACACACCATTCAAACTTTTTTTCAATTTTTCCACTATTTTCCCATGTTTTTTTGAATCTATTACTATATTTGGAACTGGACCCTTGACCCTGACAACATTACCAAACATTATCATAACAATGAGCACCATCCACCATTTTTTTCTGATTTTTTGCCTATTTTCTGGCCATTTTTTGTTATATTACCATATTTGGAACTAGACTCTGGACCCTGACAATGTTACCCAATGTTATTATTAGCAATAAGCACCATCCCCCATTTTTTTCCTATTCTTGACTATATTACTCTATTTGGAACTAGAATCTGGACTCTGACAATGTTACTCAATGTTATTACTAGCAATAAGCACCATCCTCCATTTCTTTCTGATTTTCTAACAGTTTTCTGGCTTTTTTTTGGATATATTACCATATTCAGAAGTGGACCCTGACAACATTACCTAATGTTATCACTGCAATGGGCACCATCCCCCATTTTTTTCTGATTTTCTAGCTATTTTCTGGCTATTTTTGGGTTTATACTACTCTATTTGGAACTAGACTCTGGACCCTGACAATGTTACCCAAGGTTATGTCTGGCAATAAGCACCATCCCTCATTTCTTTCTGATTTTCTGGCCATTTTCTGGCCATTTCTGGTTATATTACCATATTGGGACTAGCCTCTGAACTCTGACAACATTACCCAAGGTTATCACCACTATCCTCCATTTTTTTCTGATTTTCTGGCTATTTTTGGCTATTTTACCATATTTGGAAATGTACCCTGGACCCTGAAAACAACCTCCAACATCATTACCAATGGTAAGCACCATCAAATTTTATGGGAGAAAGACAAGATTTAGTCCAATTTTCTCTGATTTTTGTGTTATTTTCTGGCAATTGTTAGATAATTTTCCAGTTAAGAAAATGCACCTGGGACCCTTGAAACAGTCCTAATATCAGCCCCAACAGTTAGCACCATTCTTCAATTGTTTCTCAAATTTTCTGCCATTTATTGCTATTTTTCAGTTGGACAAATGCTGAGTGCCTTACAGTCATCCACCAGCCTGTGTTACACCACCACTGAGTGTTACACTTTTGCCCCTTGAATAACTTTTGCAATATTCAACATACTCCCTTGAAACAAATTTTATCTGGAGCTCCTATATATGGTCTCTCCTCACATCAAGTTTTGTGTCTGCAGGATGAGCATCAAATATGTAGTGATTTGTTCAAAATGGGGTACTTAGCAGAAAACCTCCCACCACTGAATGTTACACCAGTATTTTCAGAATTACTCAACAGAAACAAACCTGAGAGCTCTGAAATTTGGAGGACACAAAGAATGTACATCACCAAGATTGAATGTACAATTTTTCAGTGAAAATGCATCCCCATCATGTTTTAAGTGAACTTTCAATTTTTGATGTAACACTAGCTGGTGGATGACTGTATTTGGAAATTTACCATGGACCCTGAAAGTGTTTCCAAATGTTGTCACCAACAGTGAGCACCATCAGTCATTTTCTTTTGATTTTGTGCTCATTTATTGCTATTTCTTCATTGAAAAAGCTTGCATTAACTTGATTTGTGCAAATATATGTCTATTTGTGCATATGGATTTTATTACATAATATACCTAACAACAGACTATATTTTTTTCTTGGTGTTTTATTTCATTCAATTTAGATTTTATGTTGGTGAGCTTCAGACTCTTCTTTATATAAGCATGTTGATTCAGACTTTGACCTTATTACATAATATGTCTCAATGAATTGTATACAATCATGATCCCTGAAATTTTACATTTTTTGTGTGTTTTACTTCATCTGAATTGGACTTGATTTGGTAAAGTTACACATTTTTCTTTAGGCAATGCTGGTACTCAAAAGCAATGACACACAAACATTTTCTGATCATTTGATGGGGGACAGTTTTGTGTGTCATAGTAGATCTCAGATCAGTTACCATTTTCAGTAATAAATAAAGATTCATGATCTATTTCCTTTCTAAACAATCTTTCCCACAATCTAAAAATGCAGGGGAGGCAAATCTCAGGGGGTACATCATAGATCTCATCTCTCATCTCTTGTCCTCTTGGCATCACAGATTCTGATGATGCATGAAACTTCCCCCCATCAAACAATCAGGGAATGTTCATGCATCATAGAATCTTGAGCTTTTGTATGAAGGCTGTGCAACTTCAGTAGTATTCATCATAGATTCCAATGACACATCAAATGATTAGGAAATGTTCATGTGTCATCAATTCTGGCTCTTCACTCCAAATTCAGGGCACCCTGTCTTTTGCTGTGCTTTCATTGTCTTTTGCTGTGCACTTTGTCATCTTGTGCTCTTCGTCATCTTGGCCAGTCCAAATGATTCATGCAATGTATCTACCACATATTGTCTGTTTCCTTTGCATGCTTGTTGTTGTCTTGGCCAGTCCAAATTGTGTAAGAGGCCATTGCAAGCATGGCAGAAACGAGTCCCTCTTTGCAAGGGGAATAGTAACTCACTACTCCTTTCTGCTTTTCTCTGTTTTTCTGGGTATATTTTTATCACCAACAAGTAAGTTTCCCTATTTGAATGTTGCCCTGGACCCTAAACAAAGTACCCCAGCATAATCACCATCAATCTCAAAAATGTGCCAACTGAGAGGGGGTGCCGAGGTCCTGGTAGGGCATAGTACATAGAAATCTTTATTTCTGCCAAAATAGATTACTAAGCATTCAACATGTGCAAACAGTTTAACTGTGTGTATGGTGAAACTGTTTGTATTTGTTTTAAGTGATGTGATATCACATAGGTTCAATGACAATATATGATAGACTACAAAAGTTGGTTTGAGACTATTTATTTGTATTTACCTACATTTATCCTCATTTCAGAATAATCTTACAAATAAAGACTGCATACTGCAAAAAAAAACCATGTCATTTGGACCAGAATTGGCAGAGCTATGTAGAAATCTTCATATAAGCCAAAGGTAATGACTAATCGATGCTGTGTGCCAACAATTATCTGAACACCAGCACAGGTTCAGACAATCCTTGGCATGAGGACATCTTGTCCACTGGGAGTCACAAACGGTTTGAGGAACAATTCAGTGAATCGGCCACTGAATTCTAGTGTTTGAAAGTCCAGTTCAGTCTGGTTTTTTGATGCCCAGGGGCATTAACCGTAACCATAACCAGTCTGCCTTTTCCCCAGAAGTCAAAAGACCAGACCGGACCACAAAAAGACCGCAGACCACGGTCTTTTGCAGTCTATAGACTGGTTTCGATCTGCATCGGTTTTAACCGGTTTATGACCGGTCTTTAGGCCAATATTTTAAAATTATGAATTGGTAGATTTATTAACATCTCTAATAGCTTCAAAACGAGCCTAAGAACGTTAAATTCCGTTAGGAATTGGTGCTTCTATAAAATAAGTCTGGTACATCTGTTATTCCCAAAAGTAATTTAGATTTTAATTCATATCTCTCTCGTTTTTTTACCAAATCGTACATTCTTGGGTGGGTTTTAAAGGGTATTTAAGGGGTTACAAAAGGCCAGTCCAAACCGGTCAAGACCGGTTCACGTTAACCGGTTTTTTTGCAGTCTTTACATTTCAAAAATAAAAGACCATAACTGCAGGTCCAGTCTTTTGCGGTCTTGGTCTGGTCTGGTTACAGTCTTTTTCCAGTCACGAGACTGGACTTCCAAGCACTACTGAATTCATCCTAACCAGGTAGTACTTAGTTAGCTTACATGGTCAATGCAAGCACTTCATCATTGCCTTTGTGGTTAACAATAATATACATTGTTGTATCATCTCTCTCAGCTCCATCCCCCTGTCCAAGCTACTATCTGCCCTTTCTAATCACCCTAAGGTTGTGGGCATCCTTGATGATGATGGTCCTGATTGAGCCACATTGAAGTCCTGAGCAGAATTTACAAGAGTGATGAATATACAACAGACATACCTCCACACTAAGTTGACCGCTTGGCAAATGGTTTGTGGGAGCATTTGGGAGGCATGCAGAAGTATCTAAATGAATCCAGTATGCAGCAAAGTGAGCCACATTGAGGTCCTGAGCAGAAGTCAGCATAAGGGCCAAAAACACAAAAATACAACAGGCATACCTCTACAACAGGTGACAGATTTGCAAACGGTTTGTTGGAACATTTTCGAGGGATATAGAGGTTTCCAGACAAGTCTAGCATGCAGAGAAACGAGCCACATTGAAGTCCTGAGTAGAATTTACCATAAGGCGAAAGATGCGAAAATACAATGGACATACCTTTACAACAAGCTGACCAATTCGCAAACAGTTTGTTGGAGCGTTTTCGATGCGTGTAGAGGTATCCAAACGAGTTGAGCATGCAGAGAAACGACCCACATTGAAGTCCTGAGCAGAATTTGCCATAATGCCAAAAATGCGAAAATACAATGGACATACCTCTACAACGAGCTGACCGATTTGCAAACGGTTTGTTGGAGCGTTTTCGAGGCGTGTAGAGGTATCTAAACGAGTCCAGCATGCAGCGAAACGGGCCACATTGAGGTCCTGAGCAGAATTTACAATAAGGCCAAAAACACGAAAACACAACAGACATACCTCTACAACAAGTTGACTGATTTGCAAACGGTTCGGGGCAGCATTTTCGGGGTGTGTAGAGGTATCCAAAGGAGTCCAGTACACAGCAAAACGAGCCACATTGAGGTCCTGAGCAGAATTTGACATTCACTTGGCATGTGAAGCAAGGGAGAAAGGCAGAAACAATGACGCACATTCATTTCCCGATCACATTAATGGGAAATGAATGTGCGTCATCCAAAGGCATGAGAAGGGATGAGAATCTGAGATCGTTGATGGGATCTCGGACTTTCCTCACCTTGGAAAATCTTTATGGTTCTTTGTGAGATCTTTAGGGCAGACCCTTCACATCAGATTGTGTCTTTTTTCCACTGGCCGTTTCTTCTTTCTCCCCCCACACACAGAGACTTTAACCTTTATATCATAATGAGTGATGTCAGATCTTGTGTATATCATCAACTAAACATGCAAATTAGACGCTAACTGTCCATCTGCTGGACAAAAGCAAGTACATGAGTAGGAACCGCTAAAACCTAGGTTGTGCCAACCTATTGTGGTTCGTTTCCCAAGTCTTCTTGGGGTTGTTCAGATACCAACTTCATGCTCACTTTTGTCACCACACACAACACACTTAAGGATGCCATGTAAAGCACTGGCCCACACCCACAAGTGAAGAATCAGTGATGGGAATGTGGACCATCATCTTCCTTGTTGATTCAAAATGATACAAGGTTTTGGGTATAGGTGTCGTGTATATAAAGTGCCTTTAACCGGTGATGACCATTTTGAGCAAGAATCCGCGCCATCACCAGACAGTTCACATAGTCAGTAAAACATTGTAGTGTTGACTACAAAAATGCTAACAGAAGACTACAAACCCTGGACAAAGACTACAAAATCCTTGACCATGGGAAACCATCAATTTTCGTGGGAGAAAGGCTAAATTCTGTGTTAGAACGCTGAAAAAATCCTTGAGATCCAGGGTAATAAACAAGTCTCTTCGTAAACTCAGAGGACTCGTAACCATGGCAGATCAAAATGTCTGACTGCGTGATGGAGGTGATGTAGGCCAAGAAGGCGTGTATAATGTATTTTTGCTGTATTGATCGCAACACTGCATAGAAACCAGAGCTGTACAAACATTCACAGAACCAGGTGTGATACATATAATTTGTTACACACATTACAACTAACTGCAGAAACGTAGTAGCTTCAACAATGACATGTACGTCCTCTCTCTTAGTAATAATACTGCAGTCCAGTTCTTGGATATATGTTAGAATGTTATGCATAATGTAGACAACAGCTCACTTTAAAGGTAGTTGGCTGGTAAGTATGTTGAGTAATTTTGAGGAGTTGTTTGATGATCAACAAAGTGTATCGAAACGGTCATCAAATCAGCTACCCATGTTAGTCCAGAGAGGCTGACTTTCTGTCCTCCTACTTGGATAATGTTTACCCAACGTAGAAGTGGGAAATGTGTTTCATTCAGCATAGTTTGCAAATTTTGCCAATCGAGACGCTTGCCATCATCTGGTCTCATCACAAGGAAAAGTTCTTCAAGTTTCCACCCTCCAGCTGATCTCCACCTGACCAAGTTCTTACTGACTTCGCTGAAGTTGCCTCTGTTGTCGCATATCAAATCAGGACACGTACGCTGGTCATCAACGTGGTATTGCAGAAACTTTCCAGATGGCGCATGGCTGTATTTAATTAATATTGTTCCTTGAATATAATGTAGTGACACACCAGTGATGGCAAGAATTTCGATGTTTGGTTTCCAATCATGTAGGATGCTGCCTGGTATTGGTGTGGAATAATGAAGGTGCAATACACGGACAGAAGATAAATCCATTATGGGACTTGAGTCGCTCCATTTAGCCTTGAATAAATGTGCAAACATGAATGTGTCATTCTGCGCAACATACAGTATGGTTGGCTTTGGGATGGGTCTTCTGATGAACCTTTTGACTCCAGCACGAGGAGTGAAGTTTATGTGAAGGTCATGAAGTTTCAGATGCATGATGTTGTTACAGTGCGCAAAGGTGGTGACTGGAAAGTATCGAAATCGAGAGAGTGCAAGGGTTGTGAGGTTTGGTGAGGAAAAGACACGAATAAATTCAGTCCGTAGCTCTTCTGGGATGGTGTTCCAGTTCCTTATGGGAAATCCTTCTGTAAGCTCGAAACTCTTTAGCAAGAAAAACTGTTGCATCAGGCCTGTCTGTGTGTCCCAGTCAGAGTCATCCAGATGATAATGAAGGTGGTATATATATTGGGCGATGTGTGGACTGGCATGGAAAAGTTTGAAAAGGTGTTGGACTGAGGGCCCTGCAATGGAAATTGTTGTGAAAAGACGTCTTTGTGATGGTTGAACCAACAATCGGCACGTTCAGGACATGGAGGACAGTGTTTTCCAATCTTCAGCGAGCATAAGCTGGTCCAAGACAGTATCTTGTAAGACGTCGAATGGGACGGTGACTTGCATTCCTTTTTCTAATTGTTCGTCAGTTCGATACAGTAGTAGATTAGCTGGCTTACTTGCGATCAAAAGCTTGTAGTATGGAATAAATTCTGACAAGATTACTAAGCAGAGTCCAATTCAGCAGTAACACATCACATGGCCTTCAAATTTGCCGAAATGTAACCCTTTTAACATGCCATTGCTGAAACCACTTGGTCATCACATTCTCAAGTAGAATTTTGCTGTCATGTTTATTGCTTGAAGTTGGAGAAACATATTCATACCACTGTTTCAATTGACTTGATGAGTTTGTTGTGCATACCAATATCTTATTTCTCATAATTATTTACAAATGGCCCTATGTATCTTTGTATCTATCACCACTCAGCATTACACTTTATCAAGGTGGTTCTTAATTCAGGTCAATGTTTGATGAGGAAGTTAACTGCTAATGTTTCTGTTTGTCGTATAAGTAACATCGACTCCTTGTGACCCTTAAGGAAGTTCCTCCATTGTGAGACTGGACGAGGCTGGGCACTGCCTGAACGAATTTCAGCAAGACAGGTTGAATATAATGCTTCTGCCCATTCACTCCATTCGCCATAAACTTGATTTGTAGATTCATTGTCAATGATACTGGATGGCGGCCACCAAGACTTAAAAGCTGTATCATTGGCACGAGCTATCAAATAGATCAGGTCAGCACTCATATTGGTTAAAAAGAGAATAAAAAAACATACATGTTCCACACATATAATCCATCTCATGTTTGGATAACTTGTCATCCACAAATTCTTTGCCATCACCCTCAATAGAAAACATACTAGCACCACCGATAGGACCCTCCAAAACTTCATCCAGGCTAATGCTGCCTATAACTAATCTCCAGAAGTATCCACCCCAAAGGATTGCAGCTCAAATACGAGGCTGACGAAGCATACGTGCCCTGAAGTACAGATATGCTTCATAGTCAGCTTGCATGAAGATATAGTCTTGAGGACAACTGGGTAAATAAACGTCAACTTCAGGTACTGATGGTGACAATGGGATCTGAGCCCTTGAGGCCAAGGTTCGAAATGCAATGCCACGACCTGCCAGATACCTAGCAATATTGATATCCAGGAATCGATCATCAAGTCTACAGACAAGCAATGCATCTGATGCGGATGTGACCGCCAATTTCCATGGCACTGTGGCTTCTACTCCAAAGTCAAAGATATACCAGGTTTTGATGTGTTTTCTATCATCTTTGTATGGGTTATTGAAATCATGCTGTTCATTGTCATGAATATTGATAACATGACAGATCTGTTGAAGGCATTTGGATTTTGTTAAGGAATCAGCATGATACATGTTAATATCACAGTTGATATTTTGAATGTTTTGGCGACACTGCAGTTCTTCTGTGAAGGCAACCCAAAACCTGACAAGGTCCAAATTCCAGAATTGATGTAACACATCTTCATTTTTATTTGTCGGCAATAGACCAATCCATCGGAGCCAAAACTTTCGATGTTTACAGTCAAAGAGGGTAATCCTTGAGAGTTGAAGGTTTGTGGAGTGACCAATCCATAACGTTCATGCATGATGTGTTGTACTTGATCAATCAGACCTTGTAAGGTGCACCTTGGGCCCTTCAGAGTGTCCTGGTAGTGGTCAGGCAATGTATTGGCATTCTCATAGTCTTCTTCGGTCATGGGCTGAATCATGGGTTGTTGTAGTGGGGGTTGTTCAATCATCTCATCATACTGCTCAGGATTTTGGAAAGGATCAGCATCTTTATATGCATCTTCATCTTCCTGACTGCTAGATGCAATCTGGTGGTCCAAATGCACAACAACAGTCCCACTGATTCCAGAATGAGCTATAGACTTTTTGCTGAGAGCCATACTCTGCCAAAGTTTCCTCATGTTCTCTAACAAAAACCTCCTCACAAACAAGATGATCAGGATCTCTGTCCCACACAAAGACCTGTGCAGTCTTTGTTGGTGGCATCTGTTCTCGATTCAACCTTCTCGCACATTCAGATGGCTTCTCAAGAAAGAGCAATCGGGTTAAGCACTCCCTGCGTTTCTGGAAAAAATGTTCCCAAATCTGGTTCAGGTACTTCTTAGTGAGATTTGTTGGTATGTGGGAAAGAGCTTCCTCCCTTTGAAACTCAATTTGATGAGGCAGAGGACCTATTGATGATAAATAAGGATTTCCCTCAGCTCTCTTAATCTCATACTTGTCCCATTGGTACCAGACAGGAATATTATGATCGACAAACCATCGGACAGATGGTTGGCAGGTGTGTCTAATGTCGGTATTGTTCAGATGTATAAATGTGCCCACACGCCGACTCTCGTGGGTACAAGTGCCAATATCAGATGCACGTATGAGGTCAATAATTGAAGGATGGAACTGCAGCATTTCAACTAGAAAGGAGTTCCATTCTTGATATGATGTTGAATTGGCTCTTGCGACTGCATAAGAGAAGAGACCAATCCACAGAAGAAAGATTTCTTCAGCGGCATGTGCTTCCCTCCATGCAATGGAAGGTGATGCATGTGCCCTCAGATATCCTCGTGCAGAAGGATATGCGGGAGCGAGTGCTCCAAATCTACTCAAGCCTTTCATTGTGTTGACCATCCAACATTCTGCATTTCGCCATCCATTCATAACGTGGGCAGGCAACTGGTACTTGCCATTGACTTGATCGAAATCACTGGGTATGTGAGCAAGAATGCCAAGTAAAGCACCTTCAAGGTGAGCACGTTTAGGTATGAATGCCATCCACCCAAACACCTGTGTCCACCAATGAGGTACGTGGATCATGGCAGACAGATTTTCATGGAAGTGTACAGTGGGACTTTCTGGGCTTCAAAGATCAACACAGTTTGGAGGAGTTTGAATATAATCACTACAGTTAGGAGAATAAAACAGCCGGTCTTGAATTCGTTGAAGTCGTCCATGAGAGTGATCAAGGGGCCTTGATACTAGTTAGTAAAGATGGAGTGCAATTGTTAACAAATACGCATGCATTTTCATTTTCAGCTGTGGCACTGTGCAACTCTGGAAAATAAGGCTCATGCCGGGGTGCACTGGGAGCAGCCATGTCCCAAGGCATAACACTAAAGTGCACGATGAATTGAGTATGGTAAAATACGCGAAAATCGCAACACTTACAGAGATGGATTGTCCATGTAGCATTTAGCAACTAGATTTTCTGACCTCAATGGAGTCCGTTGATGATAAGTTCGTAATAATTGAGACCTTATTGCATTTGAGAAAGCAAATATTGAACCCACAACAGGTTTGGTATAACCAAGACGCTATTGTGCTAATCTGAATGCAAGAACCAGGACAGAAGATAGGTTTGGTATAACCAAGACGCTATCACGCCAGTCAAGTTGACGCTTGGATCAGAGAGATCTCAAAAATCAATAGGAGTCAAAGCAGCTGTCTCGTTGTGACCATCGAAATATAGTATCCAATGATGCAAAGACCTTGACAGAAGATAGGTTTGGTATGACCAAGACTCTATCACACTGGGCTTGAAGGTTTGTACAGAGGATCAACGAAGCAGTCGTTCCGTGGTGAGTTTGCGAGCCCAGGTTCAATTGCAAGTGGCATTTGACTTATAATTACATAATAAAGTTCAACTTTACAAAAAAGTATGATATGGTAGGTGCTCTGTAATAAGATAACCAGGAAGAAACACGAAGAAGGGGCCATGTTGTGAACATGCCACGGCGATGGGGTGGGTGGGAAACAAAGCAGGGGAGTTTGGAACGTCGTTTGGTGTGTAAACTACGTTCCATGGCGATGAGTTGGGTTAAACAAAGCTGAGGGGGTGGAGACCAGCCAACGCCCGCACCAGACGAAGCAAGTGGGTTTTGGATGACGTTGTTAACATCGTCAATGTGTAGCGGCGTTGTCGACGATGTTGATGGCAGCGTTCACGACATTGTTGACGTCGTCAACATGTAGCGGCATTGATGACGTCGGGGCTGGGGACGGCGACGACGTTGACGAAGCAGGTGGGTTTGGAACATCGTTCGGCGTGAAAACGACGTGCCACGGCGATGGGGTGGGGCAGACAAAGCAGGGGAGTTTGGAATGTCGTTTGGTGTCTAAACGACGTCCCATGGCGATGAGTTAGTTGGGTTAAACAAAGCTGAGGGGGTGGAGACCAGCCAACGCCTGCGGCAGACGAAGCAAGTGGGGTTTGGATGACATTGTTGACATCGTCAACATGTAGCAGCGTTGTCGACGATGTTGATGGCAGTGTTGACGACATCGGGGCTGGCTGTAAAATACTGGATTTACTCCGGCGCAGTATGCGGGGGCATTGAGGGCATTGAGGCCGTTGGGGGAGAACTGCAAGTGCAGATTCTACTCATCTATTCAAACTAATCAGTGAGTAGGTAAGTTCAATCAATAAAAACAAGAATACACGCACCTCCCAGGGGTAAAGCTTGCCAAGCCTGTGGTGAGAGACAAGGTTGATGGCGGCGTTGATGGCATTGACAACGTTGACGGCGTTGACAGCGTTGACAACATTGACGAGTTGACGACGTCAACGCCCTGCACCACTCCTGGCCCCAAGACACCCGAAGACGATGTATCGTCTTCCGCAAATCCATCAAATGTTACCCTCAGGCTTCCAGCAGCCTTCCACCTTGCCATGGCGTCGAGATGATGTATCGTCGTCCGCTAAATGCCCTCTGTAAGTGTGGGTTGTGCACGGATGTCGGATGCCATTCATTGGGGTTAAGAACCTGCAAAAGAAAAGGATGAAAAGATCTGTTATGTGTTTCAGGATATTAGGCAGGAAGAGGTACTTACCTACCTCATTTAAAGTCATCACAGCCCCGCCTTGCGTCGACGCAACATATCGACGTCCACTAATCGCTATGCGGGCACGACATAGTCTCCCCCAGGGCTCGTTTCTCATTTTCGGTCGACGTTGCGGGCTGGAACGACTATGCGCCGTCATTTTTTGAAGATTTGGCAAAGGGGTCGACATACCTTCGTCGTTCGATCGCTTCCTCGCCTCACCTGGTCGTCGTGTGATGGTATGTGGTCGGCTTGTTGCTGTTTAAGCGCAGTGGTGGTGGGGGGCAGTCGTCCATGTCGTTGTTGGGTAAATAAGGGACGTCGCACCTAAACGTCTTGTCAGCAATGAAATTGGGGGGACAGACTCACTAAATGATCAAATAAGACGAATGACGACATTTGTCCTCGTCGTTCGTCGTCCGCGTGGTCATCCGTCTCGTTGCGAGTTGGCCTGGTGGGGTCCTAGTTGAATAATGCGGATGATGAACGATGAACGGGGGTTCATCGTTCATCATCTGGTTGCCACGTCGCCATGAGCACTCATGGCAACGTGGCACCTGGAACTCGTGTTCAGCAAGGTCACCCATGCAGTTGAGGGAGACAGACTCACGAAATAAGGAAATATGACGAACGACGACGACAAATGGCTTGTCGTTGTTCGTCGTCATCTCGTCGCCCGTTGCCACGTCACGTCCTCGCCTCGTAGCTTCGTCGCCACGTCGTCCCATCATCTCGTTGTCTCTCGTCTCATCATCTCATCGTCTCGTTGTCTCATGTGGCAGCTGGCGTATTCAGGTTCTACGTGCCTGTTTCTTGGTGGTTGTCGCCGTTCGCTTTTGCGTCATCGTGGACGTTGTTGGGTGGTGTTGCTGTGTCGTGGTTGTGGTCGTCGTCCCCGTTGTTCTGGCACTTGGTGGGCAGACAGGAATGGGGGCGACGGGGAAAGAGGATAGTAGGGTGGAAAGGAATGAGAGTTAGCTTTGTTTGGTAGAGCGAGTGAAATAAACAAACAAATTGTCATCGTTCATGGCTTCTCGTGCCTTCGATGACGCACGAACGTTTCCCGATCGCATTGATGGGAAATGTTCGTGCGTCATTCCAAGGCACCGAAGCAACGAATCTCTGAGACCCTTGATGGGATCTCGGATTTTCCTCGCCTTGGAAATTTGCCTTTACGGTTGTTTGTGAGATCTTTAGGGCAGACCCTTCGCATCAGATGGCGTCTTTTCTTTCCCCCACCCTTTCTTCCTTTCCCCCACCTGGACACGGTGACGTTACCTTTCCTTTCATCGTGAGTGGGTCATGTCTTATGTGTGCTGTCAACTAAATATCCAAATTAGATGCCGAAGCTCTATCCGCCAGACAAAAAGGAGTACATGCGGGCCAATGGTCCCAAGGATAAATGTTTTGTTGTAGATAATGGCCGTCTTGTCTATGACAAACACCGTGATGATCGCTTTCCTTATCTCTATGAAGTCTCTTTGCATCCGCTTGTGCACAATATGCAGGCGGTCAAACGAATATTAGTTTACGTGATAGATACAGACCTGGCTGTGTTGAAAAAATTGGCAGACTGGGAGGATACTTTAGGTATTCCTTTGGGCCCAGATGCTTACATGGATGAGCATGGCAAGTTACCTCCAAGTTTATTTTGTATAATATATTCATGTTAAAATTATGAGTCCTTACGAGTTTACGAGTACGACTCATTCTTTATCAACTGAGAACTTAGGCAAATTTTTCATTGATTCATTGATTGATTGATTGATTCACCTTTCATCACCGCAGGAACCTTTTCTCTTAAGCAGAAAAGCAGCCATAAAATCAGCAAAAATGGCAAATAAAATGGCAAAAAATGTGTAGAAAATCAACATATTGCTTAGTAAGTTGGAGATGCTGTGTTCAGGGTTCAGGGTCAATATCTAAATATAGAAACCAGCTAAAAGTTGCTAGAAAATCACAAAAAAATAGTCAAAAATTAAGAGGGATCTTCTCTGTTGCCACGGTGTTGAAGGGGCTGTGTTCAGGGTTCAGGGTTCATATCTAAATATAGAACAATGTAAGAAAAATAGCTAGCAAATCAGAAAAAAATGAGTAAAGAAATAAAAATGATACTTTTTCTGTTGCCATGATGTAGAGGGGCTGTGTCCAGTGTTCAGGGTCCATATTTAAATATGGAAAATTAAGATAATTATGTAAAAATATTATTATATTATGCAATATGACTATATCATCAGACCAGCCTTCTTGCTCTGAGATATTGGTCAAAAATGCATGACAATTTCCAAAAAGTGTCCAATTTTTTCAGTATTTTGTGTTTTTCTCAATGAGGAATGGTCTGCATGACATTATTTATACATATTTGTAAAGGTAAGGAAAGGGGCTACAATTTTTGTTAATGGAGCTAAGTGAGAGGCTGTGTTTCTGCTACTGTGGGAATTTTAACCCAAAAAGGAAATTTACCACAGATATATAGAGCATGCTATTATAGGTCACAAAATATAACTAACCATCTTCTTTCTTGAGATATATGCAAACAGGACTGTGGGAATATTTTACCATAAACAGAAAAATAGTTATAAAATTCGAAAAAATTGCTATAAAATCAAAAAAAAAAAAGAAAATAAGAATAGTAGACATTGCTGCTAAAATATTGATGGCTAGGCTCAGGGCTCAGGGTCCATTTGCAAATATAGAACAAAACTCAGAAAATCATAAAATGATTACATAAATTCAGAGTCCATAGGAAGGACTCATACATGCCATGCAAAGCACTGGCCCACACCCACAATTTGATACTGAATATCACAGGTCTCCTTCATTTGGGGGATGGAACGGTGATCTACGCTCGGGCTCTAAACTGCCCACAGCATTCCGACACTGGCCTTCAGATGCCGGAGTATGATGTTGTCAATTGCTGGGGTTTTGCGGGGTAAGTTGAAATTGTATTATTGTCAACACGATAAATAAAACTCATATTAATGTTTTGTTGGCAAACGTCTTCTAAATCCATCATATGTTGAAGAATTATATGCTGTACAACAGATTATACTCGGGAAACCAGAAGAAATGACACGAAATCCGCCAACCAAAAATGACAAAGGCGAGTACGTTGGAGGCGCAGCAATTGAACGCACCGGCGTCAAGGGTGTTAAGGGAACTCATTGCTACTCGACAACATGTACCCATCAACATAGCAGGGGCTTAGTAGGTCCAATGGTGCAAGGGAAATTTTATACGGATGGGGAGGAATCTGAATGGAGCGATGACCTCATTGGTCGGAAGCAATCTGTCAAAGTGAGTGACTATTTGGTTATATGTTGTTCTTTTTCATTAAGCCTATACAAGATACATGGGCAAGTCACTATGGAATCCTTGAAGATGTTTGTGCCAAAAAAATATATCGAGGCGGTCACTTTGAATGCGGAGGTTACGAATATGCCTCGAGTGGGCTCCGATGAAAATATTATAACGCCCGCTCATCAAATTAATTTGGCTCCTGCGGTTAGGCAAGAAGAATGTGAAGGTAGGACAAAGCTTTTTCATAAAACCAATGATAACTAGTCAACTTATTGTGACACAGATGAAGGGTTACCTGGGATGGGTGGTTTTGGAATAGGACACACCGATAAGTGTGATTCTGGAGGCTCATGCACATGCATGGTGGCGAATTCACAGTTGCCAGAAGGATATGAACCCAGACGGTTTCATCTTCTAGGGTTGGGGTGCTATTTTGTATTGGAATCACTATTTGTCATGTGCTTCTCTGGTTTACAGAAACATGGTGGAACACCACCAATTGTGCCTTGGGGCATAGAACCTGCAGATGATGCAATTCGTTGTATGACTGTTTGCTACCCACCAAAATCTATGATATCTGCTGCAGGTGCCTACATATATCCTCTGGCATCATTACCTGGACAAGCTCAACAAGATGGTCTGTTGATGCTTGGGCCAGAGATCACTTCACAAATGTAAGAAATTTCTATTACTATGAGAGACATATCAAGAATAATATTTTTAAAGGAATCCACAGCGGCCACCTACCTCGAACTATGCAAATTGGGTGTCCGACGGTATTGTCATAATGGAAAGAAAATCTCTTTTTCGTTTTTTTGTGCGCTCGCTACTGCAGCTTTGTGCTTTTCTGCTTGGTCAACTTTCTCGAACACTTGGAGCTCACATAGACTCCACAACATTTTTGAGTGCATTCTCATTCATTGATAATGATGGGAAGCGGTATTCCTTAGGCCCTTGGGTGGGTGCTGAGGATGGGATTGTTGTTGATACACCTTGCAAAGATTCATCAACATGGGGTGTAGATGTGCCGTCATGTGTCTACGATGATACACCCCTCAGTGCTGAGGTGGATTCAAATGGTGAACAAACTGAACCATCAACTACACAACCTTCCAAACCATCCACATCTTCACCACATCATATAACCACTTGTGGGTGTGGGCCAGTGCTTTGCATGGCATGTATGAGTCCTTCCTATGGACTCTGAATTTATGTAATCATTTTATGATTTTCTGAGTTTTGTTCTATATTTGCAAATGGACCCTGAGCCCTGAGCCTAGCCATCAATATTTTAGCAGCAATGTCTACTATTCTTATTTTCTTTTTCTTTTTTGATTTTATAGCAATTTTTTCGAATTTTATAACTATTTTTCTGTTTATGGTAAAATATTCCCACAGTCCTGTTTGCATATATCTCAAGAAAGAAGATGGTTAGTTATATTTTGTGACCTATAATAGCATGCTCTATATATCTGTGGTAAATTTCCTTTTTGGGTTAAAATTCCCACAGTAGCAGAAACACAGCCTCTCACTTAGCTCCATTAACAAAAATTGTAGCCCCTTTCCTTACCTTTACAAATATGTATAAATAATGTCATGCAGACCATTCCTCATTGAGAAAAACACAAAATACTGAAAAAATTGGACACTTTTTGGAAATTGTCATGCATTTTTGACCAATATCTCAGAGCAAGAAGGCTGGTCTGATGATATAGTCATATTGCATAATATAATAATATTTTTACATAATTATCTTAATTTTCCATATTTAAATATGGACCCTGAACACTGGACACAGCCCCTCTACATCATGGCAACAGAAAAAGTATCATTTTTATTTCTTTACTCATTTTTTTCTGATTTGCTAGCTATTTTTCTTACATTGTTCTATATTTAGATATGAACCCTGAACCCTGAACACAGCCCCTTCAACACCGTGGCAACAGAGAAGATCCCTCTTAATTTTTGACTATTTTTTTGTGATTTTCTAGCAACTTTTAGCTGGTTTCTATATTTAGATATTGACCCTGAACCCTGAACACAGCATCTCCAACTTACTAAGCAATATGTTGATTTTCTACACATTTTTTGCCATTTTATTTGCCATTTTTGCTGATTTTATGGCTGCTTTTCTGCTTAAGAGAAAAGGTTCCCACGGTGATGAAAGGTAAATCAATCAATCAATCAATGAATCAATGAAAAATTTGCCTAAGTTCTCAGTTGATAAAGAATGAGTCTTACTCGTAAACTCGTAAGGACTCATAACATTCAATAGTCAGATTCTTGATGAACAAGTCAAAGTTCACAGACGTGGACAATGGGATGGATGGTTCGACCATCTTGAAAATCAAAGCAGATTTATTCCATCTCAGTATTCATTGTTTGAGTTGGACGAGAATGGTCTCACAGGTTTTGACTTACTTCAAAACCAATTTGATGAAGGCCCAGGAAAGCCAATACAAGGAAAGGGTAAAGGAGTAACAAAAGGTATGACTTTTCATATATACATATTTGATAATTTCATTTAATATCTATATGTAAAGCCAATAAATGACCAAGTGCTGAGTCTAGCAACAATGCCAATAAACCCAAGAAACATGAATATATATTTTAAAACTATCGATTATTTACCACCCCTGACAAACTTTGAAGGCAAAGTTGATTTGGCCTATATGCTCAACAGTTATGAAGCGTTGTCAACATATGGAAGTAGAATGGAACCAACAGGACATGGTGAGAATACTTTAATCAAACACCAAAGAATGATTATGACCTCAGTATCTAGGTTCAAAATCTAATGACCATAATTCTCAATCCATCGTACATGCAAGGCAACCAACCGCTAGACCCAATTTGATGGAAGTTGTTATTGTAAAACCACCCTGGCTTGATACTTTCAAGTACAATAATGCAATGGGAGATATTCTCAGGAAACAACAAACCCGCAATCATGGTATGCAATTAAAATGATAAATAATAAATATATAATAATTTATGATTTAAAGTATCTGGATCATCGAATGAAATGCCAGCTTCCAGTGCCATGGAATGCAGTGATGAAGATATCAAAGAAACACATCAAATGAATGTTGACCATGTAAATGATGAGGCAGATATGGTCAATGTCCTTTATAATGATGAGGAGCCAGTCGTAACGCATTGGAAAGACCTACATAATCATCAGAATCCATTTGACTCTGATGATTCTTTGGATGACTATGACTTTGCGAAATACAAAAAGAGAGGTCAATCACGATTGTCTTCAGAAGGTGGAGATGAAGATGAAGAAAGTCAAGCATCAGACTTCCATTCTCCTCATTCATCAGATGGTGATGAAGAAGGAACAAGCCAGGATTATGAATTTGAGCAAGGCACATCTTTATCACCAATCGAGGAATGTGAGGATGGAGCTATCGACAATCTTTCATCTTGTTCGTATGGTGATAATGGAGATGCCATGTATGAAGATGATGATGATGGAGAAGCTATGTGCAAAGTTGGAAGAACTCGAGCAAATAGATTTGATCAAAGAGAACCTTCGCTGCTGGCTGAGGAATCCAATGATGGATCTATCAACAGTGATAATGAAAACGATTTGTTTGACAAAGATTATGTACCAACTCCATTGGATGAAGACGGGGAGAATTGTTTGGCTGCAATAAACTCAGACTCTGATGACTATGAAGATAAGGAAGACAATGACTTCTTGTACTGTGAGTTATTTGAATAAAGTGGGGACGCATCAGAATTCTGGCTAATCACATACCTGTACAGATGATCACCTCGGCGATTTATTTGGGCATCTTAATATGTCAGAGATATCAAAGGCGTTTTGAGATTTTCAGTTTGGAAAACCTAAATATGACAAGCCATCATGCGCAATTGATTATGGCAAATCGACCATGGCGCTTGATGAGAATTTAATGATGATTCTCAAACACCCACACTCTATCGAAGCGGTGATTTCAATACCTCAAATGTGGCGCAATGTCAACCGAGTTGTTGAAATAATTGATGGCCATCATCTCGAAATACGTATTTCCCATGCTCTTGCTATGTGGACAGTTTTAAGCTTGCACCAATGGGTTAAGAAGGCGATTGATAGTGCACAGTCAGGACAAGTAAAGGACACTTGGATCAACAAACTGATGCTGAAAATTGAGAACCTGCTGAACACCAAAGATTGTGCAGGAACACAGATTACTTTGAAATCCTCCGAATTCATATCTGGACTCCCGGAACATTCTACAAAATTCAAAAAGCCTAGATTCAGCTACAACTCCACGGTAGTTGCGGAGAGGACCCAGGATATTGCATATGATGTCATTAGAGCATGGCTCAATTACCCCAATGACAAAAGAGTGCAGATTCAACGTGAATTCTTGGAGACAATAGTCTCACGTACTCAAATATCGGTTCTTCTTCTGGATATTGTGTGGTCTGCATATCGTGACCCATTCAATGTTATTCTCAACAAAACCAAAGGGTGACATATTTCAGGCAATCCCCTCAAACAATTCAAAGAACGTTATTACATTCATCCATTTGTCGACCCACACTCAGACGAGTATAAAGCATTAGAGGGCTTGACCACTCAGATGAAAGATTTCTTTGGTTACAAGTCCTCTGAGTTTACGAAGAGACTCGTTTATTACCCTTGATCTCAAGGAATTTTTCAGTGTTCTAACACTGAACTTTGCCTTTTTCCCACGAAAATTGATGGTTTCCCACATTCAGGGTTTCAGGGTTTTGGGCCTTTTGTAGTCTTTCATATTCAGGGTTTCAGGGTTTCAGGCACTCAAGCTATTTGTACGCTTCCATCATCATCGTTGTAGTTGATGGTACACAGTACAAGGTTTTGTCTATTTGAATTGGTCCTGTAGTGCTGTAGACAGCCATACATTTGTTGAACTTGATTGGCAGATAGTACTAGGAAATGTAGACATATTATAGAAGAATTTTGAGCTAGCTTCAACAACATTGTGTATGTCCTCACTCATAGTTGCAGTCTGGTTCTTAGATCTATGGTATCAACTTAGAATGTTAAGCCTGTCTCATGATGTAGACAACAGCTCACTTTAAATGTAGTTGGCTGGTAAGTATGTTGAGTAATTTTGAGGAGTTGTTTGACAGTCAACAAAGTGTATCAAAATGTTAGTCAAATCAACTACCCATGGTAGTTCAGTAAGTGGCGTTGCTGAGTGATGTTGCCTTCACATAATGGTGTCAGTAAAAGGTGGGGCAGTCAGGACTCACCTAAGATGATGAAATCATGTCATTCGTCATCTCATTGTCACGTTGCCTGGCAGCAATGTGGCAATGCATTGCACACTGTTGCAAGCACTCATTACTGGGGAGCTGTCGTTATGGGGCAGCTGGTGTAGGGCATCGGCAGGTGGATGGTACAGGCAGTGGCCTTTGGTGACATTGTATAAAATAGCCTATGATGTAGGACTCAGCTTGTCTGAGCCCTAGCTGGGGCTCAGATGAACCCAGTCCTATGTCATAATTTGGTGGGAATGTTCAATGCAAATAGTAATCATCATATGCAATCTGAACTACCGCATGTGTGGTAGTTCAGATTGCACATATTTGTTTTCAATGATGTTGAAAACAAAGACAATCTGAACTACTGTTAGAGTTCCTCGACTCAAACGTTGGTGTATTCCTGCGAATAGACAATAGTTAGTAACTTGGATAGTAAGTACTACTTACTAATGATAGTCCTGTACTCCAGCAAATGAGGCTGAAGATGAGTCGAGTGCATGATTGTATTCCTTGGATCACATGAATCCTTCACACGAATCGTAGTCTTGATTACTTCTGCGTTGACGATGTGTACACTTAAGATGTGGATGATGCAACTAGTATCGGAGACGTTAGTACTGAGATGTTAACACTTCTGATTTAAGTATACGATAGCACGCGGCTTTATCAGTTACTTAATGGTCCAAGTTGTACTTAAACTTAATAAGTTCACATGAAGTTTTATGGGTAAAAAAGAGGTATCCTTCATTCATGGTTTACGAACATCTTAAGTACTCTACTAATGATTCTAGATTCCAAGAGAAGGTGTTAGAACCTTCTGAAGCCTTCTAGTAAGTACAATTGTATCTTATTCTACATTTGTGTCTGTTTGTTAGTACTACGCTTGCCAAATAGTATTAAACAGATGTGTCGTGTACAAAGAACATAGTCACATTGGATCTGGGTATAAACACGCTATTAAGTTAATATACAGATGAGAGAATATAGCATAGGATCAGGAGACATAATGGGATAAGAGGGAATAGGAATTGAAGACTGTACTGATTGCGATGAGGGTACCATAACAACTACTGTGCGCACAGTAGTTCAGATTGCACCTATTTGTTTTCAATGACATTGAAAACAAAGACTTGTGTCAGAGGCCGTTGCAAGCACGGCAGATACGAGTCCTCTCCTTTTATTAGCCAGTTTTATTTAAGCAGTCAATGCAAATTATCAATGTTTACATTAATTTATATAGCTTTAAAAATTCAAACATTTTCTAATATATATATAGTATTTTTTTGAATCTGTTATGTCCTTATTGTTTTAATATATTTTGTAATATTTTATTTTTATCTGGCTAGCTCATATAATTTTAAGAAGGTAACTTGACCAGAAAATATTTTTAATTCATCATATAATAAATAATATATTTCAACAATTATTTCTTTGAATAAATTACTGTGACTGCTTGTCTTTCAAAAAGTGCTCCATTTGAATTTTTTTCTCTGCAAGATTTGAGTGCATCCTCTGTGAACTCATTAAGATGGCCCTTTTTGATGCAATTTCTTCTTGTTGTCATACCATCATGATACCACACCTCTTTTCCAGGAGTGATCACATAAGCAGTGAAATGAAAGCCACCAGAATAAATAATACCTCTTAATGGTAGAATTGTAGATCTTCCATTTATTCCCTTGATACGAATAGACTTGCTTATTGCTACTCTTGAAGTATTTAAACTGAATGCAAGTAGTGAAGGGGGCTGATCATATATCCTTTTGATAATTGTGGGAGAGCCACAGTCACATATACTAGGTTCCTCTAGCCAATGCTGTAACCAATCATTGATTGATTTGTAAGTTCCATCTAAAACTGACATAACTCTTTCTGGAGGATTATCCATATCATGATTGTTGTTGCATCCAATGCATGATGACCTTCTGTAACCCAAAGAGACACTATGATCTGATGTGAAGAAATAGTAAAGTAGATCACGAATGTCAGTTCCAGTAGCTCCATCTGGAAATAATACTGGGTTATCATGTTTGAGTCATCTACGAACTTCATTTCGAATATTTTCTAGAGTATCTATACTTCTAATAACTTTTTTGTATCCATCTGCTAACAGTTTACCCTGATTACTAAATGTATAAAATGCTTTTGTCCAGTTTCTTGGATTGTAAATCCAGATCTCACATAAAATTGTAAAAAGTGAGTCATATGAACAGCTGTAATCAACAGAGTCCCAAACAAGTCCAATGGGAACTTCAGGTGTAGGGCCAAAACTAGTTCTAACTTTTTTCTTTTTTGGCTCCTCAATTTCTGGATCATCAGCAGACTTTCTCTTCAAATTAGTCTTAATCATATTAGATCCTTGGGCAGGAATAAAAGATCCACATAATTTTTTGTTTATTTTATTTGTTTCAGTATTCACTTCATTAGTCAATTTGTCAGATAACAAACCATCCTTAGATGATTTATTAATAACTTGCCATGAACTGTCAGTTATAACTTGAAAAGTTTGCATAGGATATACCTCACTCCATCTGATGGGTCCCATTACATTCTCTGGGCAGTATCCTCTTCCTTTAAGTTGTTGATATTGACGTAAAATAGCATTACGTAGTTTTCCATTAATTGATCCAGGTAGATTGCCTGTATAGCGAAGATTTGTAATATCATCCAAAAGCTCAAGCTCTCTGAATTCTTGCCGCAGATATCCAGATGCACCATGTGTTATCTTTGATGGATCAAAACCTTGTACAATTACAGTACCCTTACATGTAGCACTTCTTGAAAGAGCAGTATAGTAAGATAAGTGAGTTCGACAGCTATTCAAGTCTACAACATTAAATGGTCAAGTCTTTCCTTGTGATGCATAGTCTGTCATTGCAAAATTGGGTAACACAGAAACCTGAGAACGTGATATAGATATCGTAAGATCACTTGGACAGAGACACTCAATAGATGTACTATTCTTTATTAGTGGGACAACATTTTCAGGTAGCCCCTCAATCTTTATGGTTTTGGCAGGGCGATCAAGTTTTACAAATAAAGTTTCCAAAATCTGTTGACCACTTGGCCCCACCTTTGCATCCCATCCAACAACATAACCCTCTTGCCCCTTTGTTATACACAATTCAGTTGCATCATTGTTCCATATCATTATAGGCATTCCAATACATAGTGAAAGTTTTCCAGGAATATGTTATGAGTCCTTACGAGTTTACGAGTAAGACTCATTCTTTATCAACTGAGAACTTAGGCAAATTTTTCATTGATTGATTGATTGATTGATTGATTTACCTTTCATCACCGTGGGAACCTTTTCTCTTAAGCAGAAAAGCAGCCATAAAATCAGCAAAAATGGCAAATAAAATGGCAAAAAATGTGTAGAAAATCAACATATTGCTTAGTAAGTTGGAGATGCTGTGTTCAGGGTTCAGGGTCAATATCTAAATATAGAAACCAGCTAAAAGTTGCTAGAAAATCACAAAAAAATAGTCAAAAATTAAGAGGGATCTTCTCTGTTGCCACGGTGTTGAAGGGGCTGTGTTCAGGGTTCAGGGTTCATATCTAAATATAGAACAATGTAAGAAAAATAGCTAGCAAATCAGAAAAAAATGAGTAAAGAAATAAAAATGATACTTTTTCTGTTGCCATGATGTAGAGGGGCTGTGTCCAGTGTTCAGGGTCCATATTTAAATATGGAAAATTAAGATAATTATGTAAAAATATTATTATATTATGCAATATGACTATATCATCAGACCAGCCTTCTTGCTCTGAGATATTGGTCAAAAATGCATGACAATTTCCAAAAAGTGTCCAATTTTTTCAGTATTTTGTGTTTTTCTCAATGAGGAATGGTCTGCATGACATTATTTATACATATTTGTAAAGGTAAGGAAAGGGGCTACAATTTTTGTTAATGGAGCTAAGTGAGAGGCTGTGTTTCTGCTACTGTGGGAATTTTAACCCAAAAAGGAAATTTACCACAGATATATAGAGCATGCTATTATAGGTCACAAAATATAACTAACCATCTTCTTTCTTGAGATATATGCAAACAGGACTGTGGGAATATTTTACCATAAACAGAAAAATAGTTATAAAATTCGAAAAAATTGCTATAAAATCAAAAAAAAAAAAGAAAATAAGAATAGTAGACATTGCTGCTAAAATATTGATGGCTAGGCTCAGGGCTCAGGGTCCATTTGCAAATATAGAACAAAACTCAGAAAATCATAAAATGATTACATAAATTCAGAGTCCATAGGAAGGACTCATACATGCCATGCAAAGCACTGGCCCACACCCACAAGTATCATAGTAATCTTCATGATTCAATCTCAACCATTCCAATGCTTTTGCAACATGCAATCTTCGTACAAGCAAAGGTGTACATTGAACATCTTTTTTTGTGGGTTGGCATGGACCTGTAAACATTACTGCTAAGACTTCATCAAGATCTTCAATAGGTGGAGGGAGTGTATCATAGATTTTAGCAACAGGATTATGAAATGTGATTGCATTTGCATGCATTTTATATCTTCCTGAAGCAACTTTTATAATACATCTATTATGTCGGACTCTGGAAATTAAAAGCTGCTCAACATAAGTTAGGGATGCAAGTTCTTCAGGTATTTTTCCAAGCCAAAATCCATTGCAAAGAGCTTTAGGAGGTGTTAATCCTTTTTTAAGAAATTTTAAGCAGTCCTTGCATATATGTTTGCAATCCGTATCAATAATTGGGCCTTCAATTTCCTTGATTTCTTCATAGATAGATTTTCGCTCAAGTCGAGTTACTCCTCCCCTTATCAGTGGTTCAAAACTACATGTAACTTCACTGCGATCTATCATATCCACAACTCTTGTGAGCTGGCCACATGCTGCACACCCAGCTTCAATTAAGTTTGAAGGATGAGTGCCTCTACAAAACCCAGTTATAATTTTGTGAATTAATTTTTCAGAGGGTGGCTTTGGAGGAAAGATTACATTTTTTGACTTTATATATGAGTTTTTGTTTTCAATAGAACGGTTATTTTTGAAGGTTGACTTGGTTTTACACTTGGACAACCCAACTTTGTTGACTTTTTTACAATCACTTTTACTCAATCCCTTATACCATCTTGCTTTACGTTCTGTAGTTGTAAGGGCAGGATTTTCAGGAGAAAATAGGGTATAATAATGGGCACAACGTGAGGTGCACATATGTTGAGATAACAGTTCCATCACTTCAGTGACTGGAGCTCTAGCAAATACTGATACATGGTGCTTTTTTGCAATTGCTTTTGCCTGTCCAATAGTAATAGAGTCTTTCAAAATCTCTAAGGGAGCATGACAAATCAATAGCTCTGGGTTTTTACGCAACTCAGCTCTTGCAGCCTGTAAGACAAGTTGATCAACAAATTTATATTTGACTGACCCCTCCAATTTCATACTGGATGATGGTGTGTCAGATGTAATATATGGTTTGAGGCTCTCAAATGTTGTAAGTTTTTTTCCACCGGCAGTTTGTTGAGGTAGTATAGTAATCATAGGTTCATGGCAATAACAGCCATACCAATGGGTTATTGAATGGAGGTAACTAGAGTTAGCTTCTAGTGAACTAAGCACTCTATTAGACAATGGGAGTTCATAAGTATACCAAATTGATATAGATGACCAGGATTCATAACCCACAGACCTGAAGACATCTACAGATTGAACTGATCTATGAAATAACATGAATTGAAGGCTAAAAGAGAATATGAAGAAATAAGATAGAAGCTTATAAGAGCCTTGTAA
The DNA here is from genome assembly GCA_018417955.1 of Laccaria trichodermophora. Taxonomy (NCBI): domain Eukaryota; kingdom Fungi; phylum Basidiomycota; class Agaricomycetes; order Agaricales; family Hydnangiaceae; genus Laccaria; species Laccaria trichodermophora. Next base: position 1,282,416 of record JACTVC010000009.1, read on the forward strand.
TCTCAATAATTTTTTAATCAAGTTACGGTATTCATGTTTCAGCATGCAATCCTGTTGAAATCGACACCATAAGGCCACACACAACTGAGAAGGTGCATCGTTTGAACACAGATAGGCAAGTATACAGGTGTGTAAGATATATGGTATTGAGAGATGCACATATTCAAGCAGAGCATTCAGTATCATCCAACATATAGAGGGAAATGATGGTAAGGCGTTGGATAGATTTGTGATTCTAATCTTCGTGATATTGGTAAATTGAACTTGTATCTCATTCCATCCTTGCGATCGAAGGTATGTGTAAAGCGTATGTGCACTATTCAATCCCTGCAAAATGTATCTGTACTTTCTGTGTGTCTCATTCAATCCTTGCAATTGAATGTACATGTACTTTATCTGTGCCTTATTCAATCCTTGCAATTGAATGTATGTGTCATTGACATGTGCCGTATCATGACTACGATTATGGTAGTCTGGTGCCAATAGGCCATGCCTCTCAACCAAGGTAGCTGGTTGAGTATCAAGTGCCAAAAGGCCGTGCCTCTCAACCAACGCAGCTGGTTGAGCAAAAAATGCCAAAAGGCTCGGATTGTTTCCAATCTCTATATATGGTTTGAAGTGATGACCAGAGTCATCAAGCAAATGATGTGCGTTGAAAATCAGGGATATGATGATGAGGATAAGAAGCATAATGAAGAAAGCAATGGCTTGTGTAATACGCATGATGGTAAGATCAAGAAAGAAGAATGGAAAACTTACGCAATTGAACTTGAACATTCACGTGACTGGACAAACAAGTGCTTATATTCATAACAACGCGTGACCTATATGTACACAAATTCAGATGTCTTCTCACTCTCTTTGATTTTCGCTTGCGTGTATACTATTATGCATGATCAAAAAAGGCCGTAGCTCGCTGTTCCCTCATAGATTTGAGTTCCCGTGTTTCCTTATGTCCTTTGAGCTTATTCCTCCAATCTGATACTGTAAGAGGTTGAGCTGCACCCAAACGAATATCTTGCAAGTGTTTAACATATGTTGATTCCAACATCTCATTCCAGTGACCATAACTTTCACATGCATTGTTGTTGTCAAAGATGTTGTAAGGTGGCCACCATGATTTGTTGGAATATACTTTGGCAACTCCTTGATTTCACAGAATATTCAGAAAGTGAAGAGTTTTTAATAAGAAACATACCTGTTGAGCACACATACATTCCACAGATCCAGTCCATTTCATTATGAGTCAGCTTATCATCGAGAAGCGGCGGATATCCTTTGCTATTGTCGACAACAAGAAGGCTTCCTCCTCCAACAGGTCCTTCCAACAACTCATCTATGCTCATGCTTCCAATTGTCAATCGCCACAAAAAACCACCACGAAGGATAGCTGCCTGTACGCGGGGACGTCGAAGAATTCGTGATCGACATTGCAGATATGCCTCATAATCCAATTTGGTAAAGCGGTATCTGGCAGGACGCTGTGGAAGAAATAACTCAACATCAGGGTATGATATTGAGCGCGGCATAAGCGGCTCAGTCAGCAAAGTGCAGAATGGAATCCCACGTAATGCCAAGAAACGTGCAATATCTACATCCAGAAATTGAGCATCAAGACGGCAAACCAGCAACGCATCAGAGGCTGTTGTTACAGCTAGCCTCCAGCGAACTGTGACTTTATCAAATAAAAATACGTAGAGCCATTTCGCTGGTACATCGGCATCAGAATTTCTGTACAAGGCAATAGAATCAAGGCGTTCACGAAAAGAAGATGATTTTGGAAGTTCAAGATCAGAGATGATTTGCTGCCCTTCGAGAATTTGACATGTAAATTCAACAAAAAAACGGCCCCGTGCAGTTGGCCAGAAATGAGAAACAACAGATTCAAGCTTTTTCTCTTCACAAACTCCAATCCACCACAGCCAGAATTTCTTCTCTTTGTCTGAAACCTCCTTATGATTGGCTTGGTTAAGATCTGGCAGAACCATGCCATAGTGAAGGGTCAAGGTCTCCTGTACTTCTGAAATTAAGCCAGCGATTGTTGACTGGGGGCCATCTTGAAAGATATCTGGGGGTACATCTGTTTGCTCATACAGATCATCAGGTAGAGGGGTTGGGCATCGTTGTTCACGAGGGATGAAATCAATATCATATTCAGAAGCTTGTTGATCTGCAGAGGGGGCATGAGAAACATTGCCCAACATTACCGATCAGAATATCTCGAGAAAGTGCGACACTTTTTCTTTCCAGGAGCATCCTGATTATATTTAAATTTTTTCTGGTGGGGAAAGGCATGGGATTTTTAAAAATCCGGGCCAAGAAAGTTGCTTTGCCTTTTCTATGCTGGTAAAGGGCGAACAAAAGCTGAAATATTCAAAAGATTTTCCTGTTTGTGATATTGTAGTAAAAGTTATACAATTGAGTAAGATTTAGAGGAAAGCTCAAGGAAAGGGATCCTTTGTTTTCAGATGCCATGGAAAAGTGATACATGCTGTCAACATGCTGTGAAAAGGGGCCGGAAAGAATGAAATTTCTGAGAAAGGACTCTTTGTTCGGATCTGTTCAACTATTCCGAGTGGGAATATTCAAATTTTTCCAATGGCTTTCCTCTTTGTGGAAAGGATAAAATGTAATTACAACAAAGAGTATTACCCTACATATTTATTAACCTGCCCCCGCAATATTCCAGCCCGGAAAAGGTGTCGCACTTGCTCTGGCTATCCCAGTTTGGGATCTTGCACTATGTTTCTCATGGGGCCATATCCATGTGCTCATCTTCCATTTCATCTGGAGATGGAGTACGGAACCTTCCAAATTCAAAACAACAATCCCATTCGTTCCAATAGGAATCATATCGTTTCTGTTCAGGGCCATATTCCTCCAAAGTCTCGATACGTTCACTAGCAAGGACTTCTTCTTGACCAGGGAGTTCAGGGTCACGGTCCCATACAAAAACCTTTGCAGATTTTATGGGTGGATTTCGTTCTCGATTCAAGCGTCTTTCACACTCCAATGCTGTCTCCAGACTTAAAAGACAGGGACGATTTTCCTCACGTCTTTCAAAGAATTCTCTCCAAGTGATTGTTTTGACTGTGGTTGTTGCCGGAGAGCTGAGAGGATTTGCAGATGACTCTGGTATTCCACCACTTTGTGGGGGACCAAATTGAGCAAATATTGGGTCATGCTTTGCCCACTCTATTTCATCCACGTCCCATTGATACCAGATCGGAATGTTGTGAGCGATTAGCCAGCGAACAGAAGGTTGGTGAGTCTTTTCGATGTCATCTTTGGTAAGATAGATAAATGCTCCAACGCGCTGAACTTCGTGTGAGAACGTGCCAAGGTCAGATGCCCGAATTAAATCAGCAATGGCAGGATGGAATTGTAAATGATTCTCAAGAAGAGAAGGCCATTCATAGCCCTTTTGCGATAAGCTATCTGCTCCTGCTATTAAGAATGATAATAGGCCAATCCACAGCACAAATATATCACGAGAAGCTCGGGCTTCCCGATGTGCTACTGATCGATAAGCATGTTGCCTCTGATACCCTCTGGCTGCAGGATAGGCAGGACCAATAGAAGGTATTTCGTACATGCCCCCCAATATCACGATGACACTGCGAATTATGTATTCAAGCTTTGTCCAGCTATTTATCAAGTCTTCAGGCATTGAATACTTTCCCTCAATTTCCTCAATATGTATGTCTGCCAGTCGCCCCAGTAGACCACCACCAAAGAAAGGCCTTTTAGGTGTAAAGGACAGCCAACCAAAATTTGCTGTCCACCACTGAGGATCATTGACCAAGGAGGACAGATCATTGTGGTAATTGATGATGAGGCTGTTCGACTCGCGATCAGGACTGGGACGTGGAGCGCTAACAGTATCTGAACAGTTTGGTGAATAGAACATTATACCATTGACAGACTGCAAGCACCCTCGCGAATGATCAATCGGGCTATAGTAACAGTGATCAATTGAAAGGCCATTAGTGTTGAGCATAGGATAGAACATACGTGCGTTCATCTTCAACTAAAATGCTACTCCAGGTATGATAATACTGTTGGAATACACCGCGGCGGCCCGATGGACGTGCAGTCGGAAAACGGGAACGTTCGCTAACATCCGTGAGTCCAAGTCTTCTTATCAATCAAAATCCTGACATACTAGGCGAAGCGATCCATTATCTGATCGATTGAAGATGAACTGAGGCTTGACACGTTTAGGCGACAGAAAGACGGATATAACGGTGGCAGGAACTATGCACAAATTGAGCAACACGTTTGGACTGGCCAAGACGATGCGCCTTGTGTGTACAGTTCGAATGAGACACCTGATTGATTGAGCAAAGATATGATCCACCAGACGACACAACAAGCACGTTTGGACTGGCCAAGATGATAGAAGTTGTGTGAAATGTGAAAACGTTCGTACGTTTGACTGTGCGAGTATACAATGCTGCAAGCACGTTTAGGCTGGATAGTAGTCAAGTGGAAAGATAAGAACTTTCGTTGCATGACCCTCTAAAGACAATAATGACAAACACTATACTACGCGTCTCGCTACTTTAGTCATATAAATTGATTTCAGCCATGTTATTAGAGCAATGCTCAAAAATCCTGTATATTTTTCATCAGACACAGTTGCTAGTACACCGTCGTAACCATCTATCTTGTAAAATGGCAGGAACGGCCAGTAGGAGGTGGATGTGGGTAATATATTTTGAACAACGACGTCTATCTCGTCCGCGAGGCTGGGTGAGCTTGAGGGACACTAAACGAGTTCAATAGAACTTGTTTAGTTTGTTGGAAGGTAGATACAGGCATACTTGACGAAAAAGGCAGGTGGTGGGATAGTCTGCGCGCAACTGGGTGGCGTAGAGGTTCCGAGCATTCCTTATGTTACAAGAGCTATATAGAAACAATAAGAAAGTTAGTTAGTACTCGTTAAATGACAGTTAAGTCAGGCTAACCTGTAAAATGGAGGGAAGGGCCAGTAGGAGGTGAACATGAGTATGACTTTGCACAACGAAGACTATCCGTGTCCGCGATGCCAGAAAAGATTGACGGACACTAAACGGATTCAAACGAATTCGTTTAGTTTGTTGGAAGGTACATAAATGCAGATGTTTGACGCAAAAAGGCGGGTGGTGTTATGGTTTAAGTGCAAATGGGCGGCATAGAAGTTCCGAGTATCCAGTAGGCTACAAAAGCTTTAGAAACATCGAGTTCAAAGACAGGAAGGTGAGCTAATTGCAGGAAGGGTCAATAGGAGGTGAACATGGGCAAGACTTTGCACAACAACGACTATCCATGTGTCCACGACGCCGGGAAAGCATGAGGGACGCTAAACGAGCTCAAATGAACTCATTTGGTTTGTTGGAGGGTAGATAACGGTGTCGATTTGACGAAAAAAAGGTGGGTGGTGGCATTGGTTTGAGAGCGACTGGGCGGAGCAGAAGAACCGAGTATCCAGTTGGCTACAAAAGTTACAGAAATAACAAACAAGTTAGTTAGGATACGTTTAATGGCCAAGGAAGGTGGGCTAACCTTTATAATCACAAGAACGGTTAGCAGGAAGAGGGTGTGTGTGCAATATTGTTGAAAAATTGTGACTCCCGCAACCAAGAAAGTCGTGGAGACACCAAATGAGTTCAAACGAACTCGTTTGGTAGCCAGGAAGGTAGATTGACGCATAGGAATGAAACAGAAAGTGGGGTGGGAGTATGGTTAAAATGCGACTGGGCGGCATAGACGTTGTGCAGAACACGTGGGCTAGAAGAGCTATATATGCAGCAAACGAAGTAGTTAAGACTTGTTTAAAGAAAGGAAGGAAGGTGGACGAACCTTCGAAAACGCGGAAACAGTTAGCAGGAGGGGGCGGGCAAGAAGGTTGGTTTCACGACTATCTGCGCTTCCACGCATCTAAGAAAGTTGAGGAGACACTAAACAAGTTCAAACGAACTTGTTTAGTGTCTAAGAAATCAGATGAACCAGCGGGCTTCAAAGAGAAAGGTGGTTAGGAGGATGGTTGAGAAGTGAGTGGGCGCTGTCAACATACCTGGCATCACCATGACGAAAGGTAAGCCTGCAAGAGGTGTGGCAGGACCGTTGTGCTTGAAGCGTTTGGACTGGCCAAGACGATAGTGAGCGCGCAGATACGTCGTCTTGATCTGCAAGACGAATGTCATAAATACAATGCACTCAGACGTTTGGACTGGCCAAGACGTCAAAGAGCGTGCAACAAAGAGGGGGATATTGTCGCACTCGAAGCGTTTGGACTGGCCAAGACGTCAACGAGTGCGCAGAAGAGAGGAGGGAGACGTGGGAAGTTCAAGTTAAACTTCGCACAGCCTTGGCGAGAAGAGCAAGATTCTATGACGCACGAACGTTTCCCGATCGTTTGATGGGGGGAAGTTTCGTGCGTCATCAATTCATTGTAGCCATCAATCTTGCCAAGGCTGTGCAAGTTGAACTTCTGACCTTCTCTTCCATGCGCTCGTCGTCGTCTTGGCCAGCCCAAACGCTTCGAGAGCAAATTATCTAATCCATTCATCTCGCTGATAACTCCTGATGTCTCCCTTCTCTTCTGTGCGCTCGTCGTTGTCTTGGCCAGTCCAAACGCTTCAAGCGCCATGTATCTAATACATTCGTCTCGCAGAGCAAGACGCCGGCGTAACTACGCCATCTTTGGGTTCTTGTTGTCGTCTTGGCCAGTCCAAACGCTTCAAGCACTGTGGGTCCCATCTGTCTCTCTTGGTGAGCAGCCTTTCTTTGGCACAGTGCATTGGTCTGATTTGTTAACAGGCATACCCCCATACACTCCTACCCCGATTACCTTCTATTCCCTGCATCGACTGACCTCCGGTTGCACGAAACGAGTTCGTTTGAACTCGTTTCGTGTTTGCGTAATGTCTTCTAGTCCCGCGGATACGCAAAAACCCAACGGTGCCAAGGCTCTGGGCCATAGACCCCTCCTACCCCGATTCCCTTCTATTCCCTGCGTCGATCGACCTCCAGTTTCACGAAACGAGTTCAAACGAACTCGTTTCGTGTTTGCGTAATGTCTTCTAGCCCCACGGATACGCAAAAACCCAATGGTGCCAAGGCTCTGGGTCATACACCCCTCCTACCCCGATTCCCTTCTTTTCCCCGCATCGACCGACCTCCAGTTTCACGAAACGAGCTCGTTTGAACTCGTTTCGTGTTTGTGTAATGTCTTCTAGCCCCACGGATACGCAAAAACTCAACGGCGCCAAGGCTCTGGGCCATACACCCATCCTACCCCAATTCCCTTCTATTCCTTGCATCGACCGACCTCCAGTTTCACGAAACGAGTTCGTTTGAACTTGTTTCGTGTTTGCGTAATGTCTTCTAGCCCCACGGATACGCAAAAACCCAACAGCGCCATGGCACGGGGTCATACATCCCTCCTACCCCGATTCCCTTCTATTCGCCGCATCGACTGACCTCCAGTTGCACGAAACAAGTTCGTTTGAACTCATTTCGTGTTCATGTAATGTCTTCTAGCCCCACGGATGCGCGAGAACACAACGGCACCCACGTTCTCAGACATACGCCCCTCCTACCCCAGTTTCCATCGATTCCCTGCGTCAACCCACCACAAGATTCAGGAAACGAGTTTGTTCAAACTCGTTTCGTGTTTCCGTGATCTTTTGCAGCCCTACTACAGATATACGAAGTAGTTCTCCTGAAATTTATCTACTTGTTTCTTGCTTACTATCGCTATCAGGATGCTAAATCAAGTCCCTTTATTCGCTATGCACAGGCTGCACTGAACGGCAAATACCACAACGAAGGGTATGCGAGAGAAGCGAGGCGGAAACTCCACAAGTATCCATAGATGTCACTATAGTACCATAACAATACAAATTGGCAATTGTCCCAATAAGTCATAGGGCTACCCCAATGGGCCCAACGCACATGGACACTATGGATCCATAACTGGGACCCATGCCATATGTTCCATATAGTCTCAATGCATGGCCCAATGGGTATACAACAGACATACTTATTGCTACAACCAATGGTACCATACATACCCAAAGTATAATCTACAGCATAGCCAAATGTTGGGCCGCATGGCGTTGAAACTTCAACCAGAAACTCACCACAGTTTCCTGATAAATCGACGGCCGTAAATTCCAAGCCTTGTACGGATGTTACGGCCATCACGTCACGGATGGAAAAGAAGCCGTTGGGCTCGCAGCCTTTGGTATTTCAATTTGTAACCTCCGGATACTTTCGATACTGCGGACACATCTTCCAATAACTTGTAAAACACATGCGGGAAGGTATTCCCAATGGTATGTGAACTCCGGACTGTCCGTTTCACAGGTACAGGGGGCAATCCTCGGCCGTAAATTCACGTTTGATGTATCAGTCACAACACGAACAACCACCTGCGTGAGGGTGAATGCGGCCCTCGTGTGATGGATAAACAACAGTTGACTGTCCGACGCGTCTCTGACGGGCGGACCGTAATAATGTTAGCCTCTGGACTCATACCCTTTCGTATTTCAAACTCACAACCCGTCAAAACATTGAGAACTTCCCGCATCGTTGATATATGTAAGAAAAAACTTCTACAAGGCACGGGGAAATGTACTAGTCAAGCTACGTAAAACTACAAAGCCTCATCCATTCCATCCGAGGGATCCAACACTTCCCTAAGTCCCGGTCCTGAACTCACGGCCCTTGATCGAAGTTGAACGGCCTTTTTCTTGAGGCTTATTATCACGTCCAGCTGTTCAAGCTGGTTCTCCGCGTGAGAGCGGATATCCAGCAAAAACTCCCGGGCCCTCAGCGCTTCGTCGTATTCCCTATACAAAACCTTATACGCCATTCTGGCGTACTCCAGAGGGTGAGTGACCGTTGGCAGATCCGGAGCGACCTCGTCAAAAAACGTCCGATGGCGATGTGAGGACGGTGAGAATACAGGCATCCGCGTAGGACCATCCGAATCCGTGACAGTCGTGGAATTTGCATCCGTTTCGGAGTTTGCAACAGCGACCTGGAGGATGTTTTTTATATAGTTGTGAAACGCCAACCAGAGAGACGTACATTGGTATCATTTTCCGCCCGCGCCAGTTGTTCGTAGTTTCTTAGAATGGCATTGACGCCTAGGAAGGGATGATCAAACAAATAAATGGTCATACGTGAAACTTACCCTTTGTTGCAGCGACCGTTCGGGACATCATGTCCGCGGATGCGGTCCCAGCCAAATAGACTGTTGCTCCCATGTTAGTTGAGTAGTCAAAAAAATAAAGAGATTAAACAGTACGCACCAAGTGGGACAGTAGAAGACATGTAATTGTTGAGGACAATGTGTTCTGGAGACAATGAGACGCGATGATCCGCAATCGGCCGAAATACGTTGATGTCCGAAAAAGGAATTATTGACATAACCCCACAACCTTTGTTCCACCCATTTGACCTTTCCCATCAACGTTGCCCGTCCACCTTGTCTTCTGCCCACCTTGTAAACTTCGACAATCACCATGTCCACTCCCCTCTCAAAGTTCAACATCCCCGCAGAACTCGCCCGTAAGCTTCCGACGCGCGAGAAAGCCAACGAAGTCTACCCGCGGATTCCCTCCCTCATAGAGACCGCTCGGGACTGGTACAGGACGTCGTACGAAACGGCGGATGAAGAAACAAGGTACAAGAAGGAGGATTCACTAAGAAAGGCCATCGTAAGTCAATTTCACACCAAGACGTTACCTGCAACTGAATGAAAACGGTAGGGTTGGTACCTACGTTGCGCGCAGGTACTCCAACACGATGTTGGGTTCTCCGTGTCACCCGAGATGGAGCGCATCATCAACGAGGTGCTCGTAACGGACATACGGGAGTTCGACTGGGGGGTTCTTGAGGAGCCATTGCCCGAACCGGAGGAGGAGGAGGACGAGTTGGAGGACGCTGAGGAGGAGGACTTTGACGACATTCTAGGCGATTGGGGTGTGAAGCCGGATAAGCCAGCGACCAAAGGAAAGCACACACCCACGGATGCACCAGCGCAGGCAGATAAGGGGAAAAGGAAGGTTGTTGAGGCGGAAGCTCCGAAGAAGCGAAGTCGCGGGACAAAGCGTAAGGTGGAGGGGGGGAATGACGATGACATGGAGGTGGAGCTTCTGGAAGGGACGACCTCAAAGGAACAGAGGAAGAAGCAGAGGGTGCATGGTGATAAGAAGGACGTCGTCGACGTGGACGACCAAGACTACGACTTCACGGCCATGCAAGTTGAGACCACCGATCCAACCCCGCGGAATCGGACGCCTTGTCACCAATGCAAGCAAGCCAACACGACATGTACCGTACCCATCAGCGCCAAAGGCAACGCATGCGAAAAGTGCCGGGCGAAGAAAATCGGTTGCAGCTTCGTCGGCGAGCCTGGCGCGTCGGGCAACCGACTCACCTCCAACCCTATACCAAAGAAGTCGTCGTCCAAAAAGGCCCGCGAGCTCTCCGTCCCCATCGTTCTCGTTCCAGCCCCAAAACCCCACGTCAAGGCAGCTGCGGCAGCAGCTGGCAAAGCTCCTGAGGATAAGGCTGCCCCCCCTCGCCCTCGCCCCAGCAAGCCACCCGCAAAGACTGGCACCCCCGCCCAGAGCGGTGGCTCTCGACCTCCCCCTGCCAAAGACGATGCCCGCAGCCTCATTACTGCAGACAAGACCACCGTGTACGCGAATGCCCGCTACACTGGACCCAACAAAATCCCAGAGAAGTCCGTCGCCGAGGTAGTCGTGCCAACGGCTCCACAAGACCCAGGGCTGGCACTTCGGGTTACGCGGGCCTCAACACGCCAGACTGGGGACGCGGAGGTCACTGTTCCCAAGGGGAAGACGAGGGACGGGAGCGTTAGACCAGGCCACCATGGAGAAACGCCCAGTAAGTGGTCAAGTGTCTCATTTTCAACGTTTACTCACAATTTGCAGGGGCTACTTTTGCGGAGCTCGGTGCAGAGCCTCAGACGCCCGACGAGCTCCTCGATCCCTTCACCTCCCGTCTCGACAACCTATCAACATCCGTCCGTAAGCAAAGCGTCGATTTGGACAGGATGTCTAGCAAAGTCCGGGAGACGTCAGCTCGAGTCGAGGCCATGTCCGCGATTGCCATCCGGCAAAAGGACCAGGACATGGACGACTTGAGGAAGGAGTTATCGATGCAGAGGTCATTGCTCGCGGAGATGGAAGAAAGTCAAAAGTTATTCGAGGAAAGGATCGCCTCCCTCCGTGAACGGGACCCACGCGACGCGAGCCCCATCTCTGCGGAGGAGCTGGATGATCTCCGTGGGAGGGTTGAGTCCATGGTGACTCAGCAGCAGATGAGTTCGCTATCCGAGGCCTTGCAAGGGCGGATTCGGACGTTCATCCAGGGGGTGAACAGCAGCCTTCGTCTGAACGACGCCGATGGGGTTTCCAAGCTACCAGAAGAGCTGGACAGTCTGGCGGGGAGGGTCTCTGGAGTGGAGGAAGACCTCCGCCACGTCCGCCGCGGAAGGGAATTCGTAGAGGAAAGGTTGGGTAAACTGGAGGGGGTGTGCCTCAACCTCATGACAAATGCGTTGATGAGTACGGTAGGGACTGTTTCTCGAGCGGTGGGACCGGACCAACATCCTGACGACGACCACCCTGCCGTGCAGACCGACGCAGAATCTCCAACGACGTCAGGGGAGCCCTCTGGGGATTTGGGCCAGAAGCATGGGTCTCTGGGCGATACAGAGCCAGGCGCGAACGGAGGGGTTGGGGAAAGTCCGGACGACGGCCCTTCAACACCCAACGGCCTCGTCCCCTCCATCAACGACGGCCAGTACATTTTCAATCCCATCGACGGGTCTCCAGTAGATCGGGCCAAAACCCTAGATTAGTTGAATGGACCCATCCGGACTTCTTGCATCGCCCATTTTCATGTAGATATACCTTCTGATATTTTGAGCCCGCCGCATATAATACATCTTGTTCGACATTGCAATTTCTATTCCCTCTGGGACCCAGAGGGAATTAAACATAAGTCACCCGAAACTTCGGGTGACTTATGTTCTGGAAGTAATTATTTGGTGAGCTTACGGCCGTGGGCTTTCACGTGATTAAAAAGTAATAATATTCATAGATCCGGATGCCCCGTGGTTGATAGTAATAGCGATTACAATTTCGAACATCCGTAGATTACTTCCGTTTGCCCCCACGCTTTGCCTTCGATCTCGTCATGGGCATGGACGGGCCAGGCGCATTGACCCGGGTGCTACTCCTAGTTGGGGGAGCCGCAGTCCGAACTTTCTTAACTGGCGGTCCATCGTTCACATCCTTAGTTTCTCCTTCGGTCCTGGATGGGGCAGCCGCAGTTCGAGCCCTCTTTCCTGGTGAGCTATCGTTGACATCCTTGTCGTGGCCTTCAGGAGTATCGGTTGCTGTGGGGATGGCTGAAGCCTTGCCACCATTGGCCACATTCTTGGTCGAGGGTCGCGGGTCTAACCAGGGTAACGTGACGTGGCTATCCTTCCTCCGGACGTCTTCTGTAGGCTTCCCCCCTGCGGCCGGAGTGTTGGCAGCGGCGGCCGAGCTTACGACGGGTACAGGCATGTTCATGTCATTGCTCCGAATTGCAGGGGTGTCCACGGGCCCCTGTTTCTTGCTAGGGCTAGTAGCTCGCGATGGCCTCGACAGCACATCTCCGGCCACCCCCACAGTTGGGGTTGGTTTTAAGGAGCCACTGGACCAAACTCGGAACAGCCGAAACTGAGTCATGGCTTGCTCCTCAGACCAGTTCATGCATTCAATGGGTAGATGAGCCGCAAAGTCTTTCCATAATGCTTGATCGGAGTCCGCTAAGCTGCTGGGTGTGGGTAGCGTATGGGATGTGTTTGAGGATACCACAGGTCCGGGTAGAGTCTTTGGGCTGTTGATCGAGGCTGGGGCATCTTTGGTCTGGGCCAGGGCTGTAGTTACAGTATCGCTGGTGCTGGAGGATTCCACGCGCTTCGGACCTATCTGTCCGGATGTCGCCCCCAGTGCTGGGAGCGGTTCATCATCCGAGAACAACATTCCGTCGATTGTCTGAAGTTCGAATTCTTCTCCGGAAGAGTCAATTGCATCCGGAGATTTGAATGCCTTTTTACCGTTTTTCTTACTACCTTTACTGCCCTTTCGTCCCTTTGCTTTGGGTTTTACTTCTTCGTCTTCTTCTTCGTCACTACTGGGCTGTTTCCTGCGGGCGGCCTGCCTTACTTGTCCCTTCTGTCTGGAGGCCTTACGTGACGGCTTTTGCGTGTTCGTCCTGATATCCGGAACCTTGGCCGAAACTCGTTCATTGCCCTGGAGGACTCTCCGAAAGCGAAATACAGTATGTCCAGCCCGTTGACGGTCAATCCAAAAGTTTAGGAGCTTCTTCACCTTTTGAATAGCAAGGTGCGAAGGCTCCGTATCAAGGGTCTGGTAGTCTGGAAGATATTCCGGATCTATGAAACTACCCGGATCCTTTATGATGTCCGCCCATGGCACACGAACGGTTCTCCCATCGGTAGCCAATGCTACAACTTTAAATGTGAGAGGGTGATACAGGGCATGTAGTGTGACTCACAATAGTGTAGTCCGACAAATGATCGTAAAAGCTTTTTCAACCATCGAATCATGACGTCTCCCTTCACATCCGAAGGCCATGTCCCAACCTCAGGGATTATTGGTTCCCCATTCTCGTGGGTTTTCAAATCCATAAGGGTGGTACGATTACCCCCGAGGACGGGATCATTATCTCCGGACTTCTCTGTTCCGTCATAGCATTGCTGGAGGTACTTTCCCCAAGATAGGTCGGACATTGACTCTTCTGGGATGACATCTCGATAGCTCTGGCCCATCCCAAGTTCCGCATTAAAGTCAAATTTGGATGCGGATAACGTCCCGTCTTCATCGCGGCATCCCCAGAAAACATATACTCGGCCGCCAAGCTGCTTCCAGGCCTTTTCAGCGAACGTCCGGCAGAACTTCATTGCGGACTTTGCTGCGAGCCTATGTGGGGCCCCGTGAACTTTGAGAAAACGGAAGGGGGATATCCGAACCTCTGTTTCTCCTCATCCGGAGGTCCCTGTAAATTCCACCTTCTGGCCGTCTCCTTTAACTCCTCTATCTCTTCCTCACCCATGTTGCTCAAAACTGAATTTAAACCAGCTTGGAAAGTCCCGAATTTAATGTCCCCGTCACTGGATAACATCCTCTGGGCCTCCTTGATCTCCATCTTCTTCTGAACTGACGCAACGGTTCGGAAGTTCCAGTTCATGCTCCGTATTTTTATTTCCTTAGGCTTTCGAATTCTAGATTTCACGGTGAACCATTGCTTAACTGCCTGGGGGATAGAAATTTACGGTCGGACGAGACGTCGATATTCGTTTGGGACTATGCTTACCTTCCGGAGGTTGGCTGTATCTCCATCTACAGTCTCCTTCCTTCCGTTAAACTTTTGCAACACTTTTCCCATTATTGCGACCCGCGCTCCCGCAGTTTTCTTCGACCTGTATTCGGGAAGATATTTTTCCAGAATATCCATCTGCCACTCTTCCCAGATATGGGGTGTGGGTGCGACGTGTTCTACCATCTTCGGGGCAGGCATTTCGTCTCCGGGGGACACGGGGCCATCGAGTTCGACGTCGCTCATTCTTCAGAGGGATGCGATATGGAAGTGTAAAGTGTATCCTTTGTCTAGTTTTTTTTTATTTGTTGAGTTGGGTAGAGAAATGTTAGCCTTCGATACGTTAACCAAACAAAGGCGCGATTACCATGTTTGTTAACTTGTCTTCCTTTTTTGGCAATTGAGATAGGATTGTTAAACTAAAAATAGAATCTTCATAAAAGTTGGATCTTCATTACATTCTCCTCATTTATAGTGCCGCTCCCCGGCAAATTATCCGGATGCACAATATATGATCCGTTTACACACCCTGTGTCGTTCATGCTTCAGAAATGCAACAAAAGAAGATCCCCAGATTGATCAATGAACACGAGGCGGAACATGATGAACATGAGGTCCAACATGTGGCCAAACGGTCTCCTCCAATCTTCCACTCCAAAGAATGAGTTCCCGAAGGAAAAAGGTGATAGGCTCTCTCAAACACACCCGCTATGTCGAAGGTCGCCGTGGAACTACCATAGCGAAGACAGTATTTCTAGGAGACACGTCTTTGTCTCAAAACATCCCCTCTTCATCTCAATCTCCACAAAAGCAATCTGCACCTCTACCACAGACCGAATGGAATAACTCAATGGATGTTAATGAACAAATTATGAACTTGGAGAATGATGATACTAGTGGCTCAAAGGTACGTAACTTCACCTTGTCATGTCAAAGGAATTCTTACAATTGACAGTCATCCAATGATTATTTACGGGAATGGGGAAATCGTCGACGTTTATATCTTGATGAAATACTTGAACGAGAAGCCCCACAGTGGTCCAATATGTGTGCTACATGCGGGGTCCGGGAGGGAACATGGAAATGCCAGGATTGTCTTGGAAATCCATGTCAATGCATAGACTGCTGCAGGATATCACATCGTCGACATCCGTTCCACAGGGTAAAAACCTGGACGGGTTCTTATTTTGGATCATCTTGGTTGTGGAAAGTGGGCACAATAGTACACTTGGGACATAATGGTTCTCCCTGTCCGGGCATGAAATGGGATTCATCAGATAACGAGGGTACTGATCTGGAGATTGTCCTAGATCCTTTTGATGGTCTTACGGAGTCTGCGGCCGACCTTTTGGATGAGGACACCGTTGAAAACGATGTCGACGATCTCCCGGATGACGATGAAGGGTTAGGCGATGACAATGAAATTCCAGATCCCCCTGTATCATATCTCAACGGACGACGGGTGCTCACATTCGTGCATACAAACGGAATCCATCAACTGCCGACGTCATTCTGCCATTGCCCTGGATCACCTGCAATGGATATTCAACTGTTACGGATGGGACTGTTTCCCTCTACTCCCGCTCAACCTCAAACTGCTTTTACGTTCGGTGTACTTGACGACTATCTCCTTGAGAACCTAGAATGCAAAACATCCGCTACCCATTATTATTCGAAACTTCGGAGAATGACTTGCAAGGCATTTCCCAGACAAGTTAAGGTAATTTCGGACCCGTACCCCCATCATTGGACCACTTAAGCCCAACGAACCTACAGGACCGATATCGAGAGCTTCTTCGGACCAGCCGTCAATGGCGAAGTTTGAAAGAGTACAAATGGTTTGGATTCGGACACCAGCATCGGACCCCAGGATCCGGGGAGTTGGGACTTTTCTGTGCAGCGTGTCCCCAGCCGGGGGTCAATCTTCCAGATAACTGGAAGGCGGATCCAGAGCAATGGGCGTATTCGCGGGGCTTTGTTTTGGATGGCAACTTTAGCTGCAATCACAAATTACAACGACGGCCGGAAACGGATGTTTGGTTGAAGAACGGAGAAGGCTACATGGTAGAAAAGACAAGATATCAGAAACATTTGATGATTGCTAAAGAAGTAAAAGAGGTGAGCAATCCTGCATTCTATCGGAACAATTGTGATCTGACCGCTTCAGACACCCACTTGCAATGAGCATCATGCTGTGAATGACAAGGCCCGTATTCACAAAGGGTGTGATTCCACGGGACTTGGGGCGGCCGCATGTTTGCGGCACGGCTGTTATTGTCCAGGTGGAGTTGTCGACTTTCAAAAGGGTGAAAGGTAAGTAATAGATTCATCCATCTTCTGTTGTCGGACTTAGACAGTTATCCAGACAGATGAACATGGACTACGCCCTTTGTGAAGCAATGAAGAACACAAATACCGAGGAAATCTTGAAATGCATTGTTGTCTACGATGTGAATTGCCAATACCATAAGAACTTTTGGAAACGGGTGGATCAGAGCCCGTTTCTTGAGGTCCACCCGGGACTAATCATAATTCCCGGAATTGGCCTTTTCCATGTCCATGGGCATCAATTAATCTGTTTGGCAAGATTCTCACCTACCTTCATTGAAGGAGCAGGGCAGTCGGATGGAGAAATTCTGGAAACATTATGGTCAACCCTCAACCATGTAGGTCGTATCTCTCGGACAATGACTCTCGCACATCGGACGGAGGTCCTGGACTCACATATGGGGGATAACAACTGGAAAAAGCTGGTAAACATGGGTGAGGCTAAATAATACATCTCAAGGCCAACTGCTGCTAATCAAATTGATAGCTTCTTCCCTTTGCCGGAGATGGAAGAAGATTCAATCCGGACTTGCAGACGCAGAGGCGGAGTTCAAGAAGCTGTCTGAAACCGCGGGTCCGGAGCAGCTCAAACAATGGGATGAACTGGCGGAAGCAGCGCAGAAACGCAGGGCTGACGATCCATCCGCTATGGATATTTACGAAGCAGAAACTCCGAAGGGTCTGTGTATCTATGTTGCAACCGGCTATTTGCTGTATTAACCCAAGACAAAAGTTCCTACTCAAAAGGATATTCAGGCGATATTGATGGGACAAGAATCAACGGCGAACGATTCAATGGGAGTTACATTATGGGTCAGCACTGGAATCAAGATACAAGAAGCCCAGTACGTTATCCATCTTGCATCCGCCCTCCGAAGCTTACTTGATTAGATTGGCGTTAAATCGGTTCGTCCGGATGATGGGCCGTAAGCCAACCTCTGAGGACAAGCTCGACTTGGCCAAGCGTCGGCAGAAGTTTCTCCGGAGAATAGATTCATTTGAAAGGGAAGCTTCTGAACTTTTTCCCGGAGTAGATTTCGTCAGTCAGACGATGGACAACCCACCAGTGGAAGACGGATATGAGCATGACGATGATCTGGAGATGTTGCTAGCCAATCCCCCCTCATCCGACAGGTTATTACCTGAGAACACTGAGATCATCCTGCCCTCGTCCCTCAATGACCTCCCAGACCAAATGTCGAGGGCCCGTCAAAGGGAGATACACCTCCGGATTGCCCAAGCAAACGATACACTCGCAGCCATTAGATTGGAGATCGGACACAAATCATTCATCTATCGGAAGGAAATTAACAATCAGGAAAGTAAAAAAGGAAAGACCCGTTCCTACGACAAGGTCAACACTGCGGATAGAAACTTGGCTCATCATCTCCGGGTGTATTCGCAAGCTCGATGGGCTTTGTCGCGATTGGGTGCTGCGGCTGACATTGTGAATAAATATCGGCCTATTGAAAAAAAGGATACGCATACGCTTCCCAACATTTCTCAACCAAATGGCCGGGGCCATAGAAACCAGAACATTCCTTGGTTTTGGGGTATGAATATTCATGGGGATTCAATCGAAAGTTTTCATATGGAAGAATGTAGGTCCTTCGCTGAAACCTTGGATCTACGGCTGAACCGAGCGTCAGTATATCGTGTAAATTATATCCGGGCAAAGGCAAGGCGAGACAGGTGGCTGGAAGAATTCAAGCTCGTTCCGCGGGAAATGAAATGGACGATGTTGTATTTCCAGCATCGGGCAAAAGCCTGGGATCGTCTGGCTGGGGAAACAACTCCGGGAAAGGAGTGTTATGCTAGGCGACAGGCGGGAATGTGGCGGGCGTTCCAGGTCCAGGCCCTTGGCGAGTTCCAACGATCCGGAGCTCTCTAAATCCGCGTACTTGTTGATGGCATCCGACGCTGTCATTTCCTTTCAAGTTGTTTGTTACTTTATTTGTAAATAGAATTGATCGTCCTTATCGACACAACATCTCTTATCTTCGAAATATGTTGTTCACCGATGAGCAGTTGGATGACCATGAGCTCACCGCTCCGATGCAAGAACTCCTTTACATGATGAGTTCCAGATTTCGGGCCGCAAACAAAGCATTAAGGGACGTAGAAACGGTAGAGCAGGAAGAAGCCTGGGTGAAGATGTTTCAACGGGAAGTGGTAAAGTGATCCCTTACTTCGCCATCGTCTCCTCCCTAAACGTCCGCAATTCAGGATGCGGTCACATACTCACTCGGATCGCATGGTGCCCGGGGGTTTCATTATGACATTCCCACTTTCCTTGCAGAATGTATCAAAACGCGAGGCCCAGTGCATATGGACTTCAGGTGTCCGGATACCAACCCCGATCGCATTGTTGAATGCTATTTGAGTGACTGGTGGAATGCTAAGGATATTGCGTCCATTGTGGAGACATTTCCAGAATGGAAGGATGTGCAGGAGGATGCACTGGCTATCCATTCAAAGTTTGTAAGTTCAACCTTTCAACGGAAAGGGATGAGATCTTTAACCTTTTTTCTTGAGTTGGAGGAGGTTTATGAACCAATGGCCGAGCTTCCAGGATCCCTTCCATCCGAGCTAGAACAGCTGGAGGCTCTCCGTGATGCTATTGCCCGTGGTGCTGCTACATTGGATCTGGAAATAAACCGGCTGTCGGACAAGGCCATGCATCTGGAGGACAGAATGCACGAGTCCTCACTGGCGATCGCTGACATGGAGAGGGAATATCGAGCTGAATATCAACTACGAGTCATTGAGAAGATTCAAGAACGTCAGGATAAAGAAAATAGGGCGAAGGAAAACCCGCAGGTCGCTGAGGATATGGCTCAAGCGATGCTGTCATCCGTGTCTTGCGCCCGTCCTAGAAGGCCCCTTCCAGCGCGGAAGAGCAGGGCCCCCATTCGACGTCTCCCGGAGTTTTCTCTGTCGGACGCAGGAGTCCCGGACGTCTCTCACGCGGCCGCTACGGGGAAGGAGGTCGTTGACACAAGAGCAGGAGGTCATAGATCCCCGAACAAGCTTGATGTCGTGATGATTACGGACGATGATTTCGCGGAGGCCGTTCGGGGTCTTTCCATGTAATGTACTGAACAAAGTATCTATCTACAACAATGGTTCCCATACACCACCCCGTTCCAGATGAATAAGTCTTTCCATTTTCTCTGGGTCCTCCGTTTCCAACCAAGCGAGAAACAACTCATCCGACATCCAGGGATATTGGTCATATCCGAGCTGATGGAGTACCCGTTCTCTCATGAAGAATGCAAGGCAGTATCTTTCTTCCGTAGAACTAGATACCCCATGCCTAACGGACTTGGACAATACCGAGAGGAGAGTGCCCGGATTGTAATGGAATCTAATCCCAATACCTGGAAGCTCAGCCCGAAGGTCCGGATCAATGGTCCTTCCAACGGTAGCAAGGAGGTCGAACATTCCTGTCGGACTTTGGCCATCTCTGTGGAATGGTGATTCCCTCTGACTTATAATTGATAGCCCCGTAAATCCACTTGCCCAGTATCGAAGGATGCTTCTTAGACCATCCAAGTCTTGAATCGGATGGACGGACGACACTGGACTTTCATCCGGAGCCTGCCTCCCCAGATTGGCAGCACGGACGAGCGCAGCCCGCATAATGCAATACTGGGCTGGATGCAGGACACTCATAACCCCCCCTACTAACGCCTGAAAGTCCATAATGTCTCGGAGAAATCTCATACCCCCGCCAAACTGGTCCTTCAAGGTGGAAGATGCATGCAATGGCGTTCCATCATACTGGAAGGTCATAAGTATGAACAACTTCGGAGAAATCCTTCCAACATACCTCATGTCCGGCAGATACCCAGAGAGGTGTAAGAGTTACGCTACCCGCAGGTAACTCTGATGCGCCCGGAGTTCGAAAATAAGCGGCGTCATTACGCCATCCGACTCCGATTCGAGGGGGGTTGGCTTTCAAATAGGGCCTAAGATGAGCCAAAGCGCATATTAGACGGTTCTAATGAGTTAAACGTAAGTTTTGACCCCCAATAATCAGAACGTCCAGTTCACCTGAACAGTCTCCGATATGGCCTCGGGCAAATACCACGCCAGAGTAAAGCCCCGGACATCCAGAACTCTCAAGGGTCTTCCTTCCACAACCTCCCGTTCAGGGGGATATGCGGGTGGAAACTTCTTCATCAAATCGGCCTCCAAACCGTCATTCATTCCTGGAACAGGTGTCAACATTCCGTTAACATGAAAATGATCCGGACGAATACCTGTAGGTCGTGATCCCAACTCCTTAACGAGCTCGTCGATGTCCCAGTCCACTTGAATTGGCTTCGCCATCCATGCCTCCGTTATCACCGAGATAGCCTGTTCGCATGCCGTGACAAGGTCCTCACCCAGCTCCTTTGGTGGGAAGTCGTTCGGACCTTCCTGCAGGATGTTGTAGCGGAGTCGCCCGGACATATAGAGGGCAACATCGTCGGTGAGAATCTGTAAGGCAGTTAAAGGAGTAGTCATGCGGGTGCTGCAAATATTATTTTCATCAAAGAGGTTTATATACAATGTCACCTCATGTCGTCCTCGTGTTTAATTAAAATTACTGGTGCCTAGAATATTCCCCCATTAGGCTTCTGTCGGGAATGGCTCGGGGACAACTACGGGCTGCTGGACAGAGACCATCCGTTCTGTCAAAGGACAAGCGGAACACGCCAAACCCCATCTACGGATGAGTCTCGTCTGCATCACACACCCCATACGCACTGGGCAGAGACCATCCGTTATGTTAAAAGACAAGCGTAACACGCCAAACTCCATCTACGGATGAGTCTCGTCTGCATCGCACACCCCTTACGCGCTGGACAGAGACCATCCGTTATGTTAAAAGACAAGCGGAACACGCCAAACTCCATCTACGGATGAATTTCGTCTGCATCACACACCCCATACGACCTCTCGGGAGAAACCAATCCAAAGTCAAAACTTTCCGTTCGCCGGACGTCCCATAGTTGTATTGGTCCGGTTCCCCACTCTTCGATGCGCGGACGTCTGGGGGTTGAATAACACACTCCATCCGTCTCCCAAGGGAGAATCCAATCCAGATACACCAGCTCGCGGACTTCCTGTACCCTACGGATCTACTGACCCCACCTTCCCCATCGCGGAGGTCCTGGCATTTGACGGATTTCTATTCCCACCTTCCACTACAAGGACATCCTGTACTCTACCTGGCCCCCATGCCTCCCATCCTGCATTACGCAGACGTCCGAGACTACGATGGGCATTACACATAACGGAGGTCCCTTACGTTACGGATTCGGAAACCCCAAGCCTCCACTATCCGATCATCTTGGCCATCAGTTCCCCCTTTGCAGCCGCACCGGAGTTCATCTCTTCTCCACATATTCCGTCCTTCTGTCCCATCCAATCTTAAGTACTCAAAATTGACACTTTTTATCTATCCGTACAGTTGTATAATGGTATTGAAAGAATTTTTCGAAAAAGATATCCGGCCGCATCGGTTCACGGAGGACCAAGAGATCCATGATCCGGGGCATCTATCCGGGCCGTGGTCTGGGGTCACGGAAGAAAGCCCAAATTCCGGAAATATTTGGTATCATTGGGCTAACCTATGAACTATAATGTACATGCAACGATGGGCCCAACATACAAGCCATCTCATGTGAATTTCTCCATTGGGCCCAACTTGTTCCATTAACGTTTATGTTCCGTTGGGCCCAACTTTTAACTGTAACGTAATATTTGGGCCATTGGGCCTAACTATCTCCCTTAACCATTGCCTTACGTTGGGCCCAAGCTTCAACTCTAGCTTTATTTAATCATCCATCAATGGTCAAAATTGCCCCCATCTAAGCCATGTGGCCAAACTATAATCCCTTAGCTTTGATATTGGCACCGTCATTGGGCCCAACAAACAAATATACATATTTTTACATCATTGGGCCAATGTATAGTACCATAACGTCTTTTGTAATTGGGCCCATTGGGGTAGCCCTATGACTTATTGGGACAATTGCCAATTTGTATTGTTATGGTACCATAGCGTATCTACTGAATGCCCTGGAAACTCTGATGACAGTTATTAGGCGAGATTATGTGCTACTAGATACCAAGTTGTATACAAGATGCCTGCATGTTATTCCGATGCCGTTGCACTAGTGGTAACTAATCTTATGATAAAAATCAGACATATGCCTGGAGTGCGATATCCTCAGTGCCTAGAGGTTTAATGAGATGTCTCATTCATTTTGCCTAGCATTGTCATTCATTAAGTTCCCTGTGCATTTCATTGAGAATTTTCATTAGAGGGTCTAGTTTATCTCATTAATATGGTATGATGGATAACTGGGCGATTTCAATAGATATTTCATATGGATGCCTGGGCAATTTCAATAGATATTTCATATCATCCTCCAGGATATTTCATTGGGATTTTCATATGGATGCCTGAGCAATTTCAATAGATATTTCATATCATCCTCCAGGATATTTCATTGGGATTTTCATATGGATGCCTGGGCAATTTCAATAGATATTTCATATCATCCCCCAGGATATTTCATTGGGATTTTCATATGGATGCCTGGGCAATTTCAATAGATATTTCATATCATCCCCCAGGATATTTCATTGGGATTTTCATATGGATGCCTGGGCAATTTCAATAGATATTTCATATCATCCCCCAGGATATTTCATTGGGATTTTCATATGGATGCCTGGGCAATTTCAATAGGTATTTCATATCATCCCCCAGGATATTTCATTGGAATTTTCATATGGATGCCTGGGCAATTTCAATAGTTCCATCCTCCAGGATATTTCATATCTATGGATATCTGGGCGATTTCAATAGATATTTCATTTTATTCCCTTGGATATCTCATTAGAAGTTTCATATGGATGCCTGGGCGATTTCAATAGATACTTCATTCCATTGTAAATATTCAATTTCATTGGGAGCCTGCTTATATAAGACAGATGTCAACACATGGCGCTGTCCACAGCAAACGGTTTTGTATTGAAAGCATTCACGGCCAGTGTGAATGCAGGCTGCAAACTGACTAATAGCAATACTAAGATATACTCAATGGTGCTTTGTGTCTACGTAAATAGTGCCACTATGCATTACGGCCCCTTGAATAGGACAGGTTAACATATATCTGGTACAAAACTGAATGCACACACCTTTTTGCCTTCCCAGCTTGTCCAATATCCTCCAAAGGTCGTTTTTTCGTAGCTGGGCTGCAGAGCTTTGTAGAGATCTGGTCGATCACCCACCGAACGTCACGTACGGCCGTCCACACACGGAATGATGGAATATCAGGAGTCAGCGCCCGTAGCCACCACGAAAGTGCCACAACGACGGTATAGAGCCCGGCCTTTCCACCTTTGTGGAGTACACGCCAATCCTCATCCACAGGTGTATCATACTTGAAAGATCCGTCATCGGCAATCCTCCACTCGGGTTGGAGGGCGATCCACCATGCCATAAAGGCAGACCCAAATCCATCGGCATCAACGTCAGGCGGCGAGGTCTTCTTCTTGCTCTTGATCCAAGCTGCAACCTCGTCAGGGCGTGAAGTTGTTGGTAGTTTCTAGGGGGGGTAGAATCAGTAAGAGAATTGGTGATACAAGTCTAGCAACATACCCCACTTGTTGTATTCACCTCCTCAAATCTGTAAAACGATTGGACCAATGCTTGCCACGCCTTCTCGTCGGAACACTCTAGAAGATATGTATCCATGTTAAGCGTGGTGAGCCAAGCAGGCGCAGCGACTAGGGCCACGTCAGCGGAAGACGAGCCATGTGTCTCCTCCCCTTTCTCGTTGTCAACTTGCATGGGATCCTGGTTCGAGGTTGGTTGAGTTGCTGAGCCGCGTGGGTCGATATCCATGGGACCTGAACCATTTGTCGTGAGGGTGGATGGTAGTGGCGTGATCGCAGTCGAAGATTTAAGAAATGAATTGACAGGCGACGGCTGTTGCGACGAGGTGTCAGGTGATGGCGCTGGGACGGATACAGCTCTAGCCGGCGAAGTAGTCAATTCGGGGCCTTCAGGAGATTCCTGTGCTGCTGGCTTGTCATTGACGGAGACGTTGGATTCAGGTGACAGAAAGGTCTGGGATTGGGGAATCACAGATGTAGTCAACGAAGAAGAAGTGAGAGAGACGTCCGTCTCCTCTGTCGATAAAGCTGTGACAGAAACCACGTCCTTGACTACAGGATTGCCGATGGGTCCATCAGTGGCCATCTTCTCTGCATTCGTGGCGGTCGTAGGTGTGAATGTGGATGTGCTGATTGAATGATCAGATTGGGTACGGACACGTGAAGGGCTGTTTACCTTGGTTCGGTGGTTCTGACCAACGCCATCGCATCCTCCCCCACCCGTTTCTCTTTCCTCGCCTTCTTCCCTTTCTTCACGGTCTCTTGTTCTGTCTCACCGCCCAGGCCAAACTCCAAGCCCAGCTCACGAAGGAGCTCTTTGTTTCTCGCGATATTGGCCTCTCGAGTAAGTTCATACTCACTCATACCCGACTCGGTGCGCTTTGTAGTACGCTTTGCTGACATGCCATCTCCATCAGCTGGTTTGATGATCTTGTCCTCATCCTTCTCCTCTGCCTCGGGCGTGTTGGCCTTGGACCCTAGACTACGGCTACTGCAGACTTCGGGAGCTAAACGGTTCGTTGAATTAGTGAAACCTGCTCTTATCTCGCAACTGACATGCTTACGAAACGATTCATGAAGGAAATCATCAAAGGGCGTGATGATATGCTCGTCGTACCCTTCCTCCCCCAGAAAGCCTTCGAAATCTTGGCCTTCTGGTGATTTGCCGCAATGAAATCTTTGTGTATACTCATCAGTGACATATGTTGGGACCGGGTAAACGGTAACATACATATAAGACATTATCTTCCCATTCTCATTCGGTGCAGGCCCGCCCACGAGGAACGATATGTTCCAACCAGTCTGTTTAGCAACGGACTCTCCCCATACGGCAAGCGTGCGAGGCAGACGATTGATCGCACTACAGAACAGTGAGTTATTATTTGGTAATAGATGACTAACTCTGCATACCTTTGGTACGCGCGATTTTTGTCCTCTCCCTCAGCTTCGAGCGCCACCTTCAACTCTTCCTGGCGTTTTCGAACATTGCTCCGAACCTCCTCGGTTTCTTCTTGGTACTTTTGTCTCATGAACGAAGCCATGAAGGTGAAGCGGGTTTCAGTGGGCTCTTTGCCGGGGTGCTTTGTTTCCCATGCGCTCTTGAAGTTCTCCCATTCTTTGTCGACGACCGCCTTCCACTGACTTTTGTAGGTCATTACGTGATAGACCTGCCATTCTTGGAGGGACTTCTGTTTTCCTTTCATTTTAAGAAGCCCCCGCGCCCCATTTCCGGATGTCGCTCCTCTGGTGTGGTTGTGGAACCAAGCTCTAATGCGCTGATAACAGGGTGAGTCTATCTTCTGCATGTAAACAATAAAATGATCGACGTACAGCATCTTCCTCAGCCCTTTTCTTCTGTGTAGCTTTCTCGGCATTTCCGGCTTTTGCTACCTCCTCCGGAGTGGGGGTCGGGGTAGGCCACGTGTTCCTCCAGTCTTTGAAGATTGTAGGGAAGAACTCTTTCGAAGTGGTTTTGTTCACCTGGGCATCGCTGAAGTCTGCTAGGCGTGACTTCAGCCAATCCTCCTGGTCCGCTGACGTCCACTTGCGCCGTGTCATTTCAGAGGATGCGTATGGGCACGAGGGTGTATCAATTGACGAACAAGGAAGGAATGCCCCAATGGAATGTGGCAAGCGAAGTGTTTGATTTTATTTTATGTAAATCGGCTCATCCCCAAAAATTTTTGTCACATTCTGTTTTATGAACGCTATCTGCCGAAGACCCCTTGGTTACTTATAAATCTGCTTAGCCCCCAAGAGACCGTCAAACCTGCCTCTTGCTGCCTCCATGCTCCCGAGAGGTAAGTCACGACTCGCCAGTATTCTTCGTTTTGTCATGACTCACTCTATCTATTCCTAGGACCACCACCACCAATTAACTATGCCACCCGCCCAAAGCACTCGGCCCTCACTTCTGGGGGTAGCCAGGCTGCTTCGACGACCCTTCAACCTACTTCAAGAGTAGCACCCCCTACGCCGTCAACCAATGTATCCACTCCAGGCTCCGTAAACGTTAGAACACCCAACGCGGAATGGTTGGCAAACATTATCTGCTTAAACCCGATTCCACCTGCCCCCCATGTCACTGAGGTTGCAACGATGACTTCCAGCACCATGGACGGACGCAATCCAGCCAACATCATGGATGGACGTGATCCAGCCGTCGACGCATTGGCCGATACTTTCGATGGCCTTTCAACAAGTAATCCAGCTCAGCCTCCCGCTGCGCCTTTCATCCCAGCCTCTGTCATACCCTCAACACCTCGCCGTCGTGGTAAAACCAGGTACTACGCCGTTATCGTCGGGAAGCGTTGCGGGGTTTTTAATTCATGGTCAGTAAACATAATAACTTTTTTCAAGCACGTCCTCATATAGAGATGTAGGTCTACTGTCCATCCTTTGGTTATCGGAGTTCCTGGCTCACTCTATACTGGGTTCTCGTCTTACGATGACGCTGCCACCGACTACTACGCAGCCAAGGCGGCAGGACAGGTGAAGGCAGTGAGAGACCCTGGGGACGAATACATTTACGGTCCCCTTTCTAGTGCCTGTATGTAGTGCCGAGCTAGTGTCAGTCAATTATGCCTGTAGTCGTATGCCGTGTAAATGTTGATATACGTGTTCGTCTACATTGTTCTTTACCAAAATTTGAGCATATGCGGAATGTGTGACGCTGAGCTCGCTTGCATCATCATAGGACGTCTTGAAGTAAGTACTTACTTGAGACGTAGAAATATTTTCCCAATATCTAGCCAGAAGGGACTAGAAGCCGATGAAGCCATCGCATTTGCACAAACCCGATGAAGGAATTATTGCGAACGCACTGCCAAAGGAACTTTCAATGTCTCGCCAAAAGGGAAATCGTTTGTATCGCCAGAAGGGACCAGACACCGATGGAAGGAATTGTTGCGTTTGTGCAAGTCAAACCATCCGAAACTTGGAGAACAGTCGTCTGGATCTAATCAGAACAACTTCAAAGTAAGTAGTAGTAAACTACCAGTGCTCCGTACTACGAGTCTCTAGTATAAGTGAACGTTGAATGGCAATCCATAAGATATATTTTCTAAGCTTGAATTGAGTAATAGCCTATTCGATTTCATGTGAACTCGAAGCTTTGCTGTGAGTGAGGAATCAGCCTGTTTACTACTTGAAGATCTTCACTCCGGGTACCGTAATCTAAGTTCTAATTGCAGACTCGCTAACAAAATGAATTCGGACTTCGTAGATACAGTCAGACCTTATGATATCCTTTCTCTGTCACAAGTTAGCAGACTCGACTGTGCCAATTTGCGATGGGCAGCAAGGTTGAAGCCAACTTGAAGTTGAAGCTTGAAGTGTAAGTAGTGTAAATTCTAAAGATCGCCGAAAGGTAGAAAACTTCAAACTTCGAGATGAGACGGGCCAAGACAGTACAACATAGATTCTATATACTATAAGTCTTGATACTAACATGCATGAAGGTACTCAGAGTTAGCATCACTTTTTGTAAGGACTTGGGCGAGAAATGCCGTCTGTCACGTGCCTTCCTCCTCATGTCGAAGCGCACACTGAGCACATTGAAGGACGACACCCACACCCAAGTAACTGGCAAACGAGCTCGCAAATCTACTGCAGGATTCCGGCTCGCTCGTGCCCCAGCGGCTCAAAGCACTTCACGGTCACCATCTATCTCGTCGTCGACGTCGACCAGCTCACGCATCACGACACTTGCCTTTGGCGCCAAAGGTCGTCTGGTGGGCAAGCACAAGGATAGGAGCCACCCCGCCACCCAATCAAGCCCCCCAGCCACATCAAGCACAGCTGACCCGTCCGAAGATGCTTCCTGGGCGGCACCCTTTGACACGCAATCGGAAGTTGGGCCCAAACCCAAACGAAAGAGAGACAACAAAACTAAGGTACTTACGTGATTCCTTGCAACTATGACTCCCTTGACTGACTGTAATTCACTTAGTCAAAGCTCCTCGAGTGGCTCTCGCTTCGAGAGACCACTCTTGACGAGATCTTACGCCATGATGGACTCGGAGACTACCTAGAACAACACGGCTGCTACGCGTGCAACGCTGAACACGGCATTTTCAGGTGTAAAGATTGTTCGGGCGGAGGTCGGCTTCGTTGTCAGACCTGTGTTGTGAAGGCACACCAGGATACTCCGCTGCACCGAATAGAAGTAAGTTTTTTGTAAGTCCTATTGAGAATGGTAACATTAATACAGCTTCATTTGATAGCGTTGGACTGGTCACTTTTTCGACAAGATTTCCCTCAAAAGTCTCGGTCTCCGTGTACAACTTGGACACGGGGGATGCGCCTGCCCATGCCCATCCGCTGGGCCTCCCGGATTCATGGTATTCGATACGTCGGGTGTCCATGCCGTGAATATAGATTACTGCGACTGCCCGAGCGACAATATAATCGACCGAAGAACGCAACTCTTAAGGCAAGGCTGGTTTCCGGCTACAAACTCGAGACTGAACACCGTCTTCACGTTCGACTGTCTTGAGACATTTCATGAACACACCCTGCAAGGAAAAGGGAATCTCTATGATTTCTATCACCTACTTTTGCGCAAAACGGACAACATGAATCTTTCTGATACAGTTGTAGGTTTTTTCTTCTTCTTTTCACTTCTCTCGGGCTAACAAGGTTACTTTTTTGTCAAGTATCGATACAAGGAGATCCACCGCGTCTTCCGAATCTGGAGAAACTTGATGTCGCTCAAACGCGCTGGCCGTGGTCATGATCCGAAGGGCATCGAAAACACACCACCCGGTAGCTTGACAGTAGAATGCCCTGCGTGCCCGCACCCAGGCCGAAACCTTCCTGAAAACTGGAGGGAGGCTGGCCCACTTATGTACGCGTACATCGACCTTTTTTTTTACCTTCGAAAATTCTCATCTTTTGCAGGTTTCTTTATATTTTATATATTTCCGTTGACGCGAACTTCAAGTTGAAGGGCAAGGATCGAGCATTGGAAGATGTGGAGCTGATGCCGGGATGGGGCCCATTCGTTGAGGAGTCGGCCTATCAAAATTTCATCTCAGACTACGTCGATCAACCTGAAGTAAGAGCTCTCCTTTCTGATTCGAAAACTGTACCCTAAATATTCTCGCTTAGATCAACACATGTGAGTCCGAGCATGACGCCATTGCCAGAGCTCAGACACGATGCACGCCCGGCTACGCTGTCTCCGGCGTGGGCATTGTAATTTGTTCTCGACATGCTCTTATACGCAAAAACGGTGCTGGTGACCTTCAACTAGGTGAAAAGTAGGTTCATTCTCTCCAAGATCATCGTTAAACTAATAACTAATTCCCCGGCCTTCAGGTACTGTAATATGGATTGGATCATCTTCCTCGCGCTAGTGGGGACCGTTCTCCCTTGGATTTTCATAACCTATGACATCGGCTGTCAGTGGTCCAAGAATTTTCGCAGCCGCATGCTCGATTTCCCAGAAAGCATGCAACTCGACCCGGACACAAAGGTTGCGGTTGCTATACCAAGCTGGCATATCAATGGACATGGTCGGAAATGCCGGACGGATTTCTGTTTGGGTTTTACGAAAGGCGCGGGGAGGACGTGCGGAGAGGAAGTAGAGACCACTTGGTCTTCTACTAATGCGCTTGCGCCTAGTGTGAGGGAGATGGGGCCGGGAGCAAGGCACGACACGTTGAACGATCACTGGAATGGTTGGAACTTCCGTAAGATCGTTGGCTTCCGTAAGATTCATTCTGTTGCCTTTTGTTATCATTAATCTCATTTACTTCATTAATATATAGGTAACCTATTTGCGAGGCGCTTCGAGGAGGCAGTATTGATGAGTGCAAAGCACTCAGAAATTTTTGAGAGGTTCTCTGCGACATTTCCGCTAGACACCGTTGCGAGATGGGTACAGATGGTCGAGCGTTGGGAATGTGACCCAAAGGCACCGAATCCATACGACGAACCAGAACAAAGTAAGTACCTCGCTCCCCATACAAATTTGAACAATTGCTAATTTACCTTGAGCTACCACCTTGCAGGATGTCCGTCTCGAGTTAGCGCGGAAGGAGACTCTCCAGCTGCAAGCAGGATACGTTCCTCGACATAAAGTGTCACTGATGGGCTTCTTTTCGATGGGCTTCGACATCGAAGATCAGCAGTAAGTACTCGCGTGAATTGTCATTTCTCGTTGTCTAATGTTCAACAGGTTTGTATTCAAACGCGAACTCTCCCGAACGAAAGGAAAGAAGACCAGCAAGCAACTCGCAGATCTCGAGGAGAAACGAAGTTCTCTCATTCGGCAATTCGTCATCTGGAGACCCATCCAGCTTCAGCCTATGCTGCTAGAATTATGTATCAATTACCCTAACTGACCATTTACCTGATGCATCAATTCCCCTAACTGCCCAGTCTGCTAGTTAGCTACCAGAGCCTATATACTACAGAACAGTGTGCTCATGGCTTCGTCATTGCTGCCAGGGTCCACGTCGGGGCTGTCAGGGTCCATACCCCCCTCCACGTCAGGGTCCCTCTTGCCATCACTGTCAGGGTCCACTCCCCTGTAATGGGTAGGATTACTGGTTGACCCATCCATTCCCTTCTTACTGGTATTTCCGATTCTACGTAGTCACTCAGTCACAGTAGTCACGCTTACATACAATTCCCTCAGTCACACGTGTAGTAAGGTATCTTTTTAACCATCATTCTTTTCACGGCTTGCAGCCCTCGAGCATCGTCTTCACGACTCGACTACACGCGTGATAGGGATATAGTGTCAAGGTCAGTAGCATAGTGATTCATTCGAGGAGAGCTCGTGACTCTCCAGAGGTACTGATACTTTTCTCTCTCTCTCATCAATCCTTAAAGTCTTGCTACACTTTCCTGCGGCTTTCCGAGGAAAGAGAGTGCGTCTACGCTCGTGGCATTCCAGAGCATCAGTAGCGTCTTGCGTAGTAAGATTGACTCTTGTCTCAGATCTGACCTTCATCAGAGGTCTATACACCAGTGTAGCAACTCTGTCACACCGAAAGCTCGCCAGACTCACTCGTCGTTGTTACTCGGATATCGTGAATAGGCGTTAATCCTCTAACAGGTTCCTACAAAGGTGGACACTGTGGGAATCCAACGACAGCCTGGCCGGCTTAGACATATCTGTGGAAGAGGATCTTAGAGCGGAAGCGAGAGAAGGTCGATCCGAAGGTTCTAGGCGTCAGAGACCTATCAAGGGAGCTCCTCCTTCGTCGTTAAGTCAACCTATACTCTCCGATCGCTCACGATCTTCCTCCCCAACCAAACCAACCAGAACTCCTTCCGGTTCAGTAACTAGAAACCACCCAACTTCGAAAGCGAGAGGTCTACCGACTCCCGCAACATCCCGACATCCTCTTCCTAAAAAAGGACTCGGAGCGATCCATAAAACTTTCAACGACTTCAGCGTATTACGGGGCAACACTCCACTTAGAGGGAATTCTGCTATAATCGGTCGAGGACGAGCGGTCGGATTCAAACATCACCCATTCCTTCCACGATCTGTCGCCGATACATCTTCCCCTTCTTCGAGCTTCCAACCACGACTCCCTTCTACGGAGTCTCATTATACATCTAACTCTTACCGGGCGTTTGAATTCAAGACCCCCGCTCCTATATCACCAACTACGGACATTAGCGTTACTGGAGAGATTCTACCTTCTTCCTCCATATCTCAACAACTTGACTTTCCTCCCGCCGTAAACGTAGAATCCCCTTATCCTACGAAAGATTTTACAGACATGAGTTCTACCATAGAATCTTCGTCGCAAACTTTTCGCCTCGAAGCCGAGAGGGGATACGAAGGATCTCCTATGGCCAGGCTTATGGCCCAATATAGAGCTTCAAGCGACGACGACATTTCAACTTACCAACGAGCCATCAACCTGTCCTCGAAGAATTATTTACTTCAAGACGAGACCGTAGAACTAAGAGGACCTCAAAGAAGTTATGCCTTAAAACCAGCGCTATTAGAGCAGGTGGAACAAGTAGTGGGTGAATTACAGATCTTTTTAGAAAGAACGTCTGCTTTAATTCCGGAGCGAACGTCCTACTACAAAGTAGACCCCAAGGACACATTTTTGCCTATACTGCGAGAATCTTCTGACGTCATGCAGATCCATGCTGCTTGGCTAGGACTTTCTACACGATTACGCCGCGCGCAAGACAATTTAACGAAATATGAATTACAATATCGTAGCGCTCTACCGGGAGAGAACGTGTCCATGCCCACTTCTCCTATCTCAACAGATGTTGGCATCTACGACGCTATGGAAGATCTAGACAGGTTAGACCTCCGTCTGAGATATTTCTACGACAACGTACCACATCATCAAGACCAGGTGAAATCTCCCCAGAAGCTGAGAGACGGAGCTCCCTGGGCTGAGATTCTCTCGTTTCCTAACCTTCCTCAACAACCTTCTCAGAGTTCTCCGAATAAACTGCCAACTATTGTCGAATACTCGACGGAGGAGCAAGAGCCTAAGGCGGATTCTAGGGATAAGAAAGGGAAACGTCGAATAACAGATGAATTTGCGAATAGCCCTAGTCCTCCCACATCTCCACGAATTTTAAACGTAGGATATGGCACGCCATTCAAGTCGAGTTCTCAGTTTTTCGTTAGGCCAGGAGGAGTTCCTTTACCACCTCCGAACACTATGTCCCAACAAAACGTGTTGGTCGGCTTGGGTTTACCGAGCACTCCTGCGTTCGAGAATATCTCTACTTCGAAAGGAGGCCAACCCTCATCAATGGTCGACGCTCCCATCAAGTCGCGAGCATCTAACCCTTTCGAAGGACGGCCCTTGCCTCCTCATATGAGCAACGATGCTCATCAAACTCGGGGCGACCCAGTTCTTCCGTCCTCAAGTCGACAAAACTCGGGTACCGCTGGTAATCTCGTACAACGTACTAGCGAAAGAAGATCTGGGAGGAGCTCTTCCAGGGATCATTCGAGATCGACGGACAACCGGAGAGGGAGACATCGTTATAACCCTCCTCAAGGGGACCCAGATGGATCTGATGACGACAGCGACGACAATGGGCAACCCCCGAGAAATCCTGGCAATCGAGGCCCTAACGATCCGCCTTCCAATGCCCCGGGCGGAGGAGGCGGCGGCGGAAACCCAGGAGGAGGGGGAGGAGGACATGACCCATATACGAATAATTCCAACCCAAACGCTCAACCACAGGGAAATATCCCTTATGGAAATCTAGTCGCTACGATCAGAAACGAATTAAAGCAAGATCAATTACCTGTTTGGGACGGTAACAAGGATACCGCTATCGAGTACTTCTGGAAGATTCAGCAGTTGGCGGCTCTTGAAGGAGACATTCCTGTAGCTCTCGGGTACTGGTTATGGAAGAGTCTGAAGGAGAATTCCAAAATCTGGATGTGGTTTACTACGTTACCATTCGCGGAGCAATCTAAGATGAGAACTCATTACTTACATTACCTCAAAGGGATCAAGGACAACTATTTGGGTCGGACATGGCAGATTGGCATGAACAGAAAATACGAGAGTCAGTCTTTCCGTCAAGAAGGATTCGAAAGAGAATCTCCCCCCGCTTTCATCGTCCGACGTATTATGTATACGCGAATGTTAGTCGCGTCTGATGACGGAGGACCGACTGAAGTCTACTTAGTAATGCAGAAAGCTCCGATTTCATGGGGGCCTATTCTGAATCTCGAGACAATTCGTTCGACCTCCCTACTATATTCAAGAGCAACGGATCACGAATTGGCGTTGGTTCACGCGGCGAAACATGAAGCTTCAAACGTAGTCACATCAGATAACTTGCTTTACACTCTTCGCAAGTTAGGAATATCGGTGGATCGTAATCGTCCGTATGAACGCTCGGCTAAGCTAGCCGCAAGCAAGGATCAGGCGAAGGAGTCCGATGAAGTAATTCACGAATCGTTCCTTGGTCAACTCAGTCGAGAAGAATGCTTGCAAGAAATAACTTCAAACCTTGAAAGCATGAAGGAAGCCTTTCAAGTGCTGAAGAAGAGACAACGGCCCCCTCCAAAGGGAGGATACCCCTACAGTAAGAACGATCACGTCACTACCAAAATGGGTCGATTGCCACCATCGCCTTGTAAAGTGTGCGGTAGTGATAATCATTGGGACAAAGAGTGTCCGGATTGGTCGATTTACGAAGCGAAGCAACAAAAAGCAGCTTACAAGATTGAGACGTGTGAAGAGGAAGACCTAGAAGGTTACTATAGCAGCGTTTACTCGATCCTAGTGGCTGAACGACTAGCCGCGGAAAATAAATCAAGTGCTGACCCTTCGGATTTTGATGAGGCGGTTCTAAAAGAAGAAATGAATTCCTTCTCAAGAGAACATAAGTCCGGCGTCAACACTCCCTGGAAGAAACAAACGGTCTTTATGGAAGAAGAGGAAGATGAGTTCTGGCAGGCGTACCGAGCAAAGGAAAAGTCGAACTCACACCTTTTATACCGAATGGACGAGGAAGACGAAGATTCTTTAGTAAAGGAATCCTTCCTTTCGCATAAGGAAAAGTCTTCACCCTCCTCGGAACCGGAAGCGGAGAAAGATCCTCCCAGAGAAGTGAAAGACCCTCCGGACGGAAACAAGCCAAGAGAGGTAAAAGACCCTCCAAGCAACATCAAGGAAGACGTTCCGATTCCGCCGCCCACCAAAGAGAAGTTGTTCAGAGTACCCAAAGCGAGGTCCCGTCCAGAAGGGATGTCTGCAGTAGGAATATCAGTTCTATCGACTAGAGGATTCGTCGGAGGATTGAATAATGCTGAGACTGACCTCAGGTTGGACTCATGCGCGGACATTACCCTGATATCTCACGAGTTCTACAATGAACTACTTTCGAAACCTTCCATCAAACAAGGCATGAGAATGAAGTTATGGCAGTTAACGGATAAAGACTCACAGCTGAAAGGGTTCGTACGCATTCCGATTTTTATGACTACAGTAGAAGGGGATGTGGTGGAAACCGAAGCGGAGGCCTATGTGGTTCCAGGAATGACAGTCCCGATATTGCTCGGAGAGGACTATCAGCAAACGTATGAGCTAAATGTCACGCGTAACGTGGAGGAAGGAACGCACGTTTCATTTGGCAGGCATGGTCACCGAATCCGAGCGATTCCAGTCGAGAGAACTAAGGACTTTGGGCGTTTGCGTCAAAGTGCATACATGGTGGGACAATATGTTAGACGACAATTCCATAGAAGGAATAAGACCAAGAGACACCGTCGAAAAGTGAAATTCGGCTTACAAGAGAAAGTGGTCAGAGCTTCTGAGGATTATCGTTTAAAACCACATGAAAGCAGGCCCATTCGAGTCGAAGGTCATTTGGATGAAGATCGCGAATGGCTGGTGCAGAAAAATCTTCTAGCTAATGCCAATGACTCATTCTTCGTGGTTCCCAACGTATTGATATCAGCGGCACACCCATGGATTCCTGTAGCAAACCCCACGGATCATCCTCGGTACATCAGGAAGGGGGAAATCATCGGTACCATAGTCGACCCAGCAGATTTTTTCGATTCTCCTAAATCGCCGGAAGAACTTAAGAAATTCCAAGATGCAGCGGAGGTTATCAGAACGGTAATAGCGGTTCAAACCGAGACGGAGAATCTTCCTCAGGAGGACGCAGATGACGAGCAAGAACAATACGGCCCTAAAACCGCAGCCATGCCGGACCCTACAACATACTCTTCGGAACAACTGGAAGAATTAATCGACGTCGGAAGCCTGCCGGATCACTTAAAGGAAGAAGCTTGGGCTATGCTCCGGAGACGCATCAAAGCCTTTGGTTTCGATGGACGACTCGGAAGCCTACCTGCAAAAGTGCATATACGGACCGTGGACGGCCAAGTTCCTATCTCCGTGCCAATGTACCACGCTTCCCCCCAGAAAAGGGAGATAATTGACGAGCAATTAAATATGTGGTTCGAACAGGGCGTAATTGAGCCTTCCAAGAGTCCTTGGAGCGCGCCTGTGGTCATCGCTTACAGGAACGGCAAGCCCAGATTCTGCGTCGACTACCGAAAGCTGAATGCTGCGACAATCCCGGACGAGTTCCCAATACCACGACAATCGGACATACTGGCTTCACTGTCGGGCGCCCAGGTCTTATCATCACTAGACGCTCTTTCGGGATTCACTCAACTAGAATTAGCGGAGGAAGATATCGAAAAGACAGCATTTCGAACTCATCGCGGACTGTTTCAATTCAAGCGTCTACCATTTGGATTACGCAACGGGCCCTCGATCTTCCAACGGGTCATGCAGGGCATCCTGGCACCTTACTTATGGATTTTCTGTTTGGTTTACATCGATGACATCGTCATTTATTCGAAGTCCTACGAGGAACATCTATCTCATTTAGACCAAGTTCTAGCCGCTATCGAAAAAGCGGGAATCACCTTGTCTCCCAAGAAATGCCATCTATTTTACGGATCCATTCTCCTCTTGGGTCACAAAGTGTCCCGTCTGGGACTTTCGACACATGCGGAAAAGGTTAAAGCAATCGTGGAACTGGAAAGACCAAAGAAGCTCTCACAGTTACAAGCTTTTCTGGGTATGGTTGTCTACTTTTCGGCGTTTATTCCATATTACGCTTCGATCTGTGCCCCTCTGTTCCAGATGTTAAGGAAAGGATCTAAATGGCACTGGGGAGTAGAGCAAGAGCATGCCTTCCAGTCAGCAAAATCAGCATTGGAGTCTAGCCCGGTCCTAGGGCACCCAATGGAAGGTCTTCCATACCGTCTTTACACGGATGCATCGGATGAGGCATTGGGCTGTTCACTACAACAAGTTCAACCCATTCGTGTCGGTGATTTAAAGGGAACACGCACCTACTTTCGCTTGAAAAAAGCATTCGATAATGGCTTACCTCCACCTCGTTTAGTTCCTGGACTGAGCACGAAATGTACAGATCATGAATTCACCGAAGTATGGGCTAAGGATTTCGATGAGACAATTGTGCACGTGGAGCGTGTTATCGCTTACTGGTCGAGGCTTTTTAAAAGCGCGGAGACGCGTTATTCCACTACCGAGCGGGAAGCACTTGCGGCTAAAGAAGGTTTAGTTAAATTCCAACCTTTTATTGAGGGCGAGGATATCCTCCTGATTACGGACCATTCCGCTCTACAGTGGGCCAGAACTTACGAAAACGCGAACAGACGTTTAGCAGCATGGGGAGCGGTCTTTTCAGCATACGCACCGAAGCTGGAAATCATCCACCGCGCTGGACGGGTTCACTCCAACGTTGACCCGCTATCTCGATTGCCCAGAGCACCGCCAGTGCATATTTCGCCCTTGGAGACGGGGGAACCGTCTATTCGAGCTAAGGAAACACTAGACGAACGTCAAGAAATTGCGCCTGCGGAACGGATGGCAGCATTCACTTTCGCAGCGTGGTCAATCGAAGATTGCTTGGAGGAGCCTAAAGAAGCTCTGATCAATGTCAGGTCGAGAAACAAAACACAGGGAGAACGTCGGGAATCTAGAGATGCTAGTACGCACGAAGACGACGCAGAGGAACTCTCTACGCTAGAAACGACAACGGAGTACTGGGGGGCCACGAATCCTCCACCAACTATTACCATAGCCATGAGTGATGAAGCTAAGCAGGAGTGGAAGCTGTCGTACCTGGAAGATCCCATGTTCAAAGCTATTGCACAAGATGTCAACAGTCGTTACGAAAATCTGAGCCCAGGCAAGAGGTTTTTTGTGGATCGAGACGGGATGATTTTCTTTAATAACGAAGATTACCAACCTCGACTATGCGTTCCGATAACCCAGAGGAATTTCGTCCTGAAAGAGGCACACGAGAGTCCTTTTGAATCAGCTCACGCGGGCCCTGAGCGCCTCTGGCAATCATTGAGCTCTAGGTTCTATTGGAAGAGAATGAAGTTAGATATTATCAAATTCTGCAGGACTTGCGACGTATGCCAGAAAACGAAGCCCTCCAACTTCACTAAGTTCGGAATGCTGATACCAAACCCCATACCTTCCCGCCCCTACCAATCCATCTCAATGGATTTCATCGTTAATTTACCGTGGTCGGATGGTTTCAACGCAATATACGTAGTGGTCGATCGCCTGACAAAGCACGCGTCTTTTATACCTACAACCACGGGCTTGGACGCTGAAGGGTTCGCCCTGCTGTTCGTAAAGGTCATCGCGTGTCGCTTTGGTCTTCCGGAAAGCATTATCACGGACAGAGACCCTCGGTGGTCCAGTGATTTTTGGTTAGGGGTGGCCAAAGCTCTGGGAACGCGAATGAGTCTGTCGTCCTCTCATCATCCTCAACATGATGGTCAAACAGAAGTCGTTAACAAGTTACTTACCATCATGATACGCGCCTTTATTGAGGGCAAGAGGGATGAATGGTCAATGTGGTTACATTTACTTGAATTCGCTTACAACAGCGCCGTTCACTCTTCAACGGGGACCACTCCACTTCATCTCCTACTGGGTTTCCATCCCAGAACTCCTTTGGACTTCGTAGGGACCAAACGGTCAGACGAAGTAACGTCACGCTCCCTCAGCCCGGAGGCGGTCTCGTTCCTGGAGAAATTCGGGATGCACAGGGACAGCGCTAGAGCAGCCATCGCTAAGGCTCAAGATCAACAGGCCAAGTCATTCAATAAAGGGCGTAAAGCAATTCCTCACCTTCAGAAGGGCGACCGCGTTCTCGTTAATCCACAC
Organism: Laccaria trichodermophora; assembly: GCA_018417955.1. Lineage (NCBI taxonomy): Eukaryota > Fungi > Basidiomycota > Agaricomycetes > Agaricales > Hydnangiaceae > Laccaria > Laccaria trichodermophora. The sequence continues at coordinate 1,322,042 of JACTVC010000009.1, forward strand.
GCGCTGGAATGGGTCGAATCTAAAGGTGAGGGAAAGAAGTTAGCCCAGCGTTGGATTGGGCCGTTCGAAGTCATTCAGCGCATAAATCCCAACGTTTACCGCTTGCGAATGAGCAATTTATACCCCGGGCTGCCAATATTCAATTATCAACATTTAAAAAAATACGAAGACTCACCAACGACGTACGGGGACCGCCACAACCTACCAGAGACGAGAACTACTAGACCTGCACAAGAAGAGTACGAAGTGGAAAGAATCATAGCTGAACGACGTACGAAGAAGGGTGTCGAGTACCTGGTTCGATGGGCGGGCTACAGTCCTCTTTACGACACCTGGGAGCCTAAGAGAGCTTTGACGAACGCGCCAGAGGTCGTCTCAAAATGGAGAAGGACTCAAGGCAGCGGCCAGGGGTAGGCATGGCGTCGGATTTAACTTATTACGCTGATCGGAGTCGCGATCCGACCGATTAGCGTTGTCACATGTTTCCTTTATCTCTTTCTTCCCTCTTTTCTTTCTCTTCTTTCATCTATCCTCAACCCCATCGTTACACTTCTTACGCGGATTATCAGCAATGGACTGCCTTTACACCAACAGTGATGGAGAGGTACCGACATCGGGCCGAGAGAAAATGATCGCGGGCGAATGGATCGCCTTGAATGCTTCAGCAGGCACGATTCCTTCCACAGAGGTATTCGAACAGGCTTTGGAGGACAGGGCATTTCTTCTCCCCGAGCTAGCGGCGCGACCTACTAGTTGGTCTTGGACCAAGCAGCCCACCTGGTATTCAGATAAGTACCATTGGGATGCTTGGAACGTCGTCGACTGCTTCGCTGATGAGAACGACTCCGTCCCATGGTTCTTTAGCGGAGGCAATTCGCCATGGGAGAGTGCCAGCGGGGAATTTCACTTCGACCCCGACACGCGCGCGAAGGCGGAGGACTCGCTCTCCAGACTCTGGCTATGCATCGAGGCTATCACCTCTAACCCACCCTTCGCCAGTGGCACTCCCCACCCTGCCAAATTCAACTACCTTCTGTTATCTGCTGCATGGAATTCGGCGCGGGGTGCAGCAACGCTCATGTCCGATGCGAAGGGACGCGCTCTCGAGTATCTCGGTTTCGTCAACTGGTGGACTTCATCAGTCGCAAACTGGGAGGACCCTCTTCAACAGTGGATGATTGACTACATAGCGGGTTTTAAGCTGCGCGACCTGAAGAAAAGAGGAGTACTTCTCGATCTTTCTAGGCAGTGGAGATCACTGAACATCGGGCACCTGCTAGCAGAGGACGTTCCAGTCTACTATTTTTGGCAGGACGATACCGACGATTTCCCTTGTTTCACGCGGCTGTCCCCATCGATTCTACAGGCATATCATGACACCTGCAGCTCCGTCGACAGAACGGGAGTTTTTGGAGAGGAGATGCTGGGCTTTCAGGACGATATCAAGTTGATTAGGCGCTACGATGAGTTTTTCCAGCTACGTCGTACACCTGATCACATCACCTCCCCAGCCCCTTCCGCCATACCTCCCAATGCAGTAGTCTACATCTGCGACTTCGAAGGCTGGTCAGCCCGCCGGATATCGGATCCCGTTCTGGTGAAAGAATACGCGGACCGTTATCACTTCTGCGTAGAAGTCGACGACCGCGACACCTACGTGACCATTTGGCGATGGAAGCCACGACGGAATGACGTTGGCGGCGGACAAAGGGCAGGCATCCTGGGGCCAGGTGTCAATATCGAAGCAAGAAGAGGGGACCGGGAAATACGTGAAGTGTTCAAAAGCGTCCACGCTCCGACGGGTAAACGTCAGTTTGACGAGTGGGGCCGTGTTACTTTGGCCAGCCGCTTGGGGGACGTGTACGACGATTTCCAGGGGAGTCCCATGGTCGCTGACCCCAGTCCAGCCCAAGCTCTTTTACCTCGCCCTCATTGGGTGCCTTCTTCGCTCCCAGCTCTAACAATTCCTCATCCAACGTCACCTATGATAGCTACGACAAGTGGGGTTCAAGCTATGCTAGCTTCACCGAGCCGCTCTGGTTCCAGGACATCTTCAGCAGCACAACGCTCTCGGAGTTCAGGGGACCAAGATCTTCGTCGGCGCTCAGCTTCGCCTCAACGGCGCCACTCTCATTTAGACATCGCGATGCCCAGTCAGCGAGCAGCATTTGTAGAGGAGTTGCGGAAATTGGCGGATCAGTATTCCATCACGACTAAGCCTTGGGTGAGTAAGAAACCCTTGACATGGAACACTGACTTCCTCGAAGTCGGATACCTCCTCATACCGGACGCCAGGGCGCAAGCACGTCTGCGATACTGGGCTGTTTCTGCTCGGGAGCTCTCCACGATGACAACCCTCCTCCTCAAAGCTGTCTGTCACGGCCTGCCATTTAGCATTGGTGTCAAAGTAGAGGATTTCGGCAGGTTTAAACCGGAAGACGTCTCTGACACAGATCGCTTAGTGGGAAAGCCTTCGTCGGCAGTCGAGGCTCCGTTTGCTTACACGGCACAGGGCGCGTTACGAGCGTACTACATGAGTCGCGTCAACGACATCATTCGTAGACCACATGCCCGTATCTTGATAGGGTTGGGGGGCCCTGAAGCTTGGTTGGGTCGCAAATGGGGCGGCATGGAGCTTGTTGCGCAATTCATGGACGGCCCTTCGCCAGACGTATACTTACACCGCCGCGGATACATCGATTCAGACGACGAACACCCCATGTTTCTGTACACGGATGAGATGACCCCTCAGGAGATCGACATACTTTTCGGCTGCATTCGTAATGATAGTGAGAGGGATCGATCCCTGTATCCTTCAAGGGACATCCTGGATGAGGGTTGCTTCTTTTGGACAGGAGAATGGGACGCCCGCATGGACGACATGTTCAACGACTTGACGAAAGACATACAACAGGGTTCAGCTAAATTCAGGACCCCCGGAATGTGGAAAGACTATTTTCGTCGATTGAATCGGAGCCACAGGGGGTCAAAGGAACGCCTTAACCAGTTAGTCCCGGACATGCTAGCTCGCCTACATTCCAGGATCATCGATGGCTTTCCGTTGGACTGGAACAAACGGCGTCTTGCGCACATTGAGTTGCCCGAAGAATACAGACCACGTCAAATCGGAAATAGGGGGGCTCTGTAATGGGTAGGATTACTGGTTGACCCATCCATTCCCTTCTTACTGGTATTTCCGATTCTACGTAGTCACTCAGTCACAGTAGTCACGCTTACATACAATTCCCTCAGTCACACGTGTAGTAAGGTATCTTTTTAACCATCATTCTTTTCACGGCTTGCAGCCCTCGAGCATCGTCTTCACGACTCGACTACACGCGTGATAGGGATATAGTGTCAAGGTCAGTAGCATAGTGATTCATTCGAGGAGAGCTCGTGACTCTCCAGAGGTACTGATACTTTTCTCTCTCTCTCATCAATCCTTAAAGTCTTGCTACACTTTCCTGCGGCTTTCCGAGGAAAGAGAGTGCGTCTACGCTCGTGGCATTCCAGAGCATCAGTAGCGTCTTGCGTAGTAAGATTGACTCTTGTCTCAGATCTGACCTTCATCAGAGGTCTATACACCAGTGTAGCAACTCTGTCACACCGAAAGCTCGCCAGACTCACTCGTCGTTGTTACTCGGATATCGTGAATAGGCGTTAATCCTCTAACAGGTTCCTACATCCCCGCCCTCGCCACCATTCGGGCCCTCCTCGTTGTTGTGCTCAGGGTCCTCTCCCCCTCGTCGTCGTTGCTCTCAGGGTCCCTTTCCCTCGTCGTCGTCGTCGTTCTCCCTTGCAGTTTATCGTTGTTGCTACCTGGTTCGCTGGCAGTCGTTTCGTTCATCATCGTTCCAGTCTCCCTCGTCGTCGTTGTTCTGCTTGGCATTCGCGTCAATCGTCGTCGTCGTTGTCAGGGTCATCCCCATCTTCCTCGTCATCGCCTTCGTCACTGTCGTCATCATCATCCTCGTCCTCGTCTCCATCACTTCCCCCACCCCCTTCACCATCAGCCACCTCTCTCTCCTCATCCTCTGCATCTTCTAGCGGCTGCCTCCAAATCCCCTTGAAACTTTTGTGGAGCTCCTGATGCAAAGCTGCCTGCTCCATTGAGTAAGCCTGAAGGCCCTCCAGACAGTCCTTGTCTAGGGGAGCCCTCAGCTTGCCCCTTTCCTCCCACCAGCGTGCCTTCCAGTCAAGGAACTCCAGCGTCCTTCTCATTTCCTCTCGAACAAGAAGAACTTCCTCCTGCGACCTATTGGCCCTTGCCCTGCTCTTTGCCCACTCTGAGCGTAGCATGTCGTCCTCCAAATCCTCCCCACCGACAGCAAAGCCCTCCACCCGCCATATCCACGACAGGGATCGATGTGTGTCCCCCGTTCCATCGCGTCGGGTTCGAACTTCAGGTTGAAGGTCGATTTCCACCACCAGGGTGCTTGTTGTGCCTGATTCCTCCACCTCCTCTGACCCATGCTCCAACGTTCCTCTCCGACCCACAGACACACGCATCTTCTCGGGGTCTCTGTATGCACGAATGTCGGAGTCCAGAAGTACACGCAGAGTACTCTCCCAAGCACCAGGGCCAGAGAGCGAAAGCTTTGCTAATCTGGCAAAGCGATACTTCACAGCTGCAGCCCGGGCACGAGCATGCACCCGATCAATAACTGAGCGAGATCGTGTACCCTCCCTCTGACCCCTGACGTTTTTGTTCTTAAACAAAACCATCCGGCTCTTGACGCGGAGGATGTGGCGCAAGTTTTCCAGGGCATCGCTGCACTGAGCTGTCCTCAACTTCTCCTCTACGGCGATGAGGCGAGCGCTGCCGACGGATACGCGTGACGTTGGGGAGAGGGAGGAGGGAAGCCAGAGGTCGACGTGTTCTGGGTGATTAGATGCAGGAGGTGTTTGGAAGTGCTCTGCGCGTAGTGTTCTGGAATTGGTTCGTTCCTGTTCCATCTGTAGCCGCTGGAGCCCTGGCATGTACACCGCTCTTATCTGCTCCCAGTGCTTAATCTTCGCCCGCAACACGTTACGCAGCTCTGTTAACGACGCCGCTTGGCCAGGCGTTCCGCCGGTCTCTCGTGATTTTGCCAGCTCACACAGTCTTCGTCTGAATAAGAAATTAGTTTTGCCTAAGACGCACAAAATAAGCAAACGTACTGCGAATCCTCCAAATCCAAAGCCAACACCATGAACGAGGACATGCTCGTGGAGTGGAGAGCAGGTCCACCATCTGCCAGGAAAGACTCCTCCTCTGAGGCCAACTCCTTCCGAATCTCCGCCTCTGTCAGGCCTATTTAAGGGGTCAATGTCAGGAAAGGGTTGAGATAAACTTTAGACGTACAAAGACCACGCGTGACAAACGGACTCTCCACCTGCTTTGGGTACGTCGCCCTATCCCAATCTTCACACATCTTCGACCACTCGGCAGCCAACACTTTCGGAAGCGAGTTGGTAAACCCTCGATGGCCTTCGACCTGAACATTTCTCTGTCGGATGGCCGTCCTATACTTCTTCATCAATGTTTTACCTGTACAATAGAGTAAGCAGCGAATTAAAACGTTTTGAAGAAGACCTTACCCATGCCGCAATACTTCAACCAATTCCAAAAACCGAGGTGGTCGTCAATAACATCTTGACGCGAACCAGGGCCCTGCGTCTTTGTAGCGTTGCCCAAGGCGTTGTTTGCCGCCCATATTCGCTCACAGCCCTCCCCATCCGTTAGCCCCATTCCCCACGAGAGCTTGAACGAGTATTCTTGGTGCTTCCGCTGGCCATGGCCTGGCTCGTGGAAGGCAGGGATCTGTGGGCGCATGTCGAGTGGGGAGGCAGGCAGCAGATCCTTAGGCCAGTGGTCGCCCATCCTTTTTCGAAGGTTGACAAACCATTGACATGCGATGTCGTAGCTCACGACCACAGGTATGTTTGGGGAAACATCGCGGATGGCCATACCAAATATGTAGTCCATGTTGGCGTACCTGCAAGTGTTTAGCTGATGGATGAGGTGGATAGGTAACAACCCATACCTCTCGCCCTTTTGCAGGTTCCCAACGCAACTCGGAAGGACCATCTCCGAGCGGGCACACGAAACGGCCCCCACGCCCGTAAATCTCAGCCCCTTCGAAAATTTCGAGTTTGCCTTCGCCAAGGCTTGAAAGCCCACGCATGTACTTATCTGGATAGTTGTTAGGGCTTTAAAGAAATGGGATGAAGAACAACCTACGTCTGCATCAGTTGCCCGAGATAACACGTAGGAGTCATATCCTTCGCGTGGCACCATGTACGCCATCCCAATGCCTAGGCCTGGATCACTGGAGAAGGAGGAAACAAGCTGGTTTTTAAGACGAAAGTTGGCGTCCATAGAGTAGATGAGAAAGTATAAGAATCTGTAAATCGATCAGAACAAACCTCATAGATAAATGTCGAGCGTACTTGAGAGAATCCGGCGCCTTCTCCCATCCATCAGGAAGGTTGATTCCTGGGTGAGGGCAATGGGGGCAGATCAACCCCAGCGCGCCCACCCCCACACCCTCTACCCCTGCCGGGTCATGACCCACGCCACCCCTCTTCAACATTTTGAGGTGTCGAAATTGCAGAACCATACGCAGAAGGGGTCGATATCTCGAACTTGGCACATTAAGGCCCGTGTTACTCGTCAATTTCTCCAGCGTCCGGTAGAAATCGTATGTCGAACCCTTTGTGGTCAACGCAAGTAGGTGGAGTAGTTGTAAAAGAGGGAAGGAGGCGCAAGTCTTGGGAATCTTTTGACTGGCAGGATAAAGCCCACGGCGAAGCAGCTGAATGTGCTTCGGCACAGCGCGTAGACAGCCGCAATAGTCGAAGGCCACGTCATGGATGCCGTTTGTGTGGAGGATGCGAAGGTTCTTGTGGCAGGGTTCGGCGTTGGTGCACGTTGATCGCGTGTGGTTCAGCTGAATGCGTAGCCCGAGGCTCTTCAGGCTTATACCGGCAAAGTAATGACCATTCCACTTCTACCATCCAGTGAGTCAACGGACAGAACGTCTGAGTGAACCAAACGAACCTCTATACGATGCAAAGGCAGATGGCGGTGGCGACGCACACAACACGAGGCACATACGAGGTCGGGGAGGTAGCAGTCGCAGCAGCGATGGTCGGGGGTGCCAGGCGAGGGAACTCCGCGAGCTTGACAATCCGGGCAGGCCACCTCCCGTCGAAAATCCCCTCGGCCCTCCCATCGAATGAACTCGTCCAGGTACTCCATTCGATGTCTTTCTTTCCAAACGAGATGGGGGCGCTTCTGGATGGATATTAACAAGGGAACATGAAGGGAAGCAGAAGGACCACTCACTGATAGTCTACTCCTTGTTTTTTTCTTCTTTTTGCTGACCTCCGGCAGCCCTCTGTCCTCCATCACATCCCCCTCCATCGCTTCCTCGTACCACTCCGACCCCGGGTCCAGCCCAAATTCGTTATTGTCTTCTGGAGCCCAAGAGCCTTGAGCCACCCACGTCAATTCTCCGATTTGTGCGGTGCGCGGCGTCTCAGAGACAAGTCGACGAGATGTATTGAATTGAGTAGCCCGGGAATTGATGATGTCCAAGTCGTCGTTGAGCGGGAGTCGGTCGTGATAGGCACCCGTCCGTGGGCGCTTGGAAGGGTGACTTCCATCGGCGTTTCTGCCACGATTGAAGCGAGCCGTATTGGACATGTTATCAGTATTGAATGTACTTAGTAAGATTTCGGATGATTATAGTGACTGTGACATCCACATGACAAATCACGTGAAATACACGTACCGTGTTTTTGGTGAACTCTCCAACATTCAGCTCGACTTCTGACGCGTTTTGACCTGTCAAGACATTTCATTGACCTGGTGAGCCGTTTATTTGTACTTTTTACCCCCTTCCCGCACAGTTCCAAGTGAATACTCTGAGCCCAGGGAATCCACTCAGGACTGGGCATTCTTGTGGATGACAGTGAATACTCCGAGCCCGGGGAATACACTTGATTTCGCGAGTTTGTCTCTTTTTTTTCCTGTGCCTTTTTATTGTCGAGCATTCAGTTAACGCGTTGATTTATCTAGGCGTGATGTCGTTCAAGACGACAATACTGGCCGACAGCAGCGTCTCTTTCTCGCGACTCCTCCTCGACAGCATCGAACTAGAGGACGGCTTTACCTACTTATTCAGCCTATCACCCCTTAGCTCCCACGAGCGCTCTCTTCCACCTTCCACCACAACCTCGCCTCTTTCTACGCCACCTGCCTCGCCAAGGTCCTCACCGCAATTGCTTGCTTTTCCCATCATGACCAATGACGACGCTGTGGCTCTGCCACCCCTCCAGGTTGACGACGTTCACCAGTCCACGCATGAGGACACTGTGGCTCTGCCTCCCGCTCACCAGTCCACGCATGCGAAGCGTCAGGGCCACGCCAATCGGAGGCTGAAAAGGCAAAGAGCGAGGGAAGCTGCACAGATAGAAAGGCACGCTGCGAAGCTAGAAAGGCGGGAACGAATTGGCCCATACAAGGTTCGCCCAGCTACGGAGAAGAAGCACGTCAAACCTGCCAAAGCATTCGAAACGCACTTCGATAGCCACACGATTCCTATCACGGCTTCGGGCTACGTGGCTATTCCTGGGCAAAAGTCGTCAGCCGAGCTCCCCCTGGAGTTACTGGTCGGGCCACAGTCACGATACAAGATGCGGAAGGTCGTTTGGGACGGCGAGTAAGTGCTTCCACATCCCCATCCAACAGAGCCCAACAACTTACGTCCAATAGTTACTCCATGCCCATCATTGACGAAGGTCGTCGAGTCATTGTGCTTTGTGCTGGCTCTGACGCCTCCGACTGGGTAGACGTGCATCAGTCTGCTGCCGCTGCTCTGGAGGAAGCGCGAGGACGGATATCCTGGGGAAGAAACGATGGGCGGCATCGGCGTGGGCGTTTCTTTGCGCGGAACGTTGGCATCTCGCATGGGGGCGGACAGACCAAGCCAATGGTTTTGCGGCACAACTCGCCCGACGACCAAATTCTCTCCGGGCTTGTGGAACACCCCTCGTTTGTTCGAATGGCTGGCCATGCGTCAGGTAGGCAAACAGGCCCCCTTCCTATGGTTCGATGCCCACAACTCCCCAGCTGTATTTGCCACTTGGGCCCCTCGGCTCCACTCCTACTACGCTGACCACTTACAACAGCTCTTGGACCACGACGACACCCTCACCCGTAACTTTGAAAACAGCGTGTTTGCCGCGTGCGCCTTCAATTTCGGCCCGCGAACCGTTTGCCATCGACACCGCGATCATGCCAACTTACCGTTTGGCTGGTGTGCCGTCACTGCGCTCGGAAACTACGACTACAAAAAGGGCGGCCATTTGGTCCTCTGGGACCTTGGGTTGGTGATTGAATTCCCCCCTGGATCCACCATCTTCATCCCCTCGGCCTCGTTAGAACATGCCAACACCTCAATTCAGAAGGACGAACGACGCTATTCCTTTACGCAATATACGGCAGGGGGGACCTTCCGGTGGGTTGATTATGGGTTTCAAAAGGCAGACGAATACCTCGCGTCTCTGTCGGAGGAGGAACAGCAGGTGGCGGCTCAAGAAGGTCGTGATCGATTAGCGTTCGGCCTCTCACTTTTTTCTACCATCGATGAACTTCAATAGCTATATAACTACATATCATACCGACCATTGTTTTTCCATCAAATCAAGTACACTTGTTGGCTGAATGCCTTGAAAGAATGTGCCTCAAGAACTGAGCAAGTACTGAAGGCTTAATGGACTTTGGCTGTCAAGAACTTCGGCTGTAAAATACACAGGAGGGATTAAGGCAGTACATTGACATCCTGCCAGACTCTGACTCTCTGGCCATAACGTCTAATCAATACTTCGACACACTTCTCCCTACCGATGTTGACAAAATTACATGGACACAGCGTGCCATAGACCACAATATATTGTCCAGCTCAGTTTTCCAGCTCAGTTTACCAGTAGCAAAGAATTAAGTTCTCGGAAAATCATTAGATATCTCGCGAAATCATTGGAAATCTCGCAAAATCACTTTGAGATCACTTTGAGATCTCACCAAATAAATCTCACAGAATCGTTGCATGTAGACCCGACGGGGATATCTGCAAATTAATCTGCAAAGTCATGGGTTCATGTTCGACCCTTCCAACCAAATAAAACATATATATGTACAGAGACCAGTACGCATACAAGATCATTGATCATGGGTAAGGCAGCCCATCCCAACCGCAAAGATCATTGCGTCGTTTATTATTATCGGTGGGCCCCTTCCACGTTTCGGCATACCCCCGTTTTGAGTGACCGAAAATTGCAGAAATCAAGAGGCTCTGCAAAAAAAAGCACGGGAAAGAGCTCAACGGTATGTCATAATCAGGCTGAAGTGGGTGGAAAGCACTCACCTGCCCTCACAGTTTGAAGGAGTCCCGGCAAACAAACGAGACGCCAGAAGAAGCAGACGCCAGGAAGGCAAGACATAGAGCAGCGGCGGCCAAGTACCGAGAGACCCACAGGGCGCAAATAAATTTTCGGGCGTGGCAGCAACATCCCAAGTAAGTTAGACCATTTTTTCAAATAAATGCATCTGAAAGGGTTTTAGGAACTCCGAAAAGCTGCGGGTTTCAGAGATTTTACTCGCCCCAATACTGGCCGAAATAGATGGGGCCACTGAAGGGGTTGAATTTGGAGATTCACCTGCTGGCGAATAAATGGTGTCCGAATTGTAACTAGTCGTACATCGAGCAGTTCGGGTGGTGGCAGAGTAGGATGAATTATAGCCGTCTGATTGCCACCACCAAAAAAATTTATTGAGTAGAGGACGACGGGGCACAGGTCTAGTAGCTTTGAACAGGGACAATCAAATTAGAAAGCAAAAATCAGGGGCCAACCGCTCCAACCGCAATTCGCCATTATTGAATCTGTGATTTCTGCAAGATGAGCGAGATCCGTTGAGCCCGTGGAATGGGTCCTACCAAATGGGTTCGCGACTGGCACGAATTTCAATTTCCTCATCGGAATCTGCGAAGACCCAGCCTTCGTAATCCCCTTCATCCCCCTGGCCTGATTCGGATTCCCACTCACCACTCGAGTTGGGGTGGTCTTCAAAAACCTGGTTGATAGGTACGTCGAAGGGGCCCCCAGGAATGGGGATAACCTCAAGGGTGCGCGTGTCGTAGGCGTGTTTGTACACATCAAACGCCGCTTGGAAGGTGGGGAAGCTCTGCATGATATATTGGATGCGGCCTTTCTGGGTGGGAATTTTCTGAACTCGAATGGCCGCATCGTGCCTGATACAGCGTGTCAGAGGCACGGTAGTGGGTTGTACGGGGTACTGACCATGCCGCGAACAGCCCTACTTCTTCCCCCTTGGTAATCACGTAGGTGGTGTGAGGGAATGATGCCGCCCTCTCAGCGAACTCATTCGGGTGAGGGATGTAGTAAATGGGGCTGTTGTTGCTGGACGCTCTCGTGGCCCTGGGGTCTGCCGCCTGGCTGTGCTCGGTGCTGGCCTGCAAAGGCTCAGTGACGGGAGCACGATTGGGGGTGGATAGTTGGGAAGGACGTTTGGGGGCGGATGGTTGGGAAGGAGAGAGCGTAGGTAGGCGGAGCTTGATGCTGTGCTTGGTTTGAACAATGATTTCTGCACCCCCGGCGACGAAGGGGTCTTTGTTCATTAGATCTGTGAGTGGAAGAATCCCTGAGACAACAAGGGGACACCTACCGTCAATGGTGACGGCCGTGGTTCGCTTTTCTTTGATTTTCTTTGTTGGGGAGCCGAAGGGTGGCCGCTTCTCTGAGGTCGGGGGGCTACGAAGCAAGAGACCTGCACCGGACGAAACATAATGGCCTGAGAAATCGTTGATTAGTTTCCTTTGATGAAATCGGGTTGCTACTAACCACTAAGATTGAAAGAAACCTGCGCACCCTGCTTCTTGGGGGTGGAAGGGGCAGAAATAATGGACGGAGAAGGAGACGACCTAGAAGAAATAGAAGAAATGGTGTCCGTCAACGAGGAGACGGTAGACGGCATCGAGAAGACGCTGGGCGACGTCTGGGAGGGCGATTTCATCGTGGTTGGTGGGAATAGATGTTGGGTGATCGATCTTTATAGAATCGACTTAGCACGGGAAGCAGATCAGATATAATCTGGTAACTTACCTCTGGATCTTTCTCATTTAGTACCTCGTGACTCTCTGTCAGGCCAACGACAGGGTTTGGCCAAGTGTAGAAGGCCCCGCAGAGCCCTGTATATGGCTGCGCGTGCGGTGAAATCTTGGTGAAACCTGAGCCCTATACGAGCCCTGCCAAAAATTTGAAATAAAATGGTCAGTGAAAGACTCAAAGTCACCTACCTTGCTCGTTTCATCCTGGTCACCCCCCACTTTGTGCACGTCGTACGCGTACACCGTCGGCATATCTAAGAGAAGGTGAGTATATGGGTTTTGTCCTTGATGACAGATTGACAGACCAAAATTCTACACAGATGCCGAATCCTGGAGGCTTCGCGGGAAGCCGCTTGAAGTTTCTAGAGGAAGAATTGCCCGCGTATATGAAGGCGGTCGTTAATAACCGAGAGGACGACTTCATTTTGGATGTCTGGCGGCGATATTTTAAGCGTTATCCAGTGGACCTGGCGGACGACGTAGAGCCTGCAGAAGAGACGCTTGCCAGTGTCGATGATGACGAGCCAGACAAGGAACTAGATCCACCGAATAAGGAGACGATGACGGAGGAGGAGTACACCGAGCAGCTGCTGAAGTTCAAACAGTTGGAAGAAGATATCGACAAGAAGAAAAAGGTAAGTTGATTACTTACTTTCAGTTTCATTGAGTCACATGATGGGATGGGCCGCTCTTCGTCTTTCGTCGTCTGCATGGCGTTGACCGTTTTATCTTGCAGAAAATCAAGCGTTGGCTGGCTTATCGGCAGAGGAAGGTCCCCGACGTAGCGAAAGTGAAGGATTCACTACCCGACACTGATGATCCCGCGATCATCATGTTGGCAAGGCTTACGGGCACCAACCTGTCAAAACCTCGGGTTCCGATTCCCTACAACGTGTGGGGCCGTCTCAACAAGCAGCAAATTAACGACGCCTACACAAACGCACACCTTCACAAGCCGCTCCCGAAAAATCAGCAAGCTGCTGAGCGCACACGATTAACCAAGGCGCTTTTCGATGCATTGCCTTTGGCCGAGCGTAACAAGTACACTGAGATGGCCAAGAAGGAAGGTGACGAGAAGGTGAAGGGGTGGACAGAGAAGTTATCTGGGCCTCCCTCGACAGACCCAGAGGATCGACAACGGTGAGCCATCCATGTGAAGCCATCCTATCACTCTTTTTTCTGACAATACTTCAGGTGCATCGCGGCCCTTCCAATGTTTGTCCAGCCCATTTTAGATCTCGTTCACGCGCACACCAATATGCAAGCCACCTTTATGGTGGGTGGACCGGAGCCTGCGGATGGAGGACGTCTAAACATAATCAGGTATGTTTGTGCTTTCAACGCCTCCATTCTGGGTGCTGACTACAGGGATTTCTTCTATTTAGCATGCATGCTGGCTCTATCAAAGGGCCCGTAGGTATGAACTTTGGACAGGCAGAGAGAGAGGGGTTTCAAGAGGTAATCACCCCTCTCTTCGGCCGTTATCTCAGAAAATGCTATAGTACGTTCACCTCGTTTATCTTCTGCTTACATCGTCTCATTTTTTTAAATCTTAGCAAAGTCGGAATGTCGTTCTCAAGCCCTTCCTTCCTCCAACCCCCTTTTTACCCGGCTCACAGGCGATGAGGTCTCGATGCACAGGGCCGATTGGGATATGGATGACCCTTCCGCGGCTGCCTCCACCCCTCTCACCTCGGAATCAACTGCATTGTCTCATCCTACCCCAGTGCCTTCGCGCCCTGCATCCCGTGCACCCACCTCTCCTCCGCTCTCTGCCCATGGATCTCCCCCACCCTCCCCGCGTGGTTCACCTTCTCCCTCTCCAGATCTTATGAGTCCGCGTGAAAAGGACCCCGTTGCTCGCAAGAAGAGGAGGGGCTCATTTGCCTCTGCTGTACAATCAGGTGCAGAAGGAGAGAAGGCTGGGTCTGTGGGAGCTAAGAAGAGGAGGAGCATGACGTCTGCCAGTGAAAGTGGTGTGGGACGAGGAAGGAAATCGACCGCAGGAAGGAAGTCGCGGTCGACTGCCCAAGTTGGACGCCGAGGCGGCAAGTCAGCGCCGTTGACGAAAACGTCAGTTTCGACGTTGAAGCCGTCCACCAAGGCTGTTTCTGCTCAGCCCCCTTCCAATTCCACCAAGCCGCCCATCACTAGCTCCTCCACCTCCTCCCCTTCGTGGTTCACCTCCGGTTCGACAATGCTTCGTTCGCAGGACTTGGGCCCTGCATGGCTTGAACTTGTGGGTCTTTGGGAAGCATTTGAACGCCTACACGACTTCAAGCCGGCGGACAAGCAACCCAACGTCTCCAGCGTCAAACGCCCTCCCTGCATAGGGGAGTGGTTGAAGAACGCTCGCAAGCCTTCCTGGAGGCCCTCGTTCAAGGACGCCAGCAGCTTCGATCTGCAGTTCAACACAGACTTTTTGGCGTGGTGGGGCAGTCTTCTGCCGGCGACTGGAGGGGAGGATTTGTCACCCATCGCCAAGCCTGGAATAAACGGCCTTCTAAGCGTGATGGCTGCCCTTTTTTTCTGGGGTGTTTCCTGTGGACCGACGTCGGCTTGGGCAGAACGTCTTGAAGACGTCTCAGTGGCGTTAGCGAATTTAATTGGTGAGTAAAATATCCGCCCAGGAGTTGAGGGCACATGCATGTGGGGGGAGGGGGCAAGTCTTAGCGGGGTCTTTTCTTTGTCTTCACTAAATCGTATTTTTATTCTTGTATATTCATTTAGTACCTCAATGCCGTTGTGTTCTCTTGTTCCACATTGACTCTCAAAGCAGGCGGCTACAACATGGTACGTTTTCATTCCCTCTATAAAATAACATGAAAATGGCTATCTAGGTGAACAAGAATAAACGAGTGGGGATGAACAGGACAGTGACGGCCAGGCACGCCAAGTACGAAGCCAAGAAGAACACCAGGCACGCCAAAAAGATGAAGCCAGACACATAGGACACAGCACGAGAAAGGGGGAGGACGACAACGAGCCAGACACAGCACAAGAAAGAGTGAGGACGATGACGAGGGGGCAACGACGACAATGACAAGGGGGCAGAAGACAACGAAGGGCATGAGGATGACGAAGGGCATGAAGACGACGGCCAGGCACGCCAAGTACGAAGCCAGGAACAAAGGCACACCCAAAAGATGAAGCCACGAGAAAGGGGGAGGACGACAACGAGCCAGACACAGCATGAGAAACGGCGAGGACGACAATGAGGGGGACAACAACTACAATGACAAGGGGACAGAAGGGCATGAAGACGACGGCATGGCGACAGCCAGGAACACCAAGTACAAAGCCAAGAAACAACGCCAGACAAAGAAACCACGAGGACAACGACGAGCACACCGACAACCCAAGAAACAATGCCAGACAGAGAAACCACGAGGACGACGACGAGCACGCCGACAACGACGAGAGGGTGGAAGACGACGACGGGCATGAACACGACGAAGGCCATGAAGATGTCAACGACGAGGGGATGGCAACTAATGGGAGATGGCAATGACGAGGGGGGCAGGGGATGATGAGAGAGGGAGGACCCTGACGGCGGCAAGGGCAATGACGAGGGGGGCGGGAGATGATGAGAGGGGGGTATGGGGGACGATGAGAGGGAGGGCCCTGAGGGCGGCAAGGGAGGACCCTAACGGCGGCAATGGAGGCAGGGGATGATGAGAGAGGGAGGACCCTGACGGCGGCAAGGGAGGACCCTAATGGTGTTGAGGGAGGACCCTGACAGCAGTGAGGAAGACCCTGATGGCGACGAGCAGACAGCAAGGCTGCCAATTACTGTACATAGGCTCTGGTAGCCAACTAGCAGGCTGGGCAGTTAGGGGAATTGATGCATCAGGTAAATGGTCAGTTAGGGTAATTGATACATCAAAGTAGCCACCACAGGTGCCAGCTTGTGTACACCCCCCATGTTGCTTCTCTTCTCCCCGTGGTTCAGGGTGATGCGACTGATGGTGGTAGTCATTATTCCAATCCTGAGTCCACGCCATTGTACTTTCCATCTTCGTTACCCCATGAAACCCGTGAACGCCCAGAACTCAAGGAGATAGTCGACGCGGAGCGTCGTTTACATGAGGCTCAGGCCGACGATGCCTTGGCTGATATCCGTCGCTTACGACGTGTCATTCAGGGTCTATGGCAGTTCAAAAAACTTAACGTGTCGGGAACGGGGAATCAGCCAAACACACGGATGCTTGACTCATACAGCCGATTTGATATCAAGCTCCAACGTGCGGCTAACCGTTACAGGGTTGCATATACCGCGCTATTGGCCCTCGATCCAATGGGGTCTTGGAAAGAGCGGCTTAATGAGCTCAAACCTACTGACCTACGGGGCCCCGGCAGAGATCCTGACAATCCCGAAGACGCTAAGACATCGAATGGCCGATTTGAGCCATCGTGGATTTGGCTGGTAAGGCGTTTGCCTCAAGAGAGGGGGGACAATCAGACTGAGGAGGAGTTTAATCAAAGTATGCGAACCGAGTGGGCACAGACACGTGCACGCATGTCTCGGTGGAAGGAAGAACTCTTGATACTTCAAGAGGAGATGCGCCGGGTGCTTACTTTTTTTGAGTGGAGGTCGTCGTGGTGGTTACAACAAGCAAACGAAAGGCAAACTCTTGAGCCTTCAGTCCAGAGTGGTCTCATAGCATATGCACACAAGCAGTCCACTCTGTGTTTGCGAATGGCAGCTCGTTGTGCTACATATTGGTTACCTGTAATGGAGAAACACGGGATCATCCCAACATGGGCTGGTAAGTATAAGGAGCCTTCACCTGCCGCACCACAAGGAGGTTCAATATCAGACTCTGAGGATGATGAAGATTTGGAGTTGGGTAAAGATGATAACAGATCAGAGGCAGGGGAACTACATCTAGATGATATCTTAGACTTTGACTAGCATATATAGCCTTTTATTTAAATCTTATCTGAATGAGATTTGACTTGGTGTTTCATGATAAAAACTTTGGCATTCAAATGAAAAGAAAAATGAAATATCCTAGAGCTAAGAATGAAATATCTATTGAAAGCGCCAGGCATCCATATGAGAAAGGCAATGAAATATCCAGGAGGTAAGAATGAAATATCCAATGAAAGTGCCAGGCATTCAAATGAAATGAAAAATGAAATGTCCTAGGGCTAGAAATGAAATATCTATTGAAAGCGCCAGGCATCCATATGAGAAAGGCAATGAAATATCCAGGAGGTAAGAATGAAATATCCAATGAAATTGCCAGGCATTTAAATGAAAAGAAAAGAAATATCCTGGGGCTAGAAATGAAATATCTATTGAAAGCGCCAGGCATCCATATGAAAAGTACAATGAAATATCCTGGGATTGAGAATGAAATATCAATGAAAGTGCCAGGCATTTAAATGAAATGAAATGAAATATCCTGGGGCTAGAAATGAAATATCTATTGAAAGCACCAGGCATCCATATGAAAAGTACAATGAAATATCCTGGGATTGAGAATGAAATATCAATGAAAGTGCCAGGCATTTAAATGAAATGAAATGAAATATCCTGGGGCTAGAAATGAAATATCTATTGAAAGCGCCAGGCATCCATATGAAAAGTACAATGAAATATCCTGGGGGTAAGAATGAAATGTCTCATTGAACCTCAAGGCACTGAGGATATCGCCCTCCAGGCAGATGTCTGGTTTTTATCATATAAGTGGTTACCACCCATCGCCGTTGCCTCAATTTCTGAATTGTCCTCTTGGGCCTTGTCAGCTTTTTTGAGATCCCCTTCCCATCTGTGGCGATTTTAGGCTAGATCCAACAGTCTGGACATATTGTGGGCGTCGAAATCTAGATATCGATGACGCACGAAACTTCCCCCCATCAAATGATCGGGAAATGTTCGTGCGTCATAGAATCTTGAGAATTTGTACCGAGGCTGTGCAACTTCGGTAGTATTCATCGTAGATTCTGATGACGCACGAAACTTCCCCCCATCAAACGATCGGGAAATGTTCGTGCGTCATCGATTCTTGCTCTTCAAGTTCAAGTTCCCACGGCACCCTCTCTTTGCCACGGCACCCTCTCTTGCTCTGGTCTTTTGCTGAGCACTCTTCGTCTTGGCCAGTCCAAACGTTTTGTGCAATATATCTACCGCATACTATCCGTCTCCTTTGCACGCTCGTCGTTGTCTTGGCCAATCCAAACGATTCGAGTGCCACGTGTCTACCACAATCGTCTCATAAAGCAATACGCCAGCTTCACCACGCCATATCCGTGTGCCCGTTGTCGTCTTGGCCAGTCCAAACGCTTCGACCACGTTCGTCTCGCGGAGTAATTCACTGGGTTCTCTAAACCCACCAGTTCCTCTTCGTTGCACGCACGCTAAGCGCCAAGATCCGAGCACGCGGATTCAGTTACCATCAACGGTGCAAGGGCCTTATTCAAGATAAACGCTCCCCCCCCCATTTTTTCCTTCTCTCCCTCTAACGCCAAACTCGTTTCATACGCATCTCTTCCATCCACGTCAAGTTATTAGGTATGCATATCCTTATTACATGTTATGATGCACTTATATCAACTTCCACGTCGTAGTAATGCCTACAACGTATCCTGCAGATAAGATCCAGACCATGTGACCTGATGGACCAGAGGACAAACGGTTCGTGGTTGATGGCGGACGTCTCATCTACGTCGAACACCACGATGAACGCTTTCCCTACCTGTACGAAGTCGCTACCCATCCCCTGGTACACAACACCGTCGCCGTCAAACACATCCTCGTGTATATGGTAGACACAGATCCCGCAGCGTTAAAACACAGAGCAGAGTGGGAAAACACCTTGTGTGTGCCCCTTGGACCAGACGCTGCAATATCTCAACATGGTAAGCAAATTAAATTGATCAATGCTGTTGTCTTCAATATTTTATCGCAGGGCTTCTACGCGTCATGGATGGCACCGTCATATATGCTCGCGCATTGAACTGTCCTAAGGATCCAGTGACTGGTTTACAGATGGCAGAATACGATGTAATCAATTCGTGGTGCTTTGCGGGGTAGGTAGATTAAGAGAATGTTAATACAATTAAATTGTTCAACAATGTTTCAGAAAACGTCTCCTTAATCCTGAAGTGGTAGAAGAGTTACATACAGTTCAAGGCCTGATACTGGGCAAATCTGAGGACATGACCAGGGATGCACCAACTAAAAATGACCAAGGGGAATATGTAGGGGGTGCTGCCATCGAACGGACTGGTGTTAAAGGCGTGAAGGGTACCTGCTGCTATTTGACTACTTGCACACACCAACATTCTAGGTGCTTGGTTGGCCCCACGGCACAAGGGAAAGTTTTTTCAGATAATGAAACATCGGAATGGACTGAAGACTTGAAAACCAGAAAACGTTCTGTGAAGGTGAACTAGAACACACTCTATTATGTCTGATGCTATTAACACACAATCTAGGTCCATTCAGATGTCGCTGTCAAAGCCTTGACAATGTTTGCACCAAAATCTTACATTGAAGCAGTAACCCTTAATGCAGAAGTCACAAACATGCCCAGAGTGGGGTGTGACGAAAACGTAATTACCCCAGCGCAGCAGGTGAATCTTGCACCAGCCGTAAGATTTGAATCGTGCGAAGGTATGTACTATGCAGTTTTTCTTTTTTATAATATATTTATGATTATGATGCAGAGGATGGATTGGTAGGCATGGGAGACTTTGGGAAAATCGATGGGCATACAGACGATTTTGATACTCCGGGATCGTTTACCTGCATGGTGGCCAACTCTCGGCTGCCTAAAGAATATGAGAGTGGACGATTCCATCTTCTTGGCCTTGGATGCTACTTTGTATTAGAATCACTTACTGTCATGTGCTTCTCTGGGTTACGCAAACATGGTGGCACCCCTCCAATCGTGCCTCCAGGTGTTGAGCCTGCCCCAGATGCATACCGCTTTATGAATGTATGCTACCCTCCTAAGGCCATGATATCCGTTGCTGGTTCCTATGTCCAACCTCTTGCGTCGCTACCAAGTAGACGACAACAAGATGATTTGTTGCTACTAGGACTAGAAATCACATCACAGATGTAGGTCAATAATATCATTGTATCTAGCTTTGTATATTTACATCTTTAATTAGGAACCCTCAACCTCTGCCATTATCAAGCCATGCCAATTGGGCCAACAATGGAATTGTTATTATGGAGAGAAAATCACTTTTCCGTTTCTTTGTGCAATTGCTCCTTCAACTCTGTGCTTTCCTGCTTGGCCAACTGCCTCGAGTTATGGGAGCAAGGATAGATTCGACGATATTCCTAAGCGCCTTCTCATTCATTGACACTGATGGGAAGCGCTACTCGTTAGGACCCTGGGTCAGAGCAGAGGATGGTGTGGTCATCGATACGCCATGTCAAGACAAGTCAAGTTGGGGTGGAGATATACCCTCATCACCTCTAGACACAGAAGGGTCTCAAGCCGCCAATATACGGAGCGATGGGCCTGAACAACAACCAGAGGCTGAACTTCAAATTGATGTGGATCACGTCATTGCTGCACGTCATGGGTGTTGGAACCAATGGTTTGATCACCTTGAGATGCAGAGTAAAGTTATACCAACTCAGTGGGCACTATTTGAGATGAATGAAGATGGAAAGACACAGTTTGACCTGATTCGGAGTCAATTCTATGCAGGCCCTGGAAAGCCTTTACAAATCAAAAGCAAGACTGCAACAAAAAGTGAGCATTATGACTGTCATCATTTGCCTTATCTTATTAACCACATGTATTTATTTCAAGCTAATAAGCGGCAGCGCACTGAAGCGAATGACATGGAAATGGAAAGACTCAAGAAACGTAAGTCACTACCCTATTAATGTCATAACAAATACTGACAGTATGCTCAGGTCCGAAGGGTTCACATGTTGCATTTCCCCAAAAGCGTGAGTAATATTCTTCTAAGTAGTAAAGAATATGCTGATGTGTTGTAAAGGTGGCGATCTTTTACGAGTCCTCTGAGTTTACGAAGAGACTCGTTTATTCCCCAGGATCTCGAGACATTTTTCAGCGCGGTAATGCTGAAATTTGACTTTCTCCCACAAAAGTGATTTCTTCCCACGATCAGCTGCCTGCTCAGCATTGACGACTTTGCCAGTCTACTCTACTATTTCTTAGTTATCACTTGCTTTTTACGAGTCCTCTGAGTTTACGAAGAGACTCATTTATTACCCAGGATATCAAGACTTTTTTCAGCGCGGTAATGCTGAAATTTGACTTTCTCCTATGAAAGTGATTTCTTCCCACGATGAGCTGCCTGCTTAGCATTGACGGCTTTGCTAGTTTTCTTTACTATTCCTTACCTATCACTTGCTTTTAGTCCTATACAAGTTGTCATTAATGTAGGTGGTAGCTGAGGTACTGCCCTATTTGACTGTCAGACTCTAACATATGAATATATTGCCTCTATTTCACATTTATGTAACAACAGTTCCTTATATTGAAGATATAATGATTAAGGACATGACAATTTTTGTGGCATATTTTTAGGAAGTGTGTGGGTATCCGAACAAGCCCTCGATCACAGAAAATGGGGCATATTGAGGCCCTGGGGAGTTGTGAGCATATGGGCAAAAAAGCGAAAATACACACTGACCTAGCTCCACGAGACCTCAACCGTTTTGTAAGCGGTTTTGGGGAGCGTCTTCACGGAGTGTGGGGGTATCCAAACGAACCCTCGACCATGGAAAATGAAGCAGATTGAGGCCCTGGGGAGTTTTGAGCAGATAGGCAAAAAAGCGAAAATACACACTCACCTAGCTCCACGAGACCTCAACCGTTTTATAAGCGGTTTTGGGGAGCGTCTTCACGGAGTGTGGGGGTAACCGAACGAGTGCTTGATCACAAAAATCGAAGCAGATTGAGGTCCTGGGAAGTTGTCAGCACAAGGGGAAAAGGAGCGAAAAGACAAACTTACCTAGCTCCATGAGACCTCAACCGTTTGGTACGCGGCTTTCGGGAGCGTCTTCACGGAGTGTAGGGGTATCTGATTGAGTCCTCGATCGCAGAAATTGAAGCAGATTGAGGTCCTGGGGAGTTGTGAGCATAAGGGCAAAAGAGCGAAAATGGAAACTGACCTAGCTCCACAAGACCTTAACCGTTTTTGTAAGCAGTTTTTGGGAGCGTCTCAGCGGAGTGTAGGGGTATCCGAACGAGCCCTTGATCACAAAAATCGGCGCAGATTGAGGTTCTGGGGAGTTGTGAGCACAAGGGCAAAAAAGCGATAATAGAAACTACCTAGCTCCACGAGACCTTAACCAGTTTGTAAGCTGTTTTGGGGAGCGTCTTAGCGGAGTGTAGGGGTATCCGAACGAGTCCTTGATCACAAAAATCGACCCAGATTGAGGTTCTGGGGAGTTGTGAGCACAAGGGCAAAAAAGCGATAATAGAAACTGACCTAGCTCCACGAGACCTTAACCATTTTGTAAGCGGTTTGGGGGAGCGTCTTAGCGGAGTGTACGGGTATCCGAACAAGCCCTTCATCACAAAAATCGATACAGATTGAGGTCCTGGGGAGTTGTGAGCATAAGGGCAAAAAAGCGATAATAGAAACTGACCTCGCTCGACGAGACCTTAACCATTTTGTAAGCTGTTTTGGGGAACGTCTTAGCGGAGTGTAGGGGTATCCGAACGAGTCCTCGATCGCGAAAATCGAAGCAGATTGAGGTTCTGAGGAGTTGTGAGCATAAGGGCAAAAAAGCGATAATAGAAACTGACCTAGCTCCACAAGACCTCAACCGTTTTGTAAGCGGTTTGGGGGAGCGTCTTAGCGGAGTGTACGGGTATCCGAACGAGTCCTTGATCACAAAAATCGACCCAGATTGAGGTTCTGGGGAGTTGTGAGCACAAGGGCAAAAAAGCGATAATAGAAACTACCTAGCTCCACGAGACCTTAACCAGTTTGTAAGCTGTTTTGGGGAGCGTCTCAGCGGAGTGTAGGGGTATCCGAACGAGTCCTTGATCACAAAACTCGATGCAGATTGAGGTTCTGGGGAGTTGTGAGCACAAGGGCAAAAAAGCGATAATAGAAACTGACCTAGCTCCACGAGACCTCAACCGTTTTGTAAGCGGTTTGGGGGAGCGTCTTAGCGGAGTGTACGGGTATCCGAACAAGTCCTTCATCACAAAAATTGATACAGATTGAGGTCCTGGGGAGTTGTGAGCATAAGGGCAAAAAAGCGATAATAGAAACTGACCTCGCTCGACGAGACCTTAACCGTTTTGTAAGCGGTTTTTGGGAGCGTCTTAGCGGAGTGTACGGGTATCCGAACGAGTCCTTGATCACAAAAACCGACCCAGATTGAGGTTCTGGGGAGTTGTGAGCACAAGGGCAAAAAAGCGATAATAGAAACTACCTAGCTCCACGAGACCTTAACCATTTTGTAAGCTGTTTTGGGGAGCGTCTCAGCGGAGTGTAGGGGTATCCGAACGAGTCCTCGATCGCAAAAATCGAAGCAGATTGAGGTTCTGGGGAGTTGTGAGCATAAGGGCAAAAAAGCGATAATAGAAACTACCTAGCTCCACGAGACCTCAACCGTTTTGTAAGCGGTTTGGGGGAGCGTCTTAGCGGAGTGTACGGGTATCCGAACAAGTCCTTCATCACAAAAATCGATACAGATTGAGGTCCTGGGGAGTTGTGAGCATAAGGGCAAAAAAGTGATAATAGAAACTGACCTCGCTCGACGAGACCTTAACCGTTTTGTAAGCGGTTTTTGGGAGCGTCTTAGCGGAGTGTAGGGGTATCCGAACGAGTTATTGATCACAAAAACCGACGCAGATTGAGGTTCTGGGGAGTTGTGAGCATAAGGGCAAAAAAGCGCAAATGGAAACTGACCTAGCTCCCCGCAACCTCAACCGTTTTGTAAACGGTTTTTGGGAGCATCTTCACAGAGTGTGGGGCTATCCAAACGAGCTCAAGATCATGAAAATCGAAGCCGCGTTGACAGAGAACTTTCATTGTGTTTGGACTAGCCAAGCCAGCAATGTACCATTCCACCAACAAACTACACACAGCCACATGAGCAAGAGTCAAGACACGCATTACTAGTTGACCAGATCCGCATTACAAGTTGACCAGATCCCCACCCAAATGAAATATTGCTGTGAGATGAATATGGTAGACATGTGGCACTCGAATTGTTTGGACTGGCCAAGACAATGACAAGCATGCAAAGGAAACAGACAAGATGTGGTAGATAGATACATTGCACAAATCGTTTGGACTGGCCAAGACAACAAAGAGTGCAAGACAGCAAAGCAAACAGCACACCACCTGCTTTGGATGTGGCATTATGTAACGGTGTGATAGTGTACACTGCAAGTACATGCGTGATCTAGAACCATCGTAATTGTTCATGTTTGTTCAACTCTATATAGTGTTGCATTTATAACAAATAGAAGACACTTTGCAACCACATTATACATTACATGTGGACGGAGTCACCCCATTTCTATACGGCTAGGCAGCCTTATGCCTCCCCTGAGCCCTCCGGGATACAAGAGTCCTGCGCCGGGTGACCGCGCCCCAGTTCCTGGGTCACAGGATATCCTCCACATGGTGTCGCCTCGCGGCACCACTTTACTATCTCTCTCCCGCGTACCCCGGATATTCTCCGCCGCCATCTCGCACTCACGCCTTCGTCGAGAAGTCCCGATCAGCCCTTCGGTTTCACAATGGTGGGGGCACCGCGGACTTCATCAAGATGAAGTCTCAGAGTGCAAGGAATCGGAGAAACTACATAAGGCAAGTCTGATTGACAGATCCTGTCAACTCACGACGCCTTCCAGAATTCCCGACTCCCAAGTAAACCTAAACCCTAACACAGGCGAGAAAACCGTGGACCATGCCCTACACGACGTTCCCACACCTTCGATAGCGCGATCACCCGCTGCTTTCGAAGGTAACGTTTCAGCTACGTCAAGCAACGGTTCTCAGCCTTCGATAATCAGGACATCGTCGAAGAATCCATCTCTCCCAACCAACACGAGCTATGCCTGTGGCAGTGGTGCGAAGAACTGCCAACGTCAGGATTTCGAAAGCTGGAACTCCCTCTCGCAGACAAGCCCTCAATTGGG
This sequence comes from Laccaria trichodermophora, assembly GCA_018417955.1. Lineage (NCBI taxonomy): Eukaryota > Fungi > Basidiomycota > Agaricomycetes > Agaricales > Hydnangiaceae > Laccaria > Laccaria trichodermophora. The sequence continues at coordinate 1,347,330 of JACTVC010000009.1, forward strand.
CAAAGACAAGTCTACCGTTGATCCAACCGGTCGATCCCCCCTGGTAACCTCATTAGCACGAACTCTCGCTGCTGACGAGGGTGATAGCATCCCTTGGTGGATCGACGGCTCTTCATCCCCAACTATCCTGTGTGAAGATGTAGCAGCAACCCATCAAACTATCCAAACCATTCCTGTGCCCTCGATAGCGCGTATACCCACTGCTTTCAAGAAGGACGACTTTGCACCCTCTCTATCCACGCTAGTGCGTATATCCGCTGCTCTCGAAGATAACGACTCAGCCACGACAATCGTCGACCTTACATCCTCCATACCCACGATAGCGCGACCACCCACTGCTTTCGGAGGTAACCACCTGGCTACGACAGACAACGGCTCCACACCTTCGATAACCCTAACAATGTCGAAGCGACCCCTCCCAACCTACACGAGCTATGCCCGCAGTAGTCGTGCAAGGGACTGCCAGCGGCAGGCCCTCAAAAACCGGAATCCCCTCTTGCAGACAAGCCAGACAGTCATACCCCCTCAAGGACTTCCATTCTGTCGACAATCTATCGTCTACGCGAGCCCTCAATGGCGTGAAGACGAGCCAACCGTCAACTCGGCCAGCCAATTCATTCTGGAAACCTCGTTAGCGCGAAATCTCGCAGCTTTCGAGGGTGACAGCACTACTCGGCTGATTGACAAATCCTCGTCCTCGCCTACCTTGTGTAAAGAGGAAGCAACAAACTATCCAGATACGATGGATGACGACTCTATGTCTCCCATACCCACGATAGCGCGAATACCCGCTGCTTTCGAGAGCAACGGCTCTGCGTCTTCCATACCTACGATAGCGCGATCACCCGCTGCTTTCGAGGGTAACACTTCGGCTACGTCGAACAATGGTTCTCGGCCTTCGATAATCCAGACAACATCGAAGAATCAATCTCTCCCCACCAACACGAGCTATGCCCAAGGCAGTTGCACGAAGAACTGCCAATGTCAGGATTTCGAAAGCCAGAACTCCCTCTCACAGACAAGCTCTCAGCGGCGTGAAGACGAACCAATCGATGGCCCAATCAGTCAACTCAACCTGGAATCCTCGTTAGCGCGTAGTCTCGCAGCTTACGAGGGTGACAGTGCCCCTTGGCTGATCGACAGCTCCTTGTCCTCGACTACTCTGCGTGAAGATGAGGTCACCAACTGTCGTACCTCCCAAACCTTATCCATGCCCTCGATAGCACGAAGGCCCGCTACTTTAGAGGGTAACCAATCAGCTAGGCTGGACGACGACTCCGTGCCATTCTTATCCATGATGGCCCAATCACTTGCTGCTTCTGAAGGTGATAACTCAGCTATGACGATTGCCGACTCTACACCTTCCCTACCCACGTTAGCGCGACTGCACGCTGCTTTTGGAAGTAATCTCCTGGCTACGACAGATAATGGTTCCATGCCTTCAACAACCCTGTTTACACCGAAACGATCCTTCCCAATCTTTATGAGCTATACCTGCCGCAATCGCATGAAGAACTGCTACCCTCAAGACCTCGAAAGCCGGAAGTCCCTCTCGCTGACAAGCCAACCAATCCCGGAAACCCTGTCAACACTAAACCTCGCAGCTTTCGAGGATGACTACGCTACCCAACTGATCGACGATTCCTCATCCTCGACCTCTCTGTATGAAGACCAGCCAATCATCGACCCAGCCAGCCGACGCATCCCAGAAAGCTTGTTATCGCGAAATCTCGCAGCTTCCAAGGGCTACACTATTCGACGGATCAATGAACCCTCGCCCTTGACAATTCTGGGCGAAGACAAGACAACTGACTATCAAACTGCCCAAGACGTTCCTAGACCTTTGATAGCGCGACTGCCTGCAGCTCTCGAGGGTAGCCACCTCAATACGAAGGATGACTGCTCCGTACCCTTCATACCCGCGATAGCGCGAATACCCGCAGCTTTTGAGGGCAACAGCTCAGCTATGACGGATGATGACTCCACCTCCCCCATACCTACGCTAGCGCAAATACCCTCTGCTCTTGAAGGAGACGATTTTGCGAGAATGGAAGATAACTCGGTGTCTTCTGTGCCTTCGTTGGCACGACTACCTGCAGCCTTCGAAAACAGCCGCCCTGCTATGACAGTCCAAACGGTCAGATTGCCGGAGGTATTTCCTCTCTGTCAATGCCCTATCATCTATGCAATCCCTCTGCTGTACGAAGACGAGCCAACCGTTGATGCACTCAGTGAATCTATCCTGGAAACATTGTTAGCGCGAAATCTCGCAGCTTTCGAAAGTGACAGCGCCTCTCAGCCAGTCGACGACTGGTTTCCCTCGACTACTCTGTGTGGTAACGAGATCGCTGGCTATCAGGCTGTCCGCATTACCCCTAGACCGAGGTTAGCGCGATCATACACTGCTTCCAGAGATGATAGTGCTCTATTGTCTCTCCCAAATGTTACGAGCTATACCCACAGTAAACTCGTGAGTAACTACAAGACCCGAGACTCTGGTTATGGGAATTCCCATGCTTGGACCGCTCGGGCGACCAGGAATCCCGAGGAGTACCTACTTCCTGACCATCGGTCACCTTCAGCCGGACCTGGTGGTCGCCAACAAGCCATTCCTCTGCTTTATCATACGAATTCCAACGGAACTCCCTCTGAAACCGTTACTCCTAAGAGAGCAATTAACTCCAACCACTTCGTTAGCTGCGAACTCACAGCATTGGCAATGGTCAGGAAGAAAGGAGAAGGAGGGACGTTAATAACAGAAGAACCTAACTTCGGAGCTCCCTCTTCTACGAGCAACAGAACCTTGCGGACCGCGGGATCAATGCCCGCTAGACCTTATACTCCAGACAAACTGGGTGTATGGGAAACAACCATGACTACTATTCCGTCAATTGCCAAAGGAATGCCCACACCCAGTAAGAGCGCGAATAAGGTAACCCTGAAACCTTCCACCGCAATCGCCAATCAGCCCACTGCCTCAGAGACAGCTTCGCGAGGTGGAGATAAGGGGAACAAGACTCTAGCTCCTTTGTCGCGTCGAATCAAGGAAGATAAGGAGTCGGAAATGATAACTATAGGATGTAGGGATTCACCAGAGATTCATGTGGTCTTCTGGAACGACGAGAACGTCTCCCTCGCGAATCCCTGTTCTACGTCAGTATCAGGGCATGTACACACAGGTCACCTCTCCCAAACCCACATGACCTTCATAAGAACGTCCATGAACCCTGCAGACTCCCAAAACCTGAGCCAAACGCTTGCAGCCTGTAAGGGCGCAACTGAAATACTCGCAGCTCATTCAAGGAGCGCGAACCAACCTGAAACAACAGCTCATTCAATTAACTCTGCAGCTTTCCAAACTCGTTCAAAGGGTGCGAACTACCCCGAAACTATTGCTCCCAACATAATTGCTCAAAAACCTTACTCTGCCAATGTTAATTGGCTCGCAGCCTCAGGCGCGACTATCCTTCCTAGTATTTTGGATGGTAAACTGCAAGCGTCCCCGTTGAGTCAAATTGATGGAGAAGAATTCTGGGACTTGGAGAACGTCAAGAATCTAGGAGCTCGGATAGAACATAATGCTTTACCGACGAGTTTCATAGCTGATACAGGCTCCGAACTGGCTACCGACGAGGTTAACTTAGTATCTGACTACAAATTACTGCCTGGACAGGGGGAGGATGGTCGAAGGAGGCATCTAGCACTACGAGTAGTTGTATCGGTGAATCAAGGCCTTCTCTTGGTGAAATTCTTCTATAACCTGGAATGGCAACACTTTGCATGGGTTTGTGCCACTTATTGCAGGTCACAGTACCATACGACTACGACCTCGAAACCCCTCTCTCAAATAAACGAGCCAGAATCAAACCTGTTAAGAGCTGCAGGGAAGGAAGTGAACACCAATTGTGCAACCTGCACAAATGACTACTCGATACCATGGATGGGCGCCATACTCTCAAGTCTCTTCCCTTTAGTCAGTTCCACCCCGGCAGGATTGCTCAGCTACCCCGCTGCTTCAATGAGCGCGAACGGAACACTTAAGCCTCGCGGTTGCATGAACGTACCTACAGGCTTAAGGAGCGCGAATAACCCTAAGTCTGATAAGACTCATAGCGAAATTTCCATAGCCGAATTGGCTCTATTCATAACCAGGAAACAGTTTATGCGAAGTGAGCCAACCAGCCTATTGGGAGCAATGACCAAGGTCAAGGATTATACCGAGACTGTTCCTCAAAGGGAAGACTTAGACGAGGAGTCTTCTTCCCCTTTCACAGATCACGAAGCCTCTTATGGAATCGAACCTAATATGCGGCCTAAAGCTTTACAGGCCATCCCATCGATGAAGCTGACCATGCTAGTTTTGGCAGGGTCCTTTTATAAGCGAAAGGGGATTCAATTCTCGTTAAATTATAACCCTCCCCCTCTGCCAGTTTCGGTTCTTCCCTCACGCCGAACGGAGGTATCAACTACTCACCCCCTCCAATCATACGGCCTGACAGTATACATCAAACATCCTTCTAGGAGATTACGACCCAGGAAGGAGTGTTATAACCGAAACCTTGAGGATTTCGCTACTCAACATGCGCAATCATGCCAGAAATGGCCCCGGATGACTAGTAGTAGGACTCGAAACCGAAGACGTGCTCGAGGATGGTCTCGGACGAAGCGATTCCTTTACCCATCTACTAAACTATGGATTTACTTTGAAAATCTTACCAGACGCAATCAAACGGAGCTTTCAAACGAGACGACCTTCCTTGGAAACTTAGAATGTCAACCCTTGACACTCCAATACTCATTCGAAAGAGAAAGATCTGGGCTCTCAAGAGGTTCATCAGCTTCCACCATAGGACCAAATCACGCGCGTAATGCCGCAGCGGATGAAGCCCAGAATTCAAGAGTATTCCCTCCAGTACCAAACACGACAACCATTCTTATATCAATTAAACACACCGTGCAGCGATTACCTGAAGCAGAAAAGGTCAACGTTTCAGGAGTTGAAGATCACTTGAACAGGTTAGCAATCATGAAGGGGTTAATAGCGACCCCGGTGACCGTTTCCTCAGACTGCTCTGGGCTTGTGGCATCACGGACCTCCTACGCTCCTTTATCAACTTCGGGTCTCGCCTGCCACTCTCATGTTCGCAACTATGAGAAAATCGATAATCAAATTCGTTTTCTAGATGAAGAACGCACTCGAGACCAGACTTGCCACCCTGGCAAAGGAGCCCTTTGCTTTGCCCTATGGGATATACACTTAGCAGCTGAGCAAATGAATAAAAAGTTGCCTGTGTTCCGACCACAGGTCGAGCTCCATGGGAGGCCTGCTCTACACTGCTGGAAGGAGCCTTCGCGCGCAGTGCACGCAGCGAAGGCAAGGACCAACTATATGGAAGTCAATCTGTACTCCTATGTCTCACATGAGAAAGCTGTTAAAAGGGGAGATGTAGGCTTCGCTAGCAACATTAAGATTAAGTCCATTGATGAACCGTTCCGGGCTGGGGGGCCTAGAGCCGCGCGCAAGAAGGAATTCCCATGTGTTGAAACAATGATTGAAGTAATCCTCGAGCGGAACAAATTCAAAGTAAACCCCAAGCTGCCACATAAGGAATACACACGCACCGGTTCCAAACGTTTCCCTTGGAAATATCTGTCTTCCGAGAAATGTGACGCTCCTGGTAACGCGCATAAAAATCATGGCAAATCGGATTCCAATGAAGAGGGAAAAGCGGATACTCAACATTTATCTGCTATAAAGCATGTGCAAGCCACTGTTAATTCGCGCGAGAATATCGCTAAATCACGCAAGGTTACTGACCAAATCCGATCGTCACTGGACACAACGTGTTATAGAGCCTGTGCCCTCCACCCTAACGAACAAAGAGTTAGGAGTCGCGAAAGAAGGAAAAGCAAGGGAATAACGCTAACCTCCAGAGTTTTGAAAGGGATTCAGACGAAGACTATGGATCGAGTAGCCGGATCTTGGAACACAAACAGACAGAAGGTCGCCAGAATCACCTCCGAACATCACAAGGTAGCTACATGGCAACCCGGGCGCGTAATATTCGCTGCCCCAGCTCCGAACGCCAATTTCAGAGTTGAGATTGGCATAGGCGCGAAACAGCGTGTGAGATTCAAGGCTTGGGACTGTACTTGTGTCCAGCCATATGATGTTATCCGGGCGCCCATACCCGGGTGCGTAATATCCGCTGCCTTGGCTCTGAACGTCAATTATGGAATTGAGATCGGCATAGTCGCGAAACGGCGTATGGGATTCAAGGTTCGGGACTGTACCTGTATCCAGCCGTATAATGTTATCCTGGCATCCGTGCCCGACGTCAGCCCTCGCCCGTGGCATGTCCTAGTGGGGGAAGTAGTTGAGTATCTACATGACCCGGGTGTTAGTCAAGTTGAAACAGAAGCAATAAGGGCTACCGTTCCAGGTCCAGGAATACTAATTGGTCGGGAGCATAACCGTCTCAAGGACAACATTCCTCGAAGACGAGAACGCTAGCTGTTCTGAAGAATCCCCTTGATGGAAACATACCTCTTGAGTATCAAGAAAGGTTAACTGTAGTGCTGTGCCGTAATGTTGCGGTCTTCAGAGGGGACGATCGATTAGAACATATAAAAGCGCGAGTTCAGACCCCGCTGCTAAGAGATGCTCAACCGAACTCGGAACCTATATATGGGACAACCTCAGCTAGGCATGAAGCCATAGACCGACAACTCAAAGCTTGGTCCAAAGCTAGAGTAATTAAATCTACAAACAGCTCGTGGGGATTCTCAATGGATGTCTACTGTAATGGCAAGCAGTACGTCGTAAGGAGCTATCGAGATCGCAATGCTCGGACTATACTGGACAAGTCGTCCTCCCTTGACGAGTAGAAATAATACAAGTCTTACCTGGAACTCGAGTATCCTTGTCTGATGCCCTAGCAGATTTTGCTCTACTCCGGATGGCCGAAGACATTGAAGGAAGGGCTACCTTCCATTGCTACTTGAGACTTTGGCCAAATCGAAGCAGGCTCCAGGAACGTGTTGACCTACCGTCAATGGTTCATACCCAAGGTATTAGCTCTGCTCCCGCGACTATTCATATTCGACACCGTGGATCGTCAACTTACCTTGCAAAGGTGTTAAAGACCATAGCCACATCGAGAAACCCCTCACGAAGTCCTGTGATATGCTACAAGGACTACTCATCCGCGTTACGATTAGGACAAAAAGTCTCGCAATTTGGATGGTCGAACCATAAAAGGAAGACTCAAACGAACTTGGATCCTATTTGCCCTGTGACAGTAACCAATCGACTGAAAACCTTCGAAACGGTCATTTACTACTCGAATCGCATCCCTCTCCACTCTATGATCGTTGCACTGTCATTTAGACCCCTAAAGGAGGATGGTAAGTGGCGATGGCACATGAGCTCAGAGATCATCCTTGAACTAGCTAAGAACGCTCCGAGTCCTGCGGACACACCCACGTCAGGCCCCCTGATAGTAAACGAAACATACAAGTCGTACACCAATACCCCAGATCTAACCCGAAGCGTCAGTCTACGACAAGACCCAATTATACGAATAAAGGATCTCCTAGGAAATCCTAGTCATACCCTGTTGGAAGCAGTACGAGAGACCGAAGACCAGGGACCTCAAGCTGCCACCAAGCTACACAAAGTTCAACGTGAAGCTGATCAACCGAGCGAATGGGGGGCTACGCCAGACAAATTTATCGTGCTAGCTGAATCTGAGGCCCCTGTAGTTACAGAAGTTCTGGCCGCATCTCAGCCTTCCAGGTGTGGGGAGGAAATCATCCTAATCATGGACCACGCAGCCTCTGGATGGGCGCGAATCTACGAAAAGGTCGACCAACTACTAATTGCGTCGGGGGCTGTCCTTACCACTCTCCCTGGTCCAAACAGAGTCATCCTCCAGACTGGTCGAATACTCCCCCACGTCAATCCCCTCTTTCAATTAATACGAACTCCTACATGGGACCCTCTGATGAACGCCAACAGTGCTTCTATAGAACAAGATACTTGGAAGGACAAGGAGGCTTTAAGAGCTGAAAACAGAGTGATTAGGGAAGCGGCTCCTGTAGCAGCCTATTGTGCTGAGTGGGGGCAAGACGTCTCTTATAAGATTGTCTCAAATGACGGTACTGGACGACCACTCGCAGCTGAGGAAAAGCACGAAGATTCTCCGGACGCGATGAAGGTAGTTGAAGGTCGACTCAGTGATACATTAAGAAGCAGGAGTCCTCCCAATCCGAAGAGGCAGGGGGACATTCCGCTGTTCCCCAAAACATACCCTCAATCTCGCCCCTCAATAATTGGATTAGTATCCATAAGGTCGCTAAATGAGAATAGAGCGAAACAATTGCAATTGCTCATAACTGAAGATCTGATCATGTGCGAAGAACCCGCTGAAGGTTTGGAGACGGACAAATTCTTGACCCCTCGTTATATGGAAACGCAACCAGACGAAAGGACTATAGCTTCCACGAGTCATCCCCGAGGAAGGCTTGATGAACCTCCACTGTACCTTATTGACGCCAGATGGAAGATTCGACTGTACACATGGAAATACAAAATCGATTATGTGCCACATTGGGTATGCAAATCCGAGAGCCTACTCGTTGGACCACGCTGCTATACAGCACGACTACAAAAATTGTCCCTCTGGCTCTCCGTGAATAAGGACGCTAAAGTATACACTCCAGCCTATAACATTTATCGGAATACTAAGATAGGCTACCAATCCAAAGGAAGCGCTCTAAGTCTACTGGCTTCTGGAGGACGGTATCACGTAAATCGGTTGTTACGAATACGACAAGAAATGGGCATAGGGGCAAATAACCCCTGCGAGGCGCCCAAGTCCTACCATTCATTCAAATCAATACAGGAAGTCTCGCATAGCCATCAAATCCTTCTGATAACGACCAACCCCGAAGGTCTCGATTTCTTACGAAGTTATAAACAGTATTTGTTATCTGTTAACTGGGTAGCGAATGCTCAAGGAAGCATTGAAGATGAACGAGTGACCCTCTGTTATGCCTCAGCGATATGGTCCCCACCGACTCTGTCCAGGATGCCAAGTCCGAAAGACGAAGTACTAGGAAGGATAATAGATGATCACTATCTAGGCTTATGGTCGAACGAGGCAGAAAGACGACACACCCAATGGCACGGGAAAGACAGTAACTCTTGCCTGGTTGTACACGAAATCGATTCTCTCAACCTTAAGCGCGGTCTGCACGCTGCTCTAGAGGTTCTGACCGACTCAGCTGCTAGGACTAATGCCATGTCTATCGACCCGATTCGATCTCAAACGGAAATCAATGTTGGCGTTCTATCGTTGAAGGAAGCTACAAAGGAGAACAAACCCGCTCCAGACTTCGACCCTTCCAGGCGAACTTGCCTGAAAGAAGAGTACTCGAACTCAATCAAGAAGCATTATGCACAATTGTGCAGGGCCCACAATATCACGGAATCTTTAATTGCCCTTCCCGTCATGTTCCCTAGGCCTGATAGAGTAACGAAGCTAGTCTCGCTTCTACCATCAGTTCCTCATACTCCTGCAACTTCTAGAGTACCGTATAATACCTCGCTGCCGGTTGGCGCGGACATAGCTGATGAGCAGTCCCAATCCAGAGATACACGGAAATCTGACTGGTTACGGGGAACCTCCATGGCGTCGCTGTATTCTATACCGCCAGACAGGTGCTCTCTCAGCACCTCAGTAACAAAGCCAGTAGCAATCGCTTTGTCTGCCTCAGGCGAGATTGTTTTATTACCGACTACTATGTCATGTGCGTTGAACGTAGATGAGTCAACGACCCTGACCGCTACTCTCCGAGCGATGGGTACCTTACCTGAAACTGGTACTTCACTTGAATTTCATTTTCCTTCTACTTGAAATGGACCTCTTGAGTTTCGATTACTCAATGACCGAGGACAGAAACTAATGCTAAAAGGGGACAGTACTTCCAAAGCTACAGCCTATGCGATATGGAATTGAAGACTGGGACGATGCTCCAATCTCACGGGGGGGCTTTGTAACGGTGTGATAGTGTACACTGCAAGTACATGTGTGATCTAGAACCATCGTAATTGTTCATGTTTGTTCAACTCTATATAGTGTTGCATTTATAACAAATAGAAGACACTTTGCAACCACATTATACATTACATGTGGACGGAGTCACCCCATTTCTATACGGCTAGGCAGCCTTATGCCTCCCCTCCGGGATACAAGAGTCCTGCGCCGGGTGACCGCACCCCAGTTCCTGGGTCACAGGATATCCTCCACATGGTGTCGCCTCGCGGCACCACTTTACTATCTCTCTCCCGCGTACCCCGGATATTCTCCGCCGCCATCTCGCACTCACGCCTTCGTCGAGAAGTCCCGATCAGCCCTTCGGTTTCACACATTATGTGTGTCACGTTTGGATTGTTCAAGACGATGACCATGCTAATGTGGCATCACAGAATACTCTGTGTTGTGTTTGGATTAACCAAGACGACAACAACACAATGGATGTGGCATCACAGAATGCTCTGTGTCATGTTTGGATTGACCAAGACGATGACAACAGGGTTTGTACTTAGCAAGCAGAAGTTGACGTTGAGTCTTCGGAAGTATCCGAAAATGACGTACTTCCCTTGCGGGCTACCCTCAAAATCAACCATAGCCTGCAAGGGAAGTACGTCATTTTCGGATACTTCCGAATTGTCATGTTTCGTGTGTCCTCTTCTGCAAAGACTCTCCCGTCTATTTTTGCCATCCGCTCATTATCATCTTGGCCAGTTCAAACACTTTGAGTGTGTTGTTATGAGTCCTCTGAGTTTAGAAAGAGACTTGTTTATTATTATCTGGTAACTCGCAACCACATTTGGACTGGCCAAGATGATGGTAGCTAGCTAGAGAGTCAGAACAAGGGTGATGCATGTGCAAAATGCAAGTGACAATGTTATCTGCAAATGTCATTATTGGGTTTGGACTAGCCAAGACCACACTGACATAGCCTCTACAGAACACACATTTTAGTTCATTGGGTTTGGACTGGCCAAGACCACAATGAAGGCAACAGTTAACAGGACACATATACAGGTGCAACTTGCCGAACACTATTTGCAGTGGATTGGATAAGGTTGTATGGTGAGGATACATGTTGTGAATGTGAAAGTACATATGCATGTTGTATATGAAACTGTTTGTATTTGTTTCAAACCATGTGATATCACGTGGGTTCAACTTCAGCATACAGAAACCAAAGTCTGCTGTAGAGTATAAAATTTAATTTCGGACTATTTATTTATATTTACCTTCAACTATTCTCAATGAACAATAATCCTACAAATAAGGAGTGCATACTGCAAAAAAAACCGTGTCATTTGGACCAGAATTGGCAGAGCTACATAGAAATCTTTATTTTCGCAAAAATGATGACTAATCGAGTCACTTTCCTAAGTGTTGGAAATAGCCGAAAATGACGTACTTCCCTTGCGGGCTACCTTTGATTTTGAAGGTAGCCTGCAAGGGAAGTACGTCATTTTCGGAGATTTCCGATGCTTACAAATCCAGCCTATACACATTATATTAGCTGTAAAGGGCTTGCTGCTTGCGACAATGAGCTTAGGGTGTTGCTCACTGTTGGTGGCGACGTCGGGGGTCGTTTTCAGGGTCCAGGGCGCATTTCTAAATAAGGAAATGTGCGCATTTTCAGATGTAAAATAGCAATAAAATAGCAGAAAAATCACAAAAATCACAAAAAATTGAGGGTAGTCTGGTAATGATGTTGGAGTTTGTTTTCAGGGTTCAGGGCACATTTCTAAATAAGGAAATGTGCGCATTTCCAGATGTAAAACAGCAATAAAATAGCAGAAAAATCACAAAAATCACAAAAAATTGAGGGCAGTCTGGTAATGATGTTGGAGTTTGTTTTCAGGGTTCAGGGCACATTTCTAAATAAGGAAATGTGTGCATTTTCAGATGTAAAATAGCAATAAAATAGCAGAAAAATCAGAAAAAAATTGAGGGTGCTGCTTACTGCTGGTAATGATGTTGGAGGTTGTTTTCAGGGTCCAGGGTATATTTCCAAATATGGTAATATAGCCAACAATAGCCAGAAAATCAGAAAAAAAAAGGAGGATAGTGGTGATAACCCTGGGTAATGTTGTCAAGGTTCAGAGGCTATTCTCATCATGGTAATATAACCAGAGATAGCTAGAAAATAGCCAGAAAATCAGAAAGAAATGAGGGATGGTGCTTATTGCCAGTGATAACCTTGGGTAACATTGTCAGAGTCCAGTGTCTAGTTCCAAATAGAGTAATATAGACCCAAAAATAGCCAGAAAATAGCTAGAAAATCAGAAAAAAATGGGGGATGGTGCCCACTGCAGTGATAACATTGGGTAATCTTGTCAGGGTCTAGTTCTATATATGGTAATATATCCAAAAAAAGCCAGAAAACTGTTATAAAATCAGAAAGAAATGGAGGATGGTGCTTAGATATCATTGGGTAACATTGTCAGGGTCCAGAGTCTAGTTCCAAATATGGTAATATAACAAAGAATAGCCAGAAAATGGGCAAAAAATCAGAAAAAAATGGTGGATGGTGCTCATTGCTGCGATAATGTTTGGTAATGTTGTCAGGGTCAAGGGTCCAGCTCCAAATATGGTAATAGATCCAAAAATTGCTGGAATATAGTGGAAAAATTGAAAAAAAAAAAGAAAGTTTGAATGGTATGTAGAATGTCAGGCACTACCTTCAGAGTCCATACCAAAAAGAAAATATCATCTACTTTGACCAAAAACTGGAGAAAACCAAGCAAATAATAACTTTGTCTATTACGGCCTATTGGTAATGGGATGATGGGATGATTGTCACATGATCAGTTACCAAAAATAGTCAACAAATGGAAGTTGTAGCCCTACACTGAAAGTGCTCCTGTTGTAGAGATAATCTAACTTTGTAGTCTATGTCTGACATCTGCAGTCTTTTATTGTATATTAGTAAACTTTGTAGTATAAGTTTGCTAAAGTGTTCAGGGTATAGAGCAGACATCCAAATATGGTAATCCATTAAAAATAGTCATAAAATCTGTGAAAATTGAAGGATGGTGCTTATTGTTAGTAATGATGTTGGGTAACAGTTTCAGGCTCTAGGGTAGATTTCCAAATATGGTAATCTACCTGCATATAATGAGAAAATAAGAAAAAAATAAGAAAAACATAGAAATGTTTTTTATTGATGGTGATGATGCTGGGGTAATTTGTTTAGAATCCAGAAGAAGACTTATATAGGAAGATTTACTGGTTTGTGATAAAAATGTACCCAGAAAGACAGAAAAAAGGAGAAAAAGTAGAAATTGGTTTCTATTGCCTTTGCAAAAAAAGGAGGACTCGTTTCTGCCATGCTTGCAATGGCCTCTAACACAAGTTTCATATTCTTCTTGACCCCTATGAGTCATTGTCAAAATATGGGAGCAGAAGAGAGGCTGTTGCTGCAGGTGATATAAAGTTAGATTTCCTGGAAAATCATACCATGCTGATGATCGACTTCTAGCATCTGAAGGGAGTACCCAAAAACTGTTGCTGCCTCCCAGACAAAGTAATTCCAGGGAAGTCGTCTTTCGAAAGTCTGCAAGAATTGAACAAATGCGCAAAAAAGGCCAATTGATGGATGGTGGAGCAGAAGATGATAACACAGATTCTGGTAGGCAAAAGCATGTCTAGTAATATGATATGAAGTTAATACGGAGAATAACAAAGATAATGAACGTGCTGCATTGGGGAATGAATTGAATGGAGGGGGCTATCAGAGGGGGCATCTGGGATACGATCATGAAGACCATTCAGATCCAGATTATGAGGAGGATTTTATGCCCATAGATGATGGGGGCGATATTAGATACTTTAACCCACATCAAACGGGATCCAATGACGATGATCAATTTTCTGACGAGGAGGACCCACCTATATCGGGTGACGAGTCAGGTTCAAAGATGATATACCCTCCTATGGAAATTGACTCAGACTCCGATGACTACGACGACGATGAGGATCTGGATTTTGTATATTGTAAGTTGATCTTATGTTGAGTTAGCCAGTTATTTGACCACTCAACACATACATAGATGATCATCTTGGCGATTTTTTCAAGAAACTTGACATGTCTCAGATCGCTTTGGCTCTCAGAGACTTTTCGTTCAGCAAAAACAAGGTCTCTGATAGTTCAATGGTTTTGGGACAAAGCGGATTGACTTCATTGGGCAATTCTTTAACGACAATACTTGAACGCCCCACCTCTATAGATGCAGCGCTCGCCATTCCACAGATGTGGCACAACATCAACAACACAACTGCAGATATCGAAAGAAGACATCTTGAATCCCGCATATTACGAGCATGCATAATGTGGGCAGCACTTAGTCTGAACATATGTGGGTGGAGAATATGATTGATAGGGTGCAATCAGGCAAAGCCAATAAGTCATGGGTCAATAAACTGGTGTCCCAGATTGATAACGCGCTCAATTCGAAAGCTCCTGTGGGAACAGAGATCATATTGAGTTCAGAAGACTTTCTTGCCCAGCTTCCGCCAACTATGTATAAATGGTCCAAACCCCGCTTTACCTATGACACAAAAACAGTCAAAGAGAGAATCAAACATATCGCTCATGATACTATTCGAGCATGGCTAAGCTTTCCAAATGACAGGAAGACTGCGATGCAGTGCACATTTCTGCATACTCTTGCATCTCGCACACATATATCAGTGCTTCTTCTTGACATAGTGTGGGTCACATATCGCGATCCATTCAAAGTTGTTCTTAACTCATCTGCTGGACGGCATGTATCTCGTGAACATATGGACAAGTTTAAGAATTGATACTATCTCCACCCTTTTGTTAACACGCAAACGGAGGAATACCAGGCATTGGGCAGACTGAATGAGGAGTTTATGGGAGTATTCACAAGTACGCGAATGGGATTAGCAGTTGAGTCTCAACAAAATGTCAGTACTTCACTTTGCTTCATTTTTGATATTCAAATGTTTACAAATGTTCAGCAGACTTCACATGGAGGGATTGATGAAGATTATCGAGATGAAACAACCATGCCGCTGCTTACATCTTCAGAACCACACAGAAAGAAGATGAAAGTGTTCCTTGACTACTTACGCCATTTGATGCCACTCGTAAAAAATGGCTTTACCTCCTACCTCAATTCCAGTGATCCCATACTGAAACGTGTTGCTAAATCACCTGATCGACTATTGCCCTTCAGACAAATGGCACCTACCATTATCAAAGCTCATACGGTTCTTTATTCAAACAAGGAACGTTTGAGAACCAGAGCAGGGCTATTCAATGTCTTAATGTTTAGAGGAGTATTCTATGGATCGCCATTTGCAAGCGAAGATCTTGTATGGTTCAATGATCTAGAGGAATGGGAATCGTACTACAAGAATTCACAGAAGACCGCACGTGGGTCTGATAAAGAAAAGAAACCTACGAAAGAAAGATACTTTGTCTGCAAGACGGCATACGGGCCAAGTTTAACATCTCGAAGTACTGAGGTAGCAGCCGCATACTGGGAAGGATCCAAAGAATGGGTTGGATTTCTGAAACCCAGGCATCGGGCCAAAGAAATTTTCAACTGGTTCCTGAGAAAGGATAAGCGAGGAAAGAAAATATTCCCTAATATTGGGCCTCTATGTGCCCTTCTCATGCTCGGTGACTTGATTCAAGCAGATGGTGATTATTTCCCTATGCCATCATCAGCTGCCTGGGGAGAGCTGGTTCATGAACTGGATAAAGGTGCCAAAAATGGGCTCCTGATCTTGGGCCTATTGGAGGAGAAAGCAAGATCCACCAATACAATCGATTCATTCTCTGAACTGCATCAATATTTGGATGAAGAGCTAGATGACGAAGAGAAAGCACTCATCGGTTTTAACACCATAATGCTGGAGCATGGTTTGTGTAAAAGAGGTCGTATTTTACCAAAGAAGTCTAAGCCCAAAAAGAAAGGGAAGGTCACGACGATGTTGAGTGCCAGTGTGGGGAGTGAGTAGTAGCTTTAGATGCAACAATTGTAAAAGTGCGCTTTTAGATAAAATAATAGTCATTTAGCATTATTTGTTGATATTTTTTTGAGAGGCTAATAACCTTTGTGTGGCAGTTTCGCCTGCCTTAACTCATCGCTCTACAACGCAGTCTAAGACTCAGAATAGCCAAAACTATCTGGACAACACTTCGTTGATGTATTGGCCAAGCCAAACACCAGGAAAAGCTGATCAAATAACCTCGAAACTACCTCTAACCCTGGCCAGCTAGAACGCCCAAGAAGGAGCGGTTTACCGATGACTTTCAAGTTAATTCGCATACTTCCATCATGTCATCTCGGCTAGTCCGAATGCATGTTAGAGACAAATCAAATTCATATAGCATATTCATGACATCTCGGCCAGACTGAATGCGTGTTATGTATACGATCTGCTGGACAAGTCGAATTCATGTATGTATTCATGACATCTCGGCTAATCCGAATGCATTTTAGCTATGGATACCCAAAGTAAGAGGTGCGTTGCAAACCAATAGATTGTATATCAAAGATCTAAAACAAAAAATAGACATAGCAGCTTGGTCAATTGTGAGTATAAAGAAATAGGCGCGTATAAAGAAGCAGTTGGGTGAGCAACTATATGCTCTAACTGCCACCAATGTTAGTTGAATAACAAGGGGTTTATAGAAATCAACGATATGATAAGAGAGCATGGGGCGCCTGAGACAAAGCTTCTACGGAGAAAGCTAGTGAATCGGATATTCAATATGGAAAATGAAAAGTTATCACCATTTATTCCCCTCCATCGGAAAGAACAGCTGCCCAAATGAGATTGAAGCTCAGGGACTTGTCATTTGGGAAGTGGGAGGACTTATACTGTCCTACAGTATAAGCCACCAGCGCGATCGAGTTAGATGGTACGGTGTGGCCAAAGTGCAGATAGTCTTTCTCCATGCTAGACAAGCCAGAGGGAATAACAATAGGCTTGTCCAAATTAGTGGCATCAAGGACGGGAACTATATGCGCTCATCAGCAGTTGGTTGAAGTTTTAAAAAGTGAAGGACCTTGATCAGAAGCGCCGAGGGTACTGTACGTAAATTGCCGTGTGGGGCTATTGTTGCTTGTTGTAGCATCACTTCGAAAAGAGGAGAAGAGGTCCTTTTGAGTACGTTTACAAGGTGATTGGCTGAATTTTTCTAAACAAGGAGTTTGTTAACACAGAAATGATACAGATAGTAAGACGTACCCATTCTAGTGGAGAAAGTCAATTCATTATCAACAATCTGTGCTCGCATAGAGTCCACGTCATGAACCATGCACAGTACAGCTACCATGTGTTCATATTCCAACATCAAAGGAGTTCCAGTGATGAATTTGCTGTATGTATCGCCAGACGCCTTAGGCGTTTCAGTGTGGTCTTCTCCAACAACAATAAGGGAGACGCAGAGAGCGGGCCGTTTGCGGTCTCTAATATAAACCATACGACTCCCACGATCACCAACTTCCCTGCTAGTCAACTGAAATGGATCGATTCGGGACAGGTTGACCACATTCTTTTCACGGTCCATAACAAAGGTGGCGAGGCATACAAGATATCTGAAGAAGCAATCATTACTCAAATGAAAGGGTTACATCCGAATGCTAGGTTGCTCACTTTATATCCAATCTTGGGTACGCTTTCTTCAGCTTTGTCAGGGATGCCATTCCTATGACTTCGCCCGATTCATCATCCTTGGGAGTACCCTTCCAGGAAATGAACGCTTTGCCACTGCAAGCAACATGTCAGATTGATAAGAACATGAGCAGGCAACTTACGATGGCAGATTGACCAAAGGAGCACCATATGTCGTCTTCATAAATTTATCGACAAGCGCTGCTTTGAAGATACCGCATTTACGGAGCTTTGGGTAACTGGAAAGAGCTCTTAGGATTCATGGTTACAAGATGGCATGATTATGCATGATGGAACAGGATCTCGTACTAGGTCTTCGAGAAGCACCTCAGATTTTCTGGTATGGTGGATCAGCATTTTTGTTCAAACAAAAGGAATATAATAAGACTTGCTTGATATGCTTCTTTTTTCCTTCAGAAGGGAGATCATTATCATCACCATCAGACCCCTCCTTGCCACTTTCTTCGTACTTCTCAATCTCTGCTTCATCATCTGCAATTTCCTTTCCAAGTTTACTCATTGCCTTCTTGTTGTCAACTAGCATCTTCTTTGCTTTTGCACTATGAATGCTTCAATGAAAGCTGCAATGCCATTGACTGGTCACTCACATCGACTTGTCAAATTCTTTCCCATAGGGTACGCTCCTGCACAGGAATTCCGAAGGATAGCTCAGCAATGCAATAATAAATAACTTAATAAAAGGTACTTACTTTTTGGACAAGGGAGAAGAATCAAGTTCAACGTCCATTCTGGACAGAAAGTTTAGCGCATTTGTCAAATTTTACCCTCAATGAAAGACACACTCATCTGAGCTCCCACAAGAAGAGCTGAAGAAAAATAAGCAAAAGATGGAGTTAACTTCGTGCAATTGTGGACCAACCTGTCAGATATGTCCGTCTTCTTGGATGAGACCTTGCTAGAAGACTTGGAGTGTTTTCCTTTGGGAGTTTTGCGCATTTTTTTGGCAGGAGACTTGACTACAAATGGATCCTCATCGGAATCCTGAGCCGATCTACGGGTCCTTTTTTTACCAACACTTAACACACGTCAACTCATAGTGCATATGGCAATTGTTGAAACAAACACTTACGTTTCAGCCTTTGCCAAAGTGGCTTTCAACTTCTTCTTCTTGCTTGGTGTAGGTTCCGGAGATCTGTATATATGATTCATGAACGTATATGAACCAAGGAAGATACATACTCTATGGCTTCCTCTTCAGAGGCTTCAGACCCACTGGTATTTCTGTGTAAAAATGTTGAGCATGAAGCCAAGAGAAATATTGAAATATGTAGAGACGTACTTGTCTTCATCATCATAATCACCAGAACCGTTGGAATCGTTGGAGTCGCTCTCAATGAACTCGGCTGTTTTGACAACCTTGCTTCGGTGAGTCGTACGCATTGCAAATATGCTTGTAAAAAACTAAAGAGGAGAAGTTGGAGATAGAGCAGGCACTGGTTTCAATCTTCTTATACATCCCAGTTTACTCCCAGGTTAAGGGGTCAATATATTGAGGACAAGATGATTATGAAATTGCTGCGACCCACCACCGCATCTATCCTTTTTTTTACTAGTGGCACGCCGCTCATGATCGCCGTTACTGAAACACATCATCCTTGGCCACAACTATCGACCCTCAATGCTAGTGCGCAATGGATGATCGCCGCAATTTTTTTTTTGTTTTTTTCTCAAAAGATTTTCTGCAATTAAGTTGCATAGCCACGTCATTCAATTACCCCTATGACTTTCTACCAGAAACAAGCTACGCAAGTGATCGCCGTTATTGAAACAAATTTTCGATAAGATACATCGGCGATTTCATTGCATACTCCTCAATTACTCAAGCCTATTATGTGGAAAAAATGGCAACACATGATGGCCAAGAAAAAATGCAGATTTCATTCTATTATATGGTAAAAGGGCGACACAAAATGGCTAAAATAAACTGCCATTTGGTTTAATTGGATTACAAAGATGTATTGTCAGAAATTGTAGGAAAACTATGTTGAATGCTGCCTTTGAATTTGGGAATGCATTAGTTGAATAACGATAGAATGCAATCAAGAAAGAAAAGAAGCATCAATTACAATATGTTGTTGCATCCAGGAATGACCAGAATTTTCACAAGGCCCACCTCCAAGAGTCCACCGAATATCACACCCCTCATACGATAAAGCCTTATCCTTCTTCTCTCGTAGAATTGATGGATAAAATGTTAGGGCGCCAACAACACTTCAGTCACCCACCTTGACCAAGCTATTAGCTAGGAAATCTTGAAAAATTATCCAGGCTAATAGATCCTTTGGCCAGTTATTTTTTTGCCTCTGGAGAAAAATATATTATTGCATTAGACAAAAATGTTTGACCTTGAATATTGTGACTGGAAATATTTGGGTTGATATATTGTATTGAAAAATATCCTGGCCATCTGAAAGTGGTTGGAAATATTTGAAGCATGTTAGAGTGGTAGGAAATGTTTGAAGTGTTTCAGACTGGTAGGAAATTTTTTAGCCATGTCATACTGCTGAAAAATGTTTTAGCCTTGTCACACTGCTGAAAAATCTTTTGACCATGTCACACTGCTAAGAAATTTTTTAGCCATGTCACACTGCTCAAAAATCTTTTAGCCTTGTCACACTGCTGAAAAATCTTTTGACCATGTCACACTGCTAAGAAATTTTTTAGCCATGTCACACTGCTCAAAAATCTTTTAGCCTTGTCACACTGCTCAAAAATTTCTTAGCCATGTCACATAGGCAAAACATTTCCTGCCAGTGTCATGGAGTATCTGGGGTCCTAGTTTCAAAAAAAAAAACTTCAAAAATTTCTACCATTCAAACTTTTATCTTCTGGATTCAACTTTTCTACAAAATTTATCATAAAGATCATTTTGGTCCTAAACTTGCCTTTTTACTTTTATATTGTATTTTTATTATACTATATATTGCATTCAACTCTATCTATTGGTATTCAGCTATTTGTTATATAGTTATAGCCTCTGAATTCTGCTCTATCAGATAATAAAGGTTGTTACTGACTGCTCTTATATTGAGTGTATATTAATAACTACCTCAGCCTTACTTACTGAATTATTACTGATGTCTATTATTCTTGCAAATTACCAGAAGTAAATATTGGCTGATGTGCGAGCCATATTTCTTCACTGTGGTAGAAGTATGTTCCTGAAGACTAGAGAGAGTTTGGGAACTGTCAGATTGACTATGCCAGCTATTTTTTTTTTCACTTTTATAGAGGTATTATATTCCTGAGGACTGCAGAGAGCTCTGAGGATTGTCAGTGTCTAAATATGTATAACATGATATAACATGATATGATGTATTCATATCTGTTCTGTTGACCATAATGATATGTTAAATTTCTTTCTGACTACCAGTACTTTACTGTGCCTACCTATTTCTGCAGGAATGGCTAGAATCTCCCAGAATTCTGATCTCTCTATTATAAATACTCGAATTTCCTTCTTTAAATATAGACCTTAGACCTTGACAACAGTACCCAACAATAAGTTCTATTTTTTCTCATTTTTACCATATTTTCTAAATGATTTTCATTTAAAATAGTCAATTTTCCTCATTTACTATGATCTCAGCTCTGCAACATTATAACTAATAGTGATTACCATCTACTATTTTCTTTAATGTTTCTTGTATTCTTCTGGTTATATTTGCATAAATTACCTTATTTGGAAATATGCACAGACTATGTGCACCATACACCAACATTGTCAATAACAGTTAATAGTATGTCTATTCTTTTTTCTATTTTCTTTTCTGTTTTTCTAGCTATATTTGTATCATTTACCATATTAGGAAATGTTCACAGACCATGCATATGGTATCTAAATATTGTTAACAATAGTCTATTATTTTTACCTTTTTCTTCTGATTTTCTGGCTATATTTTCATTCATTACCATATTTGGAAATATGCACAGACCAAGTAAACAATACATCAACATTATCAACAACCATTTATATCATGTGAATTTTTGTTCTAATTTTTCTAGCTATATTTGTATTAATTACCATTTTAGGAAATGTGCACAGACCATGTATACAGTTTTTCTCTTTTTCTTCTAATTTTTTTGGCTAAATTGAATTTTCTTTCTTATTTTTCTAGCTGTATTTGTATTAAATCATTATATTAGAAAATGTACACAGACCACATATCTATCTCTTTTTTCCTGACTCTCTGGATATATTTCCATAATAGGAAATGTGCACAGGCCACCAACAACAGTTTATTATTTTTTCTCCTTTTTTTCTGATAGCAGTGGTGGTATTGTAAGTGCCAAAATCTTTCCTGGAAAGACAGATCACATGACTACATCACATGGTTATATCACATGACCAGATCATATGACTGTTATATGATATGTCACATGACCACATCACATGATGATGTCACCTGACTATCATATCACATGATTGTGTCACATGACTGTATCACATGATATATAACATGAACAACTAAAGGATGAGTTAGATGTTTGTTTGTTATTTGTGCTATCACTTACATGCCTATCCATGCATGTCCTTGCTCAGTATTTATGACTACTACTGACAAGTATAAAAAGGAGTCATGTGACACAATAACTAAGCAATGGAAAGTAAATAATGAATAAGATCCCATATCTGCCAGCCATTTCCATACTTGTCAGTAGTAGTCACATGTGTGAGGGGTCAGGCTATCAGGTATATTCCCTATTCAATGCATCCTACATATGTGTGTCACAGTAGTCACACTTCTTATGCATCTTTTTACATGCATCTTCTCCATTTCTGCTTGAGTATTGTCTTCATGACTCTTTGTCAAGCTTAGCAAAGGAATAGAGTGACAAGGTCAGCTGTAGATTGTGACTCTTTTTAGGAGAGCTCATGACTCTCTGTCTTTGTGTGCTCATTATTTTTCCCTTCCCTACATTCTCGCAGGATCCTGCTAAACCTTTCTGCAGCATTCTGGGAAAGGCAAGTACAGTTACACTTGTGACATTCCAGGGCATAAGTAGCTACTCACTTAGCTTGATTCTGCAAGACTCTTAGATTCAAGACTTCTCGCAGGTTTTCACACTGTAATGCAAACCGTCAATTCCTCCTTAGCTTGCCAGACACTTATATTGTTATCTATGAGAACCTCATAATACTCTGCTACCTTGTAATTAGTTCTTGCAACATGCTTACTCTTCTACCACCACTGCATCTATTGCTTTCGGGTGTGTTATCATAGTTCACCCTGATAGCCAAGTGGTATTGTGTATTATCAGGTCACTAACATTACTCCAAGAGTACAAGTATCAGCACAGTTTATCAGGGCAGCAGGTCTTATCAGATCTGCAGTGTTATCCCTTCCTGCATCTGTATCCAACCACTTATGGATTTCCCAAGAGGTAGCAAGGGTTACAGTTTTTTACCAGAATAAAATCAGAAAAAAATAGGGAGAGTGGTGATGATGGGGTACTGTTCACAACACATGTGACTACTACTGACAAGTATGGAAATGGCTGGCAGATATGGGATCTTATTCATTATTTACTTTCCATTGCTTAGCTATTGTGTCACATGACTCCTTTTTATACTTGTCAGTAGTAGTCATAAATACTGAGCAAGGACATGCATGGATAGGCATGTAAGTGATAGCACAAATAACAAACAAACATCTAACTCATCCTTTAGTTGTTCATGTTATATATCATGTGATACAGTCATGTGACACAATCATGTGATATGATAGTCAGGTGACATCATCATGTGATGTGGTCATGTGACATATCATATAACAGTCATATGATCTGGTCATGTGATATAACCATGTGATGTAGTCATGTGATCTGTCTTTCCAGGAAAGATTTTGGCACTTACAATACCACCACTGCTATCAGAAAAAAAGGAGAAAAAATAATAAACTGTTGTTGGTGGCCTGTGCACATTTCCTATTATGGAAATATATCCAGAGAGTCAGGAAAAAAGAGATAGATATGTGGTCTGTGTACATTTTCTAATATAATGATTTAATACAAATACAGCTAGAAAAATAAGAAAGAAAATTCAATTTAGCCAAAAAAATTAGAAGAAAAAGAGAAAAACTGTATACATGGTCTGTGCACATTTCCTAAAATGGTAATTAATACAAATATAGCTAGAAAAATTAGAACAAAAATTCACATGATATAAATGGTTGTTGATAATGTTGATGTATTGTTTACTTGGTCTGTGCATATTTCCAAATATGGTAATGAATGAAAATATAGCCAGAAAATCAGAAGAAAAAGGTAAAAATAATAGACTATTGTTAACAATATTTAGATACCATATGCATGGTCTGTGAACATTTCCTAATATGGTAAATGATACAAATATAGCTAGAAAAACAGAAAAGAAAATAGAAAAAAGAATAGACATACTATTAACTGTTATTGACAATGTTGGTGTATGGTGCACATAGTCTGTGCATATTTCCAAATAAGGTAATTTATGCAAATATAACCAGAAGAATACAAGAAACATTAAAGAAAATAGTAGATGGTAATCACTATTAGTTATAATGTTGCAGAGCTGAGATCATAGTAAATGAGGAAAATTGACTATTTTAAATGAAAATCATTTAGAAAATATGGTAAAAATGAGAAAAAATAGAACTTATTGTTGGGTACTGTTGTCAAGGTCTAAGGTCTATATTTAAAGAAGGAAATTCGAGTATTTATAATAGAGAGATCAGAATTCTGGGAGATTCTAGCCATTCCTGCAGAAATAGGTAGGCACAGTAAAGTACTGGTAGTCAGAAAGAAATTTAACATATCATTATGGTCAACAGAACAGATATGAATACATCATATCATGTTATATCATGTTATACATATTTAGACACTGACAATCCTCAGAGCTCTCTGCAGTCCTCAGGAATATAATACCTCTATAAAAGTGAAAAAAAAAATAGCTGGCATAGTCAATCTGACAGTTCCCAAACTCTCTCTAGTCTTCAGGAACATACTTCTACCACAGTGAAGAAATATGGCTCGCACATCAGCCAATATTTACTTCTGGTAATTTGCAAGAATAATAGACATCAGTAATAATTCAGTAAGTAAGGCTGAGGTAGTTATTAATATACACTCAATATAAGAGCAGTCAGTAACAACCTTTATTATCTGATAGAGCAGAATTCAGAGGCTATAACTATATAACAAATAGCTGAATACCAATAGATAGAGTTGAATGCAATATATAGTATAATAAAAATACAATATAAAAGTAAAAAGGCAAGTTTAGGACCAAAATGATCTTTATGATAAATTTTGTAGAAAAGTTGAATCCAGAAGATAAAAGTTTGAATGGTAGAAATTTTTGAAGTTTTTTTTTTTGAAACTAGGACCCCAGATACTCCATGACACTGGCAGGAAATGTTTTGCCTATGTGACATGGCTAAGAAATTTTTGAGCAGTGTGACAAGGCTAAAAGATTTTTGAGCAGTGTGACATGGCTAAAAAATTTCTTAGCAGTGTGACATGGTCAAAAGATTTTTCAGCAGTGTGACAAGGCTAAAAGATTTTTGAGCAGTGTGACATGGCTAAAAAATTTCTTAGCAGTGTGACATGGTCAAAAGATTTTTCAGCAGTGTGACAAGGCTAAAACATTTTTCAGCAGTATGACATGGCTAAAAAATTTCCTACCAGTCTGAAACACTTCAAACATTTCCTACCACTCTAACATGCTTCAAATATTTCCAACCACTTTCAGATGGCCAGGATATTTTTCAATACAATATATCAACCCAAATATTTCCAGTCACAATATTCAAGGTCAAACATTTTTGTCTAATGCAATAATATATTTTTCTCCAGAGGCAAAAAAATAACTGGCCAAAGGATCTATTAGCCTGGATAATTTTTCAAGATTTCCTAGCTAATAGCTTGGTCAAGGTGGGTGACTGAAGTGCCAACAATGACTGGGAGAGCCATATGTTCATCAAAGGAGAAGAATAAGCAGTTTGAATCGCTTGTGTGCCTTGAAGTATGAGGACAGGAAGGATCCGCGGTGCAGACATGTGGCCAGAGTTTTTCATCAAATGAAAAACCACGTTCTCGGTACCTTGTGCGGAAGATAAGATAGAGTGGGTCCAAAATGTTCTGTTCGATGAATCTAGGAACCATATTGCCAGCAATAATGCGATGTAGATCCAGTATCTGGGATTGTGTAGGAGATACAACCGAATGTGAAAGTTTGTTGGATGTGAGGTCTGGATAGGCGCAAAATATGCCATGCTTGTTAATATAGTTCATAGTGTGTGTCGAAGAAGAATGGATGATAGCGGCGACAGGAGAAGGGGAAGATGTCATGATCAGATTGACACAAAGGTCACGGTTTGAGCGATGGGTTAACAAGAGGATGCTTGATACGCATGGGTTGCCAAGATGCACATTGGACCATGTTTCTGTAACCTCGTATTGATCCTCAAGCAAGTCTTGATAGAGTTCAAAGGCATGGCGCTGGGGGACATAAATATCGAGGTCATGAGGTTTGAACCCGTCGATGCGTGCCAGGATGGGAAGTAACACCACCAAACCACCAATAACGGCGTTGTATGTGTCTAGCTTCTTCAAGGTTCGAGCATAGCTAAGGCGGAAACCACGTATCAGTGACGCGACCCGGTTACAAACATAGACGTTGGCTGTATGGTAGAAATAACGCGATGTGTGTCGTAACTTCATAATAACTGGAAGGGGTAGCTGATCATACAGCATGATTAGCTGTTCTTTGTTGAACGTCAACAAACGAGAAACCGATGGAGTGTAATAACGAGCTAAACAAATATAAATCAGAAGTATGAATGTCTGAATGGAGAGGAAACGTACGAGGCATGTTGATTTCTTGGATTTTTGATATGACATCATCCAAATGGCGGATAATGTTGTTGATCTCTCGGGAGTGGTGTTTCGCATATTCCAAGATACTTGACACTGGCAGATTCCACAATTCTGAGCGTGTCAGAAAGTTGAGGATGTGCATAGGGTTAGACCCAAACAGCAAGCTGGGGGGTCTAGGGCTGATTAAATAATCAGCTTCTAATAATTGCATCAGCATGTAGTTGCAGCAAGTCGTTATTAAGAACGCACGGAAACCCAGCATGTCAATTTCATCCAACGTTGTCATGTTGAAGGCATCCAGATCGATGGATGATGGTGGGGAAAGTTCTACGCCAACGGCGATAGCGAGTTTAGAAATCTGAGCATGTAAGTCATGCAAAAGACTTACGATGATATTGAGGACTTTTAGGTTGATTAGGAGAGCCTTGGATATAAAGAGGCATTGAAAAGACGATGCAGAGGACACAGGTTAGCCAGGTTACACTCATGAGATATATATGCGCATTGACGTTCCACATGCAGGGACAACCAAGAAAAGAATATTGAGAAATTTATGACATGGAGTCGAAAATTTCTAGGAGGCCTGAGGAATCGGAGACGAAGATGCCGTGAATAAACTGGTGAGAAACATTCTCTCACACATTCACGGCAATACCATAATCCATACCATCGGTACGTAACCCAGTACAAAGATGTCAAAATTGAAATAAAGGTAGAAAGCCGAGTCAGCTTGAAGACCGAAGAATAATCACGTTCAAGCAAGGCTAGTACAGGGACAGTTACAGCTAATACAAGTATAGCTAGTACAATGACGGTTACAGCTAACAACAATGTTTAGGTAATGCTCCACTCAGTGAATTTATTTAGGTTTAGATCCAGAGGTATAGTACCTGATGGCCATAAATTCTGTGGTTGATACTGCCAATCAACATATAAGAAAGGATGTCTCATGACAAACAGAGACAGTTTATCGTCAATAAGAGAGGTATATAAAATAGAACAAGCAAGACCGAGTGCTAATCATACTTTAGCTTTTGAAAGTTGATCGACGAGACGGTTGAAAGGCCGATCAACATGAAAAGCACAGGGTCGGTTGACAGAATATATCATACGTCTCACACAAATTTGAAGTTTCAATGGGTGCTACTAAATACAGCCTCATTTTGACAGAATAGGTATAGACAGAAGGGTTGTTAGGACCAAGGAATATTTGTTCAAGTATATGACGGTGACTAGGGATCAAGCATGTTCCCATGCATTAGCAACCCTTGAATGAAATTGACAAGCAATCGTACGCGTATTCACAAGTTTTGTTCCTTAGGCATTCACATATACTTTCAACATGGATGCATTCTACGACAACGATGAAGCCAGTGAGTAGAGCATATTTACTGCCATTGTGACTGAAAACCAAAAATCCATAGGAGATCTTCTTGAATTCGTAACCAAGGCACGCATTGAGAAAGGCCCAAAGGTCTGTCAACTATTGACCTTCGATGAGGTTAGCAGCGCCTACCTTAGAAGTTCAATGAGTCTACTAATTGACGATATGTAGAAAGATGGGATGGCACCATACGCATTTGTGCAATCCATGGAGAAACCTCATTGCTGGAAGCTTGTAAGGATTGAACAGAACACGCAAGAACAAGAGGAAGTCGTCCTACGTATCCAAGGAATCATATGTGACAAGAGCATACCACCAATTAAAAGGCCATTTGAAATGTACGTTGATGATACTAAAGTCTGTGGTGCCTTCTCAACATATATATACATAGAGAGTCACGAGGCCGGAAATATCTACGTCAAAGCATTATGCTTACAGGATTCGGTTCAGACATAATGAAGAAAGCCATTGAGAATATACATTACATCCATGGGTTATTCAATCAGGAATTCACACAAGGAGAACTCGAGGCTTGGACACCTGGAAGATTTGGCCAGTTTGATGCTATTGACATATCGAACCGCTACTTCACCAGACGGAGTGACATGAATGGAGAGATGCCAATCCAATTCAGTCGTGCTATTGATCCAGATGATATATTGACAAATGCATTATCAAATGACTTCGTTCATATTCAAGAGAATGTCGTAGAGTATTACGAGGCTGTAAAGAAGGACAACAAAATCAAGTGAGTATATTTCTACTTCTTTGGAAGAATGACTTATAACGATGGTTATAGATATATAGATATCAATCCTGGACGTATTCAGAGGGGAGACGTTTTGGAAATTCAAGCTTCATTTATGGTTGTACCACTAAAAGCCAAGAAATTCAAAATGCTTATCGTGCTAAGAGCAATTACACTTTTAGACAACAGTGCTACCAAAGTGAGTAAAATTTTATTGCCTTACAAGCTTTACTAAAATACTTTTGGTGACCAGAACGCAACTATTTCACAACAAATGTCAGCCAAATAGAGCAATAATGAGGCCACAAGGTGAGCGCAGCGAGAACGCTGCAAGCAGAAGCCATGAGCGCAAGCCATGACACGTGACAACCATGAGATATGATGACAAAGCATACCATGGATCGATAATGCTCTGGAAATGTTGAGGGATGTTTCTAGGACAGGGCTAGCAAACAATTTGAGGAGAGAGAGAGCAGAGGCATCACTATTCATATGCTAAGGGTGCTAAAAGCAAATGTTAAGCAAAGATTTGGTAGATTTGACTAGAAAATATGACGAAGAGGATGAGGCATTCAACTGTGGGAAGAAATCATTTTCGTGGGAGAAAGTCAAATTTCAGCGTTACCGCACTGAAAAAAGTCTCGAGATCCTGGGTAATAAACAAGTCTCTTTGTAAACTCAGAGGACTCGTAATCAAAACTTATGCACCCACAGATACAACGGGAGAGCAACAGCACCAGCCACACACCCCTTCCTCCCTCCATTCATCCATTCCTCACATCAACCCGCCTCCAAATACACGAAATGAGTTCAAATGAAACTCGTTTCGCTCATGTGTAGCTTTTATGGCGCCATGGATATGTTGGATGAAACTACGAATGAATGCAAATGCAATGAATGGGGCCCACAATCCTCCCTCCTCCCCACTTTCCTTGCACTGACAGAACGTTGCATGAATGCCACAGGACAGCAACAGTGCTGACTAGCTTAGCCACACACCCCTCCTACTCTCCATTCTTTTGTCGATGCACCTTCAGATAGCTTCATTCGAAGCTTCTGCAACTTTTCTATATAATACTTATCATCAGTCGATTTGAGCATCAGTGCATATTTTCTTTACATCATTTAAAACAAATACAAACAGATTCACCGTGCGTGCAGTGGATCTGTTTGCACATATGATGGTCCTTGTTTGCAATGAATCTTACTGCCAAATTATGACGTGTGAGTAAGCTCGTCTGAGCCCCAGCTAGGGCTCAGACGAGCTTACATGCACATCATAGTTTGGCATCATTTGGCTAATGCCTCAAATGTTTTGGGCCTCTCTCAGGCAGCTCTGATAAGGCTTCATCATATATCACTCATCAACATCTGTTCTATCAATTCCAATGTCGGATGGCACACTTCTAGCACAGGATATCAATCAAGAGCTTCTTCTTAATGAAGCTGAAGAAACTTATTTACCAGAAGATTCACAGAACGTCACAATCAGCTTTCATGCATCAAGCTGTGGCACAGGTTCACGTTATCCACTAGATGGAAAGGAATTCATGCAAAAAAATGGGCCAATTGACGAACAGTATGTTGTCCCAGATGCAGATCTCATCATCTTAGAGCGGTGAGATGTTCACTTCTCCTACATATACCGTTTACAAACTCCTCATCCACACATCGCACTCAATGAAATCATGCCCGATGCATCCAGATATGTAAACGAGACATGGGTATACATTGTCAACACTTCGGCAAAGGAACAAAAGAAGAGATTTGAATTTGAAGAGACCTTGTCAGTTCCAATTGGACCTGACTCGTTAATGGACGAACTTGGTGCATTACAAGTCCTCTGAGTTTACGAAGAGACTTGTTTATTACCCTGTATCTCAAGGATTTTTTCAGGGTTCTAACGCAGAATTTAGCCTTTCTCCCATGAAAATTGATGGCTTCCCACAGTCAGGGATTTTGAAGACTTTGTCCAGGGTTTGTAGTCTTCTGTTAGCATTTTTTGTAGTCAACACTACAATGTATTACTGACTGTGTGAACTGTCTGGTGATGGTGCGGATTCTTGCTCAAAATGGTCATCACCAGTTAAAGGCACGTTATATAGCCAACACAAGTCATATCATTTTGAATGGGCATCTATATCAACATCAACAAGGACGGTGATGGTCCTCATTTCCCATGACTGATTCTTCCTTCATTATATATACTAAATGCTTTTATAATCATTTCATCTGGCACCCATGGGATATGAACTTTGACCCACCGACCAAATACACAACAATGCAACCTGTGGGCCGATCAAGTTGACAAGGCATTTTGCATGTTGCTATGTCAAGTGTGTTATGGGTGGTTATGAGTCCTTACGAGTTTACGAGTAAGACTCATTCTTTATCAACTGAGGACTTAGGCAAATTTTTCATTCATTCATTTACCTTTCATCACCGTGGGAACCTTTTCCCTTAAACAGAAAAGCAGCTATAAAATCAGGAAAAATGGCAAGAAAAATGGCAAAAAATATGTAAAAAATCAGAATATTGCTTAGTAAGTTGGAGAGGCTGTGTTCAGGGCACAGGGTCAATATCTAAATATAGATACCAGCTAAAAATTGCCAGAAAATCAGAAAAGAATACCTAAAAATTAAGAGGGATCTTCTCTGTTGCCATGGTGTTGAAGGGGCTGTGTTCAGGGTTCAGGGTCCATATCTAAATATAGAACAAAGGAAGAAAAATGGCTAGCAAATCAGAAAAAAATGAGTAAAAAATTAAAATGATACTTTTTGATGCCATGATGTATGAGGGGCTGTGTCCAGTGTTCAGGGTCCATATCCAAACATGAAAAATTAAGACAACTATGTAAAAATATTATCATATTATGCAATATGACTATATCATCAGACCAGCCTTCTTGCTCTTTGAGATATTGGTCAAAAATGTATGACAATTTACAAAAAGTGTCCAATTTTTTCAGTATTTTGTGTTTTTCTCAATGAGGAATGGTCTGCATGACATTATTTGTATATATTTGTAAAGGTAAGCAAAGGTGCTACAATTTTTGTTTATGGAGCTAAGTGAGAGGCTGTGTTTCTGATACTGTGGGAATTTTAACCCAAAAAGGAAATTCATTACAGATATATAGAGTATGCTATTACTTGTGTAAGAGGCCATTGCAAGCATGGCAGAAACGAGTCCTCTTTTGCAAGGGCAATAGTAAACTATTTCTATTATCTTCTGCTTGTTTCTTTTTTTCTAGGTACCTTTTTATCACAAATAAGTACCATTTTCTATTTGAATCTTGCAGTACCTCAGCATCATTACCAGCAATGAAAAACAATGTCACACTTGGAAAAGTCTTTTACATATATCTTGACAATGGAAGCAGTTCAGAATATAGCTCACATAGAGTCGAGAAGCTACAGTGTATGGCTACAACTTTCATTTTCACCATTTTTCATAATTGATCATGTGACTATCATCCCAAGATCCCATTACATGGACCCTGATAGATAAAATTATTCTTCACTTGGTTTTCTTCACTTTTTGGTCAAAGAAGGTGATATTTTCTTTGTGGAATGGACTCTGAAGGCAGTGTCTGATGTTCTATACATCATTCAAATATCTTTCTCATTTTTCTGCTATTTTCCACCTAATTTTGGATATATTACCATATTTGGAACTAGACCCTGGACCCTGACAACATTACCTCATGTTATCACCAAGAATAAGCACTATCTCCCATTTTTTCCTGATTTTTTGGCTATTTTTTGGCCATCTTTGGGTATATTACCATATTTAGAACTGGACCCTGGGCCCTGACAACATTACTCAACATTATTACTAGCAATGGGCACCATCCCCCAGTTTTTCTAATTTTTTTGGCTTTATTTCAGGCTGTTTCTGCCATATTACCATATTTAGGTATGCACCCTGGACCCTGAAAACAACCCCCAATGTCATCACCAATGATGAACACCACCCTCCATTTCTTTCTGATTTTTCAGTTATTTTGTGGTTATTTTTGGCTAAATTACCATATTTGGAAATGTGCCCTTGACCCTGAAAACAACCTCCAACATCATCACCAATAGTGAGCACCTCCCCCAAATTTTTCTGAATTTTCTGCTATTTTATTGTTATTTTACATCTGAAAAAGCGTACATTTCCTAATTTAGACATGCCCCCTGGACCCTGAAAACAACCTCCAACATCATCATCAACAGTGAGCACCACCTCTGATTTTGCCTGATTTTTCTGCTATTTTAGTGCTATTTTTCATTGAAAAATGATATCTTGTGGATTCAAGTTCAGTATACAGAAACCCACATTTCCTGAGGATACATATGTCATTTCAGACTATTTATTTGTATTTACCTACATTTAGCCTCATTTCAGAATGATCCTACAATTAAGGAGTGCAAACTGCAAAAGAAAACCATGTCATTTGGACCAGATTTGGCAGAGTTGCATATAAAACTTCATTTCCACAAAGATAGATTACTAATCATTCAACATGTGCAAAAACTTCTACCATGCATGCAGTAAGTCAGCTTGCATTTGTTTTTAACCATGTGATATCATGTGGATTCAAGTTTAGTATACAGAAACCAACATTTCCTAAGAATACATATGTCATTTCAGACTATTTATTTGTATTTACCTACATTTATTCACATTTCAGAATAACCCCACAGACAAGGATTGGATACTGCAAAAAAAACTGTGTCATTTGGATCTGAAGTGGCAGAGCTACATAGAAACCTTGGTTTCTGCCAGCAGAGATTACTAAGCATTCAACATATACAAACAGAACTACCATGCGCGCGGTAGGTCACTTTGCATTTGTTTGCAACCATGTGATATCATGTGATTCAAGTGCAGTATACAGAAACCAATGTTTCCTGAGAGTACACATGTCATGTCAGACTATTTATTTGTATTTACCTACATTTAGCCTCATTTCAGAATGGTCCTATAATTAAGGAGTGCAAACTGCAAAAAAAACCATGTCATTTGGACCAGATTTGGCAACTACATACATAAAACCAACTTGTGTAAGAGGCCATTGCAAGCATGGCAGAAACGAGTCCTCCTTTTTTTGCAAAGGCAATAGAAACCAATTTCTACTTTTTCTCCTTTTTTCTGTCTTTCTGGGTACATTTTTATCACAAACAAACAAGTAAATGTTTCTATATAAGTCTTATTTTGGATTCTAAACAAATTACCCCAGCATCATCATCATCAATGAAAACATTTCTATGTTTTTCTCATTTTTTGCTGATTTTCTGATTATATGCAAGTAGGTTACCATATTTGGAAGTCTACCCTAAAGCCCGAAACTGTTACCTAACATCATTACTAACAATAAGCACCATTCTTCAATTTTCACTCATTTCTTTGACATTTTATGACTATTTTAAATGGATTACCATATTTGGATGTCTGCTCTGTACCCTGAACACTTTAGCAAACTTATACTACAAAGTTTACTGATATACAATAAAAGACTGCAGATGTCAAACATAGACTACAAAGTTAGCTTATCTCTACAACAGCAGCACTTTACAGTGTAGTGCTACAACTTCCATTTGTTGAATATTTTTTGTAAGTGGTCATGTGACCATTATCCCAACATCCCATTACATGGGCCCTAATAGACAAATTATTCTGTGCTTTGTTTTCTCCAATTTTTAGTCAAAGTAGATGATATTGTCTTTTTTTGTATGGACTCTGAAGATAGTGCATGACATTCTATATACCATTCAAACTTTTTTTTTCAATTTTTTCACTATTTTCTTACATTTTTTTGATCTATTACCATATTTGGAACTGGACCCTTGACCCTGACAACATTACCAAACATTATCACAGCAATGAGCACCATCCACCATTTTTTTCTGATTTTTTTGCCCATTTTCTAGCTATTTTTTGTTATATTACCATATTTAGAACTAGACTCTGGACCCTGACAATGTTACCCAATGATATCACCAGCAATAAGCACCATGTCCCATTTTTTTCTGATTCTTGACCATATTACTCTATTTGGAACTAGAACCTGGACTCTGACAATGTTACTCAATGTTATCACTGGCAATAAGCACCATCCTCCAATTCTTTCTGATTTTCTAACAGTTTTCTGGCCTTTTTTGGATATATGACCATATTCAGAACTAGACCCTGACAACATTACCCAATGTTATTACTGCAATGGGTGCCATCCCCCATTTATTTCTGATTTTCTAGCTATTTTCTGGCTATTTTTAGGTGTATATTATTCTATTTAGAACTAGACTCTAGACCCTGACAATATTACCCAAGGTTATGTCTGGCAATAAGCACCATGACTTATTTCTTTCTGATTTTCTGACTATTTTCTGACTATTTCATCATATTGGGACTATCCTCTGAACTCTGACAACATTACCCAAGGTTATCACCACTATCCTCCATTTTTTTATGATTTTCTGGCTATTTCCTGGATATTTTTGGCTATTTTACTATATTTGGAAATGTGCCCTGGACCCTGAAAACAACCTCCAACATCATTACCAGCAGTAAACACCACCCTCAATTTTTTCTGATTTCTCTGCCATTTTATTGCTATTTTACCTGTGAAAAAGCACATATTTCCTTATTTAGAAATGTGCCCTGGCCACCATCAGTGAGCAACACCCCAACACCATCAGTCATTTTCTCTGATTTTATGCTCATTTATTGTTATGTCTTCATTGAAAAAAGCTTGCATTGGCTTGATTTGTGCACACATATGTCTATTTGTGCATACAGCTTTTATTACATAATATACTCAAAAACACACTATATTTTTTCTTGGTTTTTTTTCATTTAGTTTAGATTTTATGTTGGTGAGCTTCAGATTTCTCTTTGAAAATGTATGTTTATTTTAAATTTGACCTTCTTACATAATATGTTTCAATGAATTGTATACAATCATGACTCCTGAAATTTTACATTTTTTCTGCATTTTATTTCATCAGGATTGGACTTGATTTGGTAAAGTTATGCATTTTTCTTTAGGCAACACTGGGAACTCAAGAAGCGATGACGCACGAACATTTCCTGATCGTTTGATGGGGGACAGTTTCGTGCGTCATAGTAGATCTCTGATCACTTACCATTTTCGGTAATAAATAAAGATTCATGTATAACTCAGTGAGTTTTGATCCAAATGACATGATTTTTTTTGTAACAGGTACTCCTCATTTCCGTGGTCATGGTGATGTTATGTTCCTGGTAAAAAAACACAAATAAATGGTTGAAAAAACGACATGGATCATCTCTGATCTATTGTGCTCTTGGCATCACTAATTCTAATGATGCACAAAACTTCCCCCATCAAATGATTGGAAAATGTTTGTGTATCATAAAATCATGAGATTTGTACCAAGGCTGTGTGGCCATCATGGATTCCGATGATGCACGAACCTTCCCCCCATCAAATGATCAGGAAATGTTCGTGCGTCATTGATTCTTGCTCTTCACTCCAAGGCTGTGCAACTTCAACTTCCCACAGCACCCTCTCTTTCGCTGTGTGCGCCTTGTCATTTGCTGCACACTCTTCATTGTCTTGGCCAGTCAAAACAATTCATACAACATATCTACCACATGTTGTCTGTCTTGTTTGCATGCTTGTCACTGTCTTGGCTAGCCCAAATGATTTGAGTGCCACATGTCTACCACATTCATCTCACAGATCAATACACCAGCTTGACCGTACGATCTCTGTGCACCCATCATCGTCTTGGCTGCATGCTATTAATATATGATGTAGGTCCATTTAGATGTCGCTTTCAAAGCGAGTCTCTTCATGAACTCAAAGAACTTGTAACAAGGCAGGCAGTGGTCTATCAATGGTGATACCATCAAAACAGATCAGGATGCACAGATTGAAGTTTTAGATCTGAGTTATCAGATCTTGTTCTTTTGACACATCACAGATTTCTATGACGCACGAAACTTTCCCCCATCAAATGATCGGGAAATGTTCGTGCATCATCATTTTTTGAACTTGCTCATGTGGCTGTGTGTAATTCATTTTGCTGGTGCATTGCTGTCTTGGCTAGTCCAAACACAATGAAAGTTCTCTGTCAATGCGGCTTCGATTTTCATGATCTTGAGCTCGTTTGGATAGCCCCACACTCTGTGAAGATGCTCCCCAAAACCGTTTACAAAATGGTTGAGGTTGCGGGGAGCTAGGTCAGTTTCCATTTGCGCTCTTTTGCCCTTATGCTCACAACTCCCCAGGACCTCAATCTGCTTCGATTTTTGTGATCAAGGACTCGTTCGGATACCCCTACACTCCGCTAAGACGCTCCCCAAAACCGCTTACAAAACGGGTGAGATCTCGTGGAGCTAGGTCAGTTTCCATTTTCGCTCGTTTGCCCTTATGCTCACAACTCCCCAGGACCCAAATCTGCTTCGATTTTTGTGATCGAAGACTCGTTCGGATACCCCTACACTCCGTGAAGAGGCACCCGAAAACCGCTCACAAAACGGTTGATGTCTCATGGAGCTAGGTAAGTTTGTATTTTCGCTCTTTTTCCCCTTGTGCTCACAACTGCCCAGGACCTCAATCTGCTTCGATTTTCGTGATCGAAAACTCGTTCGGATACCCCTTCACTCCGGGAAGATGCTCCCAAAAACCGCTTACAAAATGGCTTAGGTCTCGTAGAGCTAGGTAAGTTTGTATTTTCGCCATTTTGCCCCTTGTGCTCACTACTGCCTAGGACCTCAATCTGCTTCGATTTTCGTGATCGAAGACTCGTTCGGATACCCCTACACTCCGCAAAGACGCTCCTCAAAACCGCTTACAAAATGGCTTAGGTCTCGTAGAGCTAGGTAAGTTTGTATTTTCGCTATTTTGCCCCTTGTGCTCACTACTGCCTAGGACCTCAATCTGCTTCGATTTCCGTGATCGAAGACTCGTTCGGATACCCCTACACTCCGCAAAGACGCTCCTCAAAACCGCTTACAAAACGGCTGAGGTCTTGTGGAGCTAGGTCAGTTTCCATTTTCGCTCTTTTGCCCTTATGCTCACAACTCCCCAGAAACTCAATCTGCTTCGATTTTTGTGATCAAGGACTCGTTCGGATACCCCTACACTCCACTAAGACGCTCCCCAAAACCGCTTACAAAACGGGTGAGATCTCGTGGAGCTAGGTCAGTTTCCATTTTCGCTCGTTTGCCCTTATGCTCACAACTCCCCAGGACCCAAATCTGCTTCGATTTTTGTGATCGAAGACTCGTTCGGATACCCCTACACTCCGTGAAGAGGCACCCGAAAACCGCTCACAAAACGGTTGATGTCTTATGGAGCTAAGTATGTTTGTATTTTCGCTCTTTTTCCCCTTTTGCTCACAACTGCCCAGGACCTCAATCTGCTTCGATTTTCGTGATCGAAGGCTCGTTCGGATACCCCTACACTCCGTGAAGACGCTCCTCAAAACCGCTTACAAAACAGTTGAGGTCTCATGGAGCTAAGTATGTTTGTATTTTCGCTCTTTTTCCCCTTGTGCTCACAACTGCCCAGGACCTCAATCTGCTTCGATTTTCGTGATCGAAAACTCGTTCGGATACCCCTTCACTCCGGGAAGATGCTCCCGAAAACCGCTTACAAAACGGGTGGGGTCTTGTGGAGCTAGGTAAGTTTGTATTTTCGCTATTTTGCCCCTTGTGCTCACTACTGCCCAGGACCTCAATCTGCTTCAATTTTCGTGATCAAAGACTCGTTCGGATACCCCTCCACTCCGTAAAGACGCTCTCCAAAACCGCTTACAAAACGGTTGAGGTCTCGTGGAGCTAGGTGAGTGTGTATTTTCGCTTTTTTGCATATATGCTCACAACTCCCCAGGGCCTCAATCTGCTTCGTTTTCTGTGGTCAAGGGCTCGTTCGGATACCTCCACACTCCGTGAAGACGCTCCCCAAAGCCGCTTACAAAAAGGTTGAGGTCTCATGGAGCTAGGTGAGTGTGTATTTTCGCTTTTTTGCCCATATGCTCACAGCTCCCCAGGGCCTCAATATGCCCCATTTTCTGTGATTGAGGGCTCGTTCGGATACCCACACACTTCCTAAAAATATGCCACAAAAATTGTCATGACCTTAATCATTATATTTTCAATGTAAAGAACTATAGTTACATAAATGTGAAAATAGAGGCAATATAATCATATGTTACAGTCTGACAGTCAAATAGGGCAGTCCCTCAGCTACCTACATTAATGACAACTTGGGTAGGACTAAAAGCAAGTGATAAGTAAGGAATAGTAAAGTAGACTAGCAAAGCCGTCAATGCCAAGCAGGCAGCTGATCGTGGGAAGAAATCACTTTCGTGGGAGAAAGTCAAATTTCAGCGTTACCGCGCTGAAAAAAGTCTTGATATCCCGGGTAATAAACAAGTCTCTTCGTAAACTCAGAGGACTTGTAATCTTCATTTTCGCTAAAAATGATGACTAAGCAATGACGTGCGCCAAGGATCGTCTGAACCTGCGCTGGGGTTCAGACGATCCTTGGCGCACGTCATAATTTGGTGTCATTTGGCTAACCCTTCTGCTTTTGCGTGCAGCTCATATTACTAATTTTGAAAGAAAATACTGTAACTCTGTCAAATCTAATCCGAATTACATAAAATAAAATCCAGAAAAAAGCTAGAATTCCGTGCAATTCGATTACGTAGATTTGTGCACTATATATTACATAATTGACATGTCATTTCCCAGCTTATATCTGCAATTCTGAAAGAAAATACTGCAACTCTGTCATATCTGATCCAAATTACATAAGATAAAATGCAAAGATACTATACAACTGCAAGAAATTTAATTACATACATTGTAGTAGTATACATTACATAATTGGTCCTGAAAATGAGAAAAGCATCTATAAAAGTGTATTCAAAAGAAAAGCTGCAACTTACTGGATACCACTTATAACAAAACTATAAATAACTGCTGCCACATGCACTAGTTCACATAACTATATATAATGTGACAACTATACAATGGACAAAATGATGCAATAGAACTGATGAACAATAGTGTTTGGCAGATAGATGAATTGCCATTAACTGGTGGTGACCATGTTGAGTGACAATCTGTGCCATCACTGGACAGATCACATGGTCAGTAAAACCTTTTACTTTATACCATCAACTACACAAATGATGCCAGAAGCGTACAAAGCTAGAGTGCCTGAAACCCCTGAAAACCTGAATGTGAGAAACCATCAATTTTCATGGGAAAAAGGCAAAGTTCAGTGTTAGAACACTGAAAATTTTCTTGAGATCAAGGGTAATAAACGAGTCTCTTTGTAAACTCAGAGGACTTGTAATGAGAGTTCACACCATCACCAGATACTATCAACTACAAAAATGATGACAGAAGTCTATAAATAACTAGAGTGCCTGAAACCCTGAACATAGAAGACTACAAAAGGCTAGAGACCCTGAAACCCTGAACATGGGAAACCATCAATTTTTGTGAGAGAAAGGCAAAGTTCAGCTTTAGAATGCTGAAAATTTCCTTGAGATCAAGGGTAATAAATGAGTCTCTTCGTAAACTCAGAGGACTAGTAAATGCATTGGGAGTCGACATGTGTTGTATTTGCATTGTCATGCATGGTGTTGAGTCAATTGAAAACAAAGTACTGTACCATTTCGATCAATTTGGCAGTCACATGACTTTTTTGTGTTTTTGATAAATCTCAAAAAATCGGACAAATCAAGAAAAAATTAAATCCGGGGTCAAAAAAAATCGGTGTTACACGTTACTGCCGAATTGATCGAAATGGTACAGTAGAGACAACAGTGTCTTTGTTTTCAATGTCATTGAAAACAAATAGGTGCAATCTGAACTACCATCAATACTTTCCATTCCTCCACTGATTCCTACCGGATTCCGCGGATTCCGGCCGGAATCCAGGAATTCCGCGGAATTCCAGGAATTCCGTGGATTCCGGCCGGAATTGACAGGAATCCGACTGGAATAGACGACAGAAAATCTCCTTATTTAGGTTATATCTGGCTCTTCTATTTTAGACATATGTAGGGGAATTGACCAAAATAAACCTTAAATGTGACTGTGCACTTTGTCAGGTGACTTAATCTGTATTTACTGAAGCCAAACCTTATGCTAATAACTTGATATTCAGAGTTCCTTAATCCTTATAATTTTGAATAGAATTCACAAGTGGAATAGATCAAGTTATTGTACTTGAATTATAAGATAAAATATATATTACAATTATAACATAAGACTACATACAGGGAATACAGGGGATGGACAGAGAAGGGGGAAAGGGGGAGGGGAGAGGGAAAGGGAGGAGGTACAAGGCAGGGGGAGGGAAAAGGGAAAGGTGTAGGGGAGGGGGAAAGGGAGAGGGACAGGGGAGCAAAGGGAAAAGGGATGGCGTGTAGCACTCAACGCCATGCATCCGGGCACACTCGACGGCGTGGGCGTTCGGTGTCGTGGGTGCTCGTCGTCCTCATATCGTCGTCGTCATCGTCGCGCCATGGTCGTCGTACGTGGGGTGGGTTGGGCACTCACCGGCGTGGGCGCTCGTCGTCGTTGTTGTTAGCAGGAAGGCTGGGGATGCAGGGGGCTGGGGCACTCACCTTACTGTGACGACGAACGATGACTCGTCGTTCGTCGTCTGGATGCCACGTCGTTAACAGCGACGTGGCATCCTGGTTTCCCATCGTCGTTGGCATCCGTTGATGTGGGTGTCGTCTGTTCACGTCGTCGTCGGGTGACGTGGCGGTGGTCCGTTGACGTGGGGGTCTGTTGAGGTGGTGGGGCGTGTCGTCGTTCGTGGTCGTGGTGCGTTGACGTGGTCGTCGCTCGTCGCTCGTCATCCGTTTTCGTCGCTCATGGTGTGACGTGGCATGGTTGTCGTGCACCGTTGTCGTGTCGTCGTCGACACTGGCATGGGCCAGTGACGTGGCGTTGGGCGTTGTGTGTGCCGTGCTTGTCCCGGGCGATGGATGGCGGGTGTGTGTGGTGGTGGATGTTGGTGACGTTGGCGAGAGGTTGGTGGGTGCCGTTGATGATGGTGGTGGTTGTTGAAAAAGAGTGGGTTGTTTGTTGATGACGCCCAAATCAAGCGTCGGCAAACGCCGACGCTTGATTTGGGCGTCCGTGGATTCCGTTCCGTTTCGTTCCGGGAGCATTCCTTCCGGGACATTCCCGGAACCATTCCGGCGGAATATGCATTCCATTTGAAATTCCGGCGGAATGGTTTGATCAATTTGGCAGGCCCCTGTGCCAAAATTGATTCCCCCGGAATTCCAGGAATTCCGCGGATTCCGCCGGATTCCGGCAGGAATCAGTGGAGGACAATAAAGACCTCACTACCATGTGCACGGTAGTTGTTATGGTACCCTCATCGCAATCAGTACAGTCTTCAATTCCTATTCCCTCTTATCCCATTATGTCTCCTGATCCTATGCTATATTCTCTCATCTGTATATTAACTTAATAGCATGTTTATACCCAGATCCAATGTGACTATGTTCTTTGTACACGACACATCTGTTTAATACTATTTGGCAAGCGTAGTACTAACAAACAGACACAAATGTAGAATAAGATACAATTGTACTTACTAGAAGGCTTCAGAAGGTTCTAACACCTTCTCTTGGAATCTAGAATCATTAGTAGAGTACTTAAGATGTTTGTAAACCGTGAATGAAGGTTACCTCTTTTTTACCCATAAAACTTCATGTGAACTTATTAAGTTTAAGTACAACTTGGACCATTAAGTAACTGATAAAGCCGCGTGCTATCATATACTTAAATCAGAAGCGTTAACATCTCAGTACTAACGTCTCCGATACTAGTTGCATCATCCACGTCTTAAGTGTACACATCGTCAATGCAGAAGTAATCAAGACTACGATTCGTGTCAAGGATTCATGTGATCCAAGGAATACAATCATGCACTCGACTCATCTTCAGCCTCATTTGCTGGAGTACAGGACTATCATTAGTAAGTAGTACTTACTATCCAAGTTACTAACTATTGTGTATTTGCAGGAATACACCAACATTCGAGTCGAGGAACTCTAACAGTAGTTCAGATTGTCTTTGTTTTCAACATCATTGAAAACAAATATGTGCAATCTGAACTACCACACATGCGGTAGTTCAGATTGCATATGATGATTACTATTTGCATTGAACATTCCCACCAAATTATGACATAGGACTGGGTTCATCTGAGCCCCAGCCAGGGCTCAGACAAGCCGAGTCCTACATCATAGGCTATTTTATACAATGTCACCAAAGGCCACTGTACCATCCACCTGCCGATGCCCTACACCAGCTGCCCCATAACGACAGCTCCCCAGTAATGAGTGCTTGCAACAGCGTGCAATGCATTGCCACATCGCTGCCAGGCGACATGACAATGAGATGACAAATGACATGATTTCATCATCTTAGGTGAGTCCTGACTGCCCCACCTTTTACTGACACCATTATGTGAAGGCAACATCACTCAGCAATGCCACTTACTGAACTACCATGGGTAGTTGATTTGACTAACATTTTGATACACTTTGTTGACTGTCAAACAACTCCTCAAAATTACTCAACATACTTACCAGCCAACTACATTTAAAGTGAGCTGTTGTCTACATTATGAGACAGGCTTAACATTCTAAGTTGATACCATAGATCTAAGAACCAGACTGCAACTATGAGTGAGGACATACACAATGTGACATATGCCCAGTACCTGTACAAGTCTCCTGTGGTAATTTCCCTCTTACAACGTTATATTCTCTTTGACTGTTTTGATTGTGCTTACTTAATGACTGTCACGATTCAACTCGCATTAGTCACACTAGCACACGTGTAGTAGTGACATCTTTTTTCTATTCATTGTACCACCACTACGTTCGCTCGTCGTGTGGCAGCGTCGTATCGCGCCCCCCGTTTGAGTCAAAGTAAGTGATCCGAGTTTGTGAGATCATTGAATATTCTCTTAGAGGTATTCGAATATCCATTGGCCTTTCTTCCCGAACTCTGCTTCCTCGAGGATTTCCTGAGGAAGAGCAGATATCGCGCAACGGACATCTGAAGCACTAGCGATCTCTGCGTAGAGTTCGTGAACAAAGGACTAAGTCGCACGAAGGACGATTAGTCCTCACACCATAGTAACAAGACCTATATTCACGTTTGCCAGACCCTACGTCGTAGCCTCGACCACCCACTCCTCCTGTACCTCACAGAACACCTGTTACAAAGGTGGACACTGTGGGAAACTACGACGCCCTGGCCGACTACGTTACCAAGAGAAAATCGAGATCTGACGAGGCGCCAGCAGTTAATCCCGCTGCCACGTCAGACTCTACTGCCCATACCGCTACCCCCACTACAACGCTTACATCGCGACAAGGCGCTAGCCAACCGTCGTATTCATTTCCTAAATCTTCGAGGGCTCCCAAGCCTAACAGCAAAACTCAATCACAACCCTCATCATGATCGGTTTCGCTGGCCAAAACTAGCACGACGTCAAGTCATCGACCCCCTAAGACCACAAACATTCCTAAATCTACCGCCACTTCTTCTTCGACTATGTCAACCACAAAACCGTCGTCCCCACTAACGGCGTTCCAATTTACGGCTCAAACGTCAAGACCAACTACTTCGAACGTGACAGTATCAGCCACAGGAGTTGTTGATAACTCTAGTTCACCCAGTTCAACAACATCCACTTTGAGGAAGTCAACTACCGACGATCCCGCACGATATCCGGCGACAACTTCATCTACAGAACCCGTTGTTAACTCGCCTGGATTCGATACTATAATCGAAGGACAGGAGATGGAGACTCCAGTAATAACGAGAGGTGGTACTTCAACGTATAAGGATTCACCGATGGCGAAGCTTATAACTCAGTACTCCGGGGAAGATGAGAATGACGAACTTTCTACTGAGTCTTGGGTCAATATATTAATTACTAAAGATGAATTGGAAGCTGAATTGGTCGAGAAAGTGGAGGACCCAAATAAAGGGATCACGAAGTATAAACTTTCGGATGATTTTCTAGAGGGATTGATTAAGATATCAACGGAACTACAAATTTTCGTAGAGAAGGCTGCAGGATTGATAGAGGAATGGACT
The DNA here is from genome assembly GCA_018417955.1 of Laccaria trichodermophora. Lineage (NCBI taxonomy): Eukaryota > Fungi > Basidiomycota > Agaricomycetes > Agaricales > Hydnangiaceae > Laccaria > Laccaria trichodermophora. The sequence goes on from JACTVC010000009.1 coordinate 1,392,226, forward strand.
CGACACTTCGTTGTTGACCCAGGGGATACCCTAATACCCATCTTAAGGGGTACAACTAGTCTCCCTCAACTAAATGTTGCTTGGACGACCATACAAAGACATTTGGAACTAGGAAATCGTACACTTAACAAATACATGCAACAATACCAGAATGACCCGCAAACGGAATTTCCGCTATCTCCTGTTTCAACTCTACCCGAATTACACTCAGATTTGAGTACCCTTCAAACAGCGGATCAGCGTTTACGATATTTGTACCAGAAATTTCCGAATCACCACGAACAATTGTCTGAGCAAGCGGAGACCGCTCTGAATCAGGGTAAATCGTGGATGAACATACTTCCTCTACCAACTACATGGAAGAAAGCTTTCATACCGGACAAGGAGCAACTCCCAGGGACCTCTAACCGTCGAGCCTCCAAAGGTAAACAAAGAGAGACAAGGGAAAGCGCGGATGAAGATGAAAATGACGCAGCTCCTCGTATTTGGTTAGGAGCAGAAACCCCATTCAAAGGCCCGAATAAATGGTTTGATGGCGGTAGATTGAAGACTAGAGACTCCTTAGCGAATCAGCCTCTGTCGAAACCGAATAAGACGAACCAAAATGTTTTGTTTGGTATAGCGACTCCACAGATCCCTATATGGGCGAAAGATCCTCCAGATAACTCTCAGCAACCCAAAGCTGGCCGTTCTCAGCACTTGAGGGAATGGACAGAACGTGAGCCACCTCCACATATCGTTTCTTCAACGAGGAGAGAGAGTTCAGCGACCCACAGACCAACGAGGAGAGAGAGTTCAGCCTCTCACAGAGGCAGAGGGGGTTTCACAATGCGCAGAGGCAGAAACGATAATGGCGGAGGGCCTCCCAACGACGAAGGCGACGATGGCGAAAGTGGCAATGGTGATGGCGATGGCGATAGACATCATGGACGACAACATCAGGGAAGGAGAGCTTCGTCGAGCACAACTGCTTCCTCCAGACGAGGCAGAAGAGGTGGCGGGGATCCCCCTTCAGAGCCTAGCGGCGACGATGAATCAAGCTCGGGATCGGAGTCTGACCACACGAGTCAGGGAACAGAGAGTCAACGAAGTTGGAAGCGCCGAAGCAGCACCATCCCATATGGACGGATCAAACCTACGATCAAATCGGAAATAAAACAAGAGTTACTTCCGCGATGGGATGGCTCGCCAAACACTGCAGTGGATTATTTCCTGAAAATTCAGCAACTAGCTGCTCTTGAAGGAGATTTACCAGAAGCTTTAGGTTACTGGCTCTGGATGAACTTAGAGGAAGGATCAGATATCAAGAACTGGTTCGCTACGCTCATGTTTTCGGAACAATCTCATATGCGCTCTCATTACATTAACTATTTGAGAGGTATTAAAGACGGTTACCTGGGAGAATCCTGGCAGTTTAAGATCAACAGGATTTATGAAGGGCAATACTTCCAACAAGTAGGGCATGAGAAAGAACTCCCTAAGACGTTCATCATCCGTCGTATAATGTATACAAGGATGCTTACCTCTGCAGAACCAGGAGGAGCCTTGGAAATAAGCCTTATCATGCGGAAAGCCCCACTACAGTGGAAGACCATCTTGGTGATGCCTAGTATCAAGTCAACAAAGGCTCTGTACACGAAAGTTGTAGATTACGAAGATGACTTACTGGAAGCTTGGAGAAGGAAATCAGCAGCCACTTCGATGGTAACAGTGGACAACTTGATACCTACCTTGAAACGTTTAGGTTGGGAACAGCCTAGAACTCGACCACCACTACTATCTACGCCTATGCGCGCAACGCAGGATAGACCACCTCAGGATCGAAGAGTATTGATGACAATAGCTGAGGAAAGGGAGGGAAATCAGGTCACAGAGGAAGCGCCCAAGCAAGAAGAATCGCAAATCGACGAAACTCACGACGACATGTTGCGTGAAGTATACCAGGTCATGCAGAAACGGCAAAGGGCTCCCCCTCCTGGTGGATACATGTTTCTGCGAAATGATCACGTCACATTTAAGATGGGAAAACTCCCACCTTCACCCTGTCGAGCCTGCGGCAGCGAGAACCACTGGGACAAAGAATGCCCAGATGGTGAGATCTACAACGCTCGGATGGCTTCCGAACGTCGAAATGGTCATTCAAATGAAACAGTAGAAGATGAAGGGGATAAGCTTTACCAGAGTGCCTTCAGTATCCTCCTTTCTCAGCGGTTAGCGACGTCGCAATTCGATCTGAGTCAAGTAAAGTCGGATTTTGAGCAGGCAGTTCATCACAAAGAAATTAATGCGCTAAGCGTTGAAGACAGAGTCGATGAGCGTAAGTCCGTGGAAAGGCGGCGAGTGACCGTCCAAGAGATAGATGATGAGTCATGGTTGGAAGCCCATTCCAAACCAAAAGCGTCAACGTACCTTCTCTACAATACGAACGAAGAAACGGAGGATGAGAGACCGGACAGAACTAAAGATCCCCCACTGAGTGCGAGGAATTCCGAATCTTTACACGAGAATGCCACAGCCAATGGACCTGACCAAGCTCCGACGCTCTCGGATGACGAGATACGATCGGCTACAGCAGCTGCAGCGCTTGCTTCGGAATCCAAAGAACAGACCCCCCCTAGGAATGACTCTCCTGATGACGTGGAATCTCCGTCGGATTTCCAATTGCCTCCTCCGCCAAAGGACTTGAAACCTGTACGATTGGCAAAGAAGCGGTTCTATCCGGTAGGAGAGTCGTCAGTGGGTGTTTCAGTACTATCTGTCAAGGGATGGGTGGGCAATATGAGTAACCCCATAACAGATCTTTGTCTGGATTCTTGCGCCGACGTTACATTGATCTCGGCAGAATATTATGATAGCCTAAAAGCCAGCCCTCCAATTCAACAAGGTATGTGCATGCAACTGTGGCAACTTACCGATAAGGACTCCAGACTAAGGGGGTTCGTACGCATACCCATTCTCATGGTCACAGACGACGGCGTAACGATCGAGTCTGAGGCAGAAGCCTATGTAGTTCCGGGAATGACAGTACCAATACTACTTGGCGAAGACTATCAACTGACCTATGAAGTGGGCGTCACTAGGAATGTGGAAGAAGGACCGCGAGTACACTTCGGCAAGTCAGAATATAGCGTGACTGCAAAGCAGGTAGAACGAACCAAGGACTTCGACCGAATGAGACAGAGTGCCCACTCTGTAGGCCGATTCATCCGGAACAAGCTACACCGCCGTCGGAAGAATAAACGACATAGGCAGAAAGTAAAATTTGGCTTGGATGAGAAAGTCGTTCGAGCAAAAGAAGATTACTGCTTGCGCGCTCACGAATGTAAGCCAATCCAAGTCGAAGGTCAGCTAGGAGAAGATCAAGACTGGCTAGTGACGAGGAATCTGCTTACCGCTGCAGACAATTCTTATTTCGCCATCCCAAACACTCTCATTTCCGCCAATAATCCGTGGGTGCCAGTTTCTAACCCCTCAGATCGCCCTTGCTTCATCCGGAAAGGAGAGATAATCGGAGTACTCTCTGATCCTGCAGACTATTTTGACCATGTTAAGACGATGGCGGAATGGGAAGAACGTACCAAGCATGCGGACGCTATTGCTGCGATCATACAGATTCAGATGGAAGGGGATCGAGAGGCTCACGATTGCGAGAAGGATAAACCGCCGGAAGGGGATGACTCACAGCCACAAGAAGAAGAAGCGTATGGTCCAAAAACAGCAGAAATGCCTGAATTGACGGAATATCCTTCCTCACGTATGAAAGAGTTTATAGACGTAGGATCTCTGCCTGAACATCTAAAGGATGAAGCCTGGAGAATGCTTGAGAAACACGTCAAAGCGTTTGGATTTGATGGCCACCTGGGACACCTACCTACGAAAGTGCACATTCGAACGCAGGAGGGACAAGTTCCTATCTCAGTTCCGATGTATGGGAGTTCCCCCGAGAAGCGGCGATTCATGGATGTACAGATTGACACCTGGTTCGAGCAAGGCGTTATTGAACCCTCCATAAGTCCGTGGAGCGCTCCAGTCGTAATAGCATATCGGAATGGTAAACCTCGATTCTGTATCGACTACAGAAAACTGAATGTGGTGACTGTACCAGATGAATTTCCGATACCAAGGCAATCCGAAATTTTACAATCATTATCGGGCGCTCAGGTCCTATCTTCGCTTGACGCTTTATCTGGTTTTACTCAGTTGGAACTGGACCCGGATGATGTGGAGAAAACAGCCTTTCAGACTCACCGTGGGTTGTTCCAATTTAAAAGGATGCCATTTGGTTTGAGGAATGGTCCATCCATTTTCCAACGAGTCATGCAAGGCATATTGTCGCCTTACCTATGGCTATTCTGTTTGGTGTACATCGACGATATTGTCATTTACTCAAAGTTGTATGAAGAACACATCAAACATCTGGACTTAGTATTAGGAGCGATCGAAAACGCTGGGATAACGCTATCCCCAAGTAAATGTCATCTGTTCTACAGGTCTATCTTACTGCTGGGACACAAAGTTTCGAGACTAGGACTCTCCACACACTTAGAGAAAGTAAACGCCATATTGGCTCTCAATAGGCCGAAAAAGCTTTCCCAATTGCAGACTTTTCTGGGAATGGTCGTATATTTTTCAGCTTTTATTCCCTACTATGCATCTATCTGTGCGCCGTTATTCCAATTACTATGGAAGGGTACTCGCTGGCATTGGGGAGCTGAAGAAGAACACGCATTCGAGTCAGCAAAAGCCGCTTTGCAGTCGAGTCCAGTTCTCGGTCACCCCATTGAAGGCTCGCCTTATCGTCTTTACACGGACGCTTCCGATGAAGCCCTGGGTTGCGCTTTACAACAAATTCAGCCCATCTCAGTAAATGACTTGAAAGGGACACGGACCTACACTCACCTGCAGAAACAATACGACGCAGGCCTGCCTCCCCCAAAACTGACTACAACGCTGAGCTCCAAGATAACAGACAGTCCTAGTGACGATAAGTGGGGTGATACCCTGGACTCCTCGATTGTTCATGTCGAACGAGTGGTCGCTTACTGGTCGCGAACATTCAAATCCGTGGAAACTCGCTATTCGACGACTGAAAGGGAAGCTCTCGCCACTAAGGAAGGTCTGGTGAAATTTCAACCATTTATTGAAGGCGAAAAAGTTCTTTTAGTCATTGACCATTCCACTCTACAATGGGCCAGAACTTACGAAAATTTGAATCGACGCTTAGCTGCATGGGGGGCTGTGTTTTCAGCGTATATGCCCAACTTAGAAATCATCCACAGAGCTGGGAGAGTACATTCGAACGTTGACCCTCTATCCCGCCTGCCACAGGCTCCCCCAGATCATATTTCGCCCCAGCATGACAATGAACCGACGATCAAAACGGACTTTTCCCTAGCTGAAAAGCAGGAAAAGCAAGCCAGTATGGCCCCAGCTCGTACAGCTTTCGCAATTTGGAGTATCGAAGAATGCCTGGAAGATCATAAATCAGCCTGGCCTTCGTCAGTGGAAGTGAACAACGGAACTTTGGACGAATTAGAACCTAGCAAGGAGTATTGGGATGCACGCAACCCCCCCCCCCAACCTACATGTCGCGATCGATGATTTGTTCATCCAAGACTGGATTGAGGGATATAAAGCTGACCAGGCATTCGCAACGATTTGGGCGGATGAGAAGCGCGAGGCTGTGAATTGGAAAGCTAACGGTCGATTCATTAAAGATGAAAGGGGCTTACTTTATTTCTTGGATCCGGATTATCAACCCCGGCTCTGCGTCCCCAGATCGCAACGGAACTTTGTCCTGAGAGAAGCGCACGAGAATCCCATGGAGTCTAGTCACACTGGACCAGAGCGCTTGTGGCAACAGCTCAGCCAGAAATTCTATTGGAAACGGATGAAAGCAGATGTACTCGCTTTTTCAAGTTCTTGTGATGTCTGTCAGAAGACCAAGTTCTCTAATTTTAACAAATTCGGATTCCTCATCCCCAATCCTATTCCTAGCCGTCCATATCAATCAGTCTCGATGGATTTCATTGTCAACTTACCATGGTCCAATCAGTCGAATGCAATCTTCGTTGTGGTTGACAGATTGACGAAGCACGCGAGTTTCATACCAACAACGACGGGGCTCACTGCAGAGGAATTTGGGGAGCTATATGTTAAGCATATCGGTTGCCGATTTGGTCTTCCGGAGAGTATCATCACAGATCGCGACCCTAGATGGACGTCAGACTTTTGGAGGGGGGTAGCAAAATACCTAAAAACGAAAATGTCGCTCTCTTCTTCTCACCACCCTCAACATGATGGCCAGACGGAGGTGGTGAATAAACAGCTGGTGACAATGTTGCGAGCGTACGTCAACGACGACCTATCAGATTGGGCGATGTGGCTACATATCCTCGAGTTCGCCTATAATAACGCTGTTCACAGCTCTACGGGGACGACGCCTCTCTTTTTGTTATACAGATTCCACCCGAGAACTCCCCTTGATTTTTTGAAACCATTGAATGCCGACGCTAAGAGTTACTCACTTTCACCGACAGCAATCAGCTTCCTGGAAACCTTGGCTATGCACAGGGATAGTGCGAGGTCTGCAATAGCAGCTGCGCAGGACAAGCAAGCGACGCAATACAATAGAGGCCGAAGGGATGTCCCAGAGTTCAAGGAAGGCTCCCAAGTCCTGGTTAACCCACATTCCCTTGAATGGGTCGATGCAAAAGGTGTGGGAACGAAACTCAAGCAACGCTGGATTGGACCCTTTGAAGTAACACAGAAGATCAATCCCAAGGTTTATCGTCTACGCATGGGGGACCAATACCCCGGACTTCCTATATTCAACATCGAGCATCTGAAACCTTATCACGTTTCGGATAAGAATTGGGGAGAACGCACCATTATGAGAGAATCTTGGCGCTTGAAAACCCCCTCTGAGGAGTATACCGTTGAAGCGATCGTAGGACATCGTAGATCGAGACGGGGCATGGAATGGCTGGTCCGCTGGGAAGGTTATGGTCCTCAATTCGATACCTGGGAACCAACCTCTTACCTCAAGAATGCACCCATTGTACTGAACGAGTACAAGCGGGCTCACAACTTGTGAACTAGGCATTCCTCCGAGAGCGAGCCGTCTCTCAAATCAATTTTGACTTACACAGTCAATACGGCTCACCGGTTATGTTCTTGAAATTTTTGTAGTAGTATACAGATCACCATCGAGCGTGTTATGGCTCATTCTAGTTACACGTGATTACTTTTCCTTTATTTTTCTTTATTTTTCTTTCTTTTCGATTTCGTCTTTCCTTTGTTTCTTTCTTTCATTGTTACTTTCCCTCCTTTCTTTCACTTTCCACCTCGGTTGGCTTCGGAGCGAGGATTTCCTGCTTGTAAGTCTTTCGGGTGACCAGGTGCTGTTGACGGATTTCCATCTACGGCGTCTGATCATGGATCTTCTGTTCACAGATGACTCGGGGGGACTACCTACGATTGAATTCCGAACGGTCAAGGGGGACTCTTGGATGGCCCTCAACGCTTCCGCGATAACGATCCCAGTGGAAGCCATGGACTACCGATCACGTAGAGCAGACGAACACCGCGATAAGGGACCGACAGGGGTGTTTCTGGAGATGGAATGGGCGCTGGACATGGACTGGTATGACCACGACGCTAGTTGGCGACCTTTCATACCCATGAAGCCAAACGATTCGACCATAGGGACCTTGAGTGAAAGTGGGCAAGACTGGTTCTTCGATCTAGAATCACCCATGCCCTGGGAGCAAGGCGACAGTGGGGGATTTACTATCCCAGGACATGCTCGTTCGATGGTTGACACAGACCTTGCCCTCTGGTCTTGGCTTATCGACGAGATCACGGTACATCGCCCATTCCCCTGCGACTCCGCTCATCCACACCCCTACGATTACGATATTCTCCTTCGGGGATTCGGCAGCAGTGAGGAGTTACAGGCAGCAGGAGCAGCTGTGAAGAGACTAGCGGTCGACTACTTGAGCTTCCTCACATGGTGGACGCTCTCAATCTCTCGGTGGGAAGCGGAACTTGACGTCCCAATGGCAGATCAGATCAAGAGCCTTCGTCTCGAACGCTTCTGCAGGCGAGGGGTGCTATAGTGGACTTGGAACAACACTGGCAGGAAATCAACATCGCAAACCTTCTGCGACATGGAGTGCCAATCACTTACCCATGGTCACCTTCACTTTCTATCTCACCACGCTTTCGTTCTCTTGCCCCTCGCATCCTACAAGCATATGACGAACGTCGGGTCTCGACAGGAGGTGAAGTCCGCTCTACGGACTTTGACGACTGGGCCGAAGAATTCGCGATTATTCAATGGTACGATCGCTTCTTCCAGGAGATTTCTGTTGTGGGACGACCAGATCCCGACGTTCGGTTTGATAATGACTGGGAGTATTTTGTCATTGACTTTCAGGGTTGGTCACGCCGTCGCATTCACATGAGCGTCGCCCAGGAATATTATATACTCTTTGCGTCAACAGTATGCCGGGATAAGCATGGGACAACTGTCCTCTTTTGTCGTTGGGAGCCATTGAACAACCTCACAGACGGACTTCCTCACCTTGTCAGACCCACTGAGCTGAGTGAGGAATGCAGCAGCTTTACGAGGGGATCATGCGAGATACGAGAGTTACACAAGTCTAAACACGCTCCGGTCTCAGGCAAGCAATTCGATCTGGACGGCTGCCTCATACTCCCATCGCCACCCGCCGGTACATCTCACGGCAGATCACGTCCACGAAAACACAAAACCAGGAGTGACCTCTCTCCTGGCCCTAGTCGATGGCTCCAGTTAATGATGACAGGTGGCAGACAGCGCAGTTCTGGCTTTTCAGACAGTGAATCCGCAAGTACATCACAATTGCGTCCAGCATCTCAGATCTCCTCCACCAATCGCAGCCGAGGTCGTTCGGCCTCTCCACGCCCCCAGAGTTATCAACAACGTTGCGCTAGCCCCTCATCAAGAGATACGGTTGGGCGGCAGCGAGCAGTGGCGAAACTAGAGGAGGAATGTAGCATCATCACTTACCACGGCACCATTTGGTCAATCCCAGCCAACCTCGATTGGGATACCTCCTTTTATAGGGAGAGCATTCTACTATTTCCAGATAGTCGTACGCTAACTCGCCTTCGTTACTGGGCAGCCTGCGATCCTGCGATCTCGACCATACGCCAGCTCCTGGACCTAGCAATTTCTCGCAACATGAAGTTCATTATGGCGACGAAGATTGGGGATTTGAAGACCTTCAAACCCGTCGCTACTCCAGAACTGTCTGAGCTGACAAAGCGCACGTACGAAACCGGTTTCCAGGAGGAGCACCTCAAGGATATCAATGGTGGCGCAGCTTTCCACGATCAATACATGGGCAAGCTGGCCGATATCCTACGGCGACCACAAGCTAGGGCCCTCATCAGCATGGGGGGCCCCACAGCCTGGATTGCCAAACGCTATGGCGGACCTTCCATCATCCAACGCTTCATGAGTGGACCATCGACCCAAGTCACTGTTCATCACAGAGGTGCAGTCACTGCCTCCCCTTTCTTCAACGACCCCTTGTTCCACGATCAGATCTCAGCGCAGGAAGAAAACCTCGTCCATGGCTTTGTACCAGCCGAAAACCCGGAACATCACCGCTGGCTATTCCCTACCACCGAAATCATGGAAGACTACTGCAATCACTGGCGTGGAGAATGGACGCAAGGTTGTGACCTTATCTTTCACAACATTGCAAAAGGACTGGACCGAGGGACAGCCAAGCCATTGACACGGAAAGGTTGGAAGGCCTATCTTCACAGCCCCAATCATGGCACCCGACATCCAACCGTCGTTCTCACCAATGCTCACTTCACTCACACAGATGAACTTCTACGCGGTTTTCCTGGCTTATGGCATGGGAGACGCATCGCCGATATCCTCGTTCCCATTCCTTTCAATTCGTCAGATGGAAATTAGGGGGGCTTTGTGACATATGCCCAGTACCTGTACAAGTCTCCTGTGGTAATTTCCCTCTTACGACGTTATATTCTCTTTGACTGTTTTGATTGTGCTTACTTAATGACTGTCACGATTCAACTTGCATTAGTCACACTAGCACACGTGTAGTAGTGACATCTTTTTTCTATTCATCATACCACCACTACGTTCGCTCGTTGTGCGGCAGCGTCGTATCGCGCCCCCCGTTTGAGTCAAAGTAAGTGATCCGAGTTTGTGAGATCATTGAATATTCTCTTAGAGGTATTCGAATATCCATTGGCCTTTCTTCCCGAACTCTGCTTCCTCGAGGATTTCCTGAGGAAGAGCAGATATCGCGCAACGGACATCTGAAGCACTAGCGATCTCTGCGTAGAGTTCGTGAACAAAGGACTAAGTCGCACGAAGGACGATTAGTCCTCACACCATAGTAACAAGACCTATATTCACGTTTGCCAGACCCTACGTCGTAGCCTCGACCACCCACTCCTCCTGTACCTCACAGAACACCTGTTACACACAATGTTGTTGAAGCTAGCTCAAAATTCTTCTATAATATGTCTACATTTCCTAGTACTATCTGCCAATCAAGTTCAACAAATGTATGGCTGTCTACAGCACTACAGGACCAATTCAAATAGACAAAACCTTGTACGTGTACCATCAACTACAAAGATGATGATGGAAGCATACAAATAGCTTGAGTGCCTGAAACCCTGAAACCCTGAATATGAAAGACTACAAAAGGCCCAAAACCCTGAAACCCTGAATGTGGGAAACCATCAATTTTCGTGGGAAAAAGGCAAATTTCAGTGTTAGAACGCTGAAAAATTCCTTGAGATCAAGGGTAATAAACGAGTCTCTTCGTAAACTCAGAGGACTCGTAATAGGTCACAAAATATAGCTAACCATCCTCTTTCCTGAGATATATGCAAACAGGACTGTGGGAATATTTTACCATAAACAGAAAAATGGTTATAAAATTGAGACAAATTGCTATAAAATCAAAAAAAAAAAAAGGAAAAATAAGAATAGTACACATTGTTGCTATCATATTGATGGCTAGGCTCAGGGTCTATTTGCAAATATAGAACAAAACTCAAAAAATCATAAAGTGATTACATGTCATTGCAGCTGATGGGATGTCAGGAGGGTGGTCACATGACCAATTTCCTAAAATTAAACTTGTGTTAGAGGCCATTGCAAGCATGGCAGAAACAAGTCCTCCTTTTTTTGCAAAGGCAATAGAAACCAATTTCTACTTTTTCTCCTTTTTTCTGTCTTTCTGGGTACATTTTTATCACAAACCAGTAAATCTTCCTATATAAGTCTTCTTCTGGATTCTAAACAAATTACCCCAGCATCATCACCATCAATAAAAAACATTTCTATGTTTTTCTTATTTTTTTCTTATTTTCTCATTATATGCAGGTAGATTACCATATTTGGAAATCTACCCTAGAGCCTGAAACTGTTACCCAACATCATTACTAACAATAAGCACCATCCTTCAATTTTCACAGATTTTATGACTATTTTTAATGGATTACCATATTTGGATGTCTGCTCTATACCCTGAACACTTTAGCAAACTTATACTACAAAGTTTACTAATATACAATAAAAGACTGCAGATGTCAGACATAGACTACAAAGTTACATTATCTCTACAACAGGAGCACTTTCAGTGTAGGGCTACAACTTCCATTTGTTGACTATTTTTGGTAACTGATCATGTGACAATCATCCCATCATCCCATTACCAATAGGCTGTAATAGACAAAGTTATTATTTGCTTGGTTTTCTCCAGTTTTTGGTCAAAGTAGATGATATTTTCTTTTTTGGTATGGACTCTGAAGGTAGTGCCTGACATTCTACATACCATTCAAACTTTCTTTTTTTTTTTCAATTTTTCCACTATATTCCAGCAATTTTTGGATCTATTACCATATTTGGAGCTGGACCCTTGACCCTGACAACATTACCAAACATTATCGCAGCAATGAGCACCATCCACCATTTTTTTCTGATTTTTTGCCCATTTTCTGGCTATTCTTTGTTATATTACCATATTTGGAACTAGACTCTGGACCCTGACAATGTTACCCAATGATATCTAAGCACCATCCTCCATTTCTTTCTGATTTTATAACAGTTTTCTGGCTTTTTTTGGATATATTACCATATATAGAACTAGACCCTGACAAGATTACCCAATGTTATCACTGCAGTGGGCACCATCCCCCATTTTTTTCTGATTTTCTAGCTATTTTCTGGCTATTTTTGGGTCTATATTACTCTATTTGGAACTAGACACTGGACTCTGACAATGTTACCCAAGGTTATCACTGGCAATAAGCACCATCCCTCATTTCTTTCTGATTTTCTGGCTATTTTCTAGCTATCTCTGGTTATATTACCATGATGAGAATAGCCTCTGAACCTTGACAACATTACCCAGGGTTATCACCACTATCCTCCTTTTTTTTTCTGATTTTCTGGCTATTGTTGGCTATATTACCATATTTGGAAATATACCCTGGACCCTGAAAACAACCTCCAACATCATTACCAGCAGTAAGCAGCACCCTCAATTTTTTTCTGATTTTTCTGCTATTTTATTGCTATTTTACATCTGAAAATGCACACATTTCCTTATTTAGAAATGTGCCCTGAACCCTGAAAACAAACTCCAACATCATTACCAGACTGCCCTCAATTTTTTGTGATTTTTGTGATTTTTCTGCTATTTTATTGCTGTTTTACATCTGGAAATGCGCACATTTCCTTATTTAGAAATGTGCCCTGAACCCTGAAAACAAACTCCAACATCATTACCAGACTACCCTCAATTTTTTGTGATTTTTGTGATTTTTCTGCTATTTTATTGCTATTTTACATCTGAAAATGCGCACATTTCCTTATTTAGAAATGCGCCCTGGACCCTGAAAACGACCCCCGACGTCGCCACCAACAGTGAGCAACACCCTAAGCTCATTGTCGCAAGCAGCAAGCCCTTTACAGCTAATATAATGTGTATAGGCTGGATTTGTAAGCATCGGAAATCTCCGAAAATGACGTACTTCCCTTGCAGGCTACCTTCAAAATCAAAGGTAGCCCGCAAGGGAAGTACGTCATTTTCGGCTATTTCCAACACTTAGGAAAGTGACTCGATTAGTCATCATTTTTGCGAAAATAAAGATTTCTATGTAGCTCTGCCAATTCTGGTCCAAATGACACGGTTTTTTTTGCAGTATGCACTCCTTATTTGTAGGATTATTGTTCATTGAGAATAGTTGAAGGTAAATATAAATAAATAGTCCGAAATTAAATTTTGTACTCTACAGCAGACTTTGGTTTCTGTATGCTGAAGTTGAACCCACGTGATATCACATGGTTTGAAACAAATACAAACAGTTTCATATACAACATGCATATGTACTTTCACATTCACAACATGTATCCTCACCATACAACCTTATCCAATCCACTGCAAATAGTGTTCGGCAAGTTGCACCTGTATATGTGTCCTGTTAACTGTTGCCTTCATTGTGGTCTTGGCCAGTCCAAACCCAATGAACTAAAATGTGTGTTCTGTAGAGGCTATGTCAGTGTGGTCTTGGCTAGTCCAAACCCAATAATGACATTTGCAGATAACATTGTCACTTGCATTTTGCACATGCATCACCCTTGTTCTGACTCTCTAGCTAGCTACCATCATCTTGGCCAGTCCAAATGTGGTTGCAAGTTACCAGATAATAATAAACAAGTCTCTTTCTAAACTCAGAGGACTCATAACAACACACTCAAAGTGTTTGAACTGGCCAAGATGATAATGAGCGGATGGCAAAAATAGACGGGAGAGTCTTTGCAGAAGAGGACACACGAAACATGACAATTCGGAAGTATCCGAAAATGACGTACTTCCCTTGCGGGCTATGGTTGATTTTGAGGGTAGCCTGCAAGGGAAGTACGTCATTTTCGGATACTTCCGAAGACTCAACGTCAACTTCTGCTTGCTAAGTACAAACCCTGTTGTCATCGTCTTGGTCAATCCAAACATGACACAGAGCATTCTGTGATGCCACATCCATTGTGTTGTTGTCGTCTTGGTTAATCCAAACACAACACAGAGTATTCTGTGATGCCACATTAGCATGGTCATTGTCTTGAACAATCCAAACGCGACACACATAATGCCACATCCAAAGCAGGTGGTGTGCTGTTTGCTTTGCTGTCTTGCACTCTTTGTTGTCTTGGCCAGTCCAAACGATTTGTGCAATGTATCTATCTACCACATCTTGTCTGTTTCCTTTGCATGCTTGTAGTGATGGTCACGGGTAACCCCGGGGTCATTTCGCACTGACCTATACCCCAACCCTACCTTCACCCGTACCCCCTCTACGGGTTGGGGTAGTTCTGGGGTATGGGTAAGGGTTTTACGGGGGTCAGAGGGGTCAGAAACCCGTTGAGGGTGGACCAAAGGGTTGTCATTCAATGAAGACCACAAAACTTTACAAAACAACACGCGAGAGGAATCTAGTCATATGATATGTAATCCCAACCGAGCTCAAGCTCATTCTCATCTCCTATGACGTCCGGAAGAACCGCCGCCGCTTTGATGTCCGCATTTCGCACAAGGTTCAGCTTGCTCCAGGCGCCGAGGCACATCAACGCGCGTGTCGATGCAACGGTGAGACGATTACGGATGTGCGAAAGGACAAGGCGCCCTTTGCTGAAGACTCGTTCGACATCTGTGGAGGTGGCTGGTGAGAGAACAGATCAATGTTGTGATCGGCAATATATTTGAATGAGGAATCAACGTACCAGGAATAGAAAGATAGTTACGCGCCATTCGCGATAAGCGAGGGTAGACGGCACGCATTTCAACCCACCAGAGAAGTGGGTCTTTGACATTTTCAGGTCCAGTGCTCACTAGTGGGTACCACCTTTATCATAAAAATAAGGTAACTGCCTAGGGCTCCCTGTGTATAAGTCCACAGTCTTTATGATAGGCATCATTCCAGTTACCATGCCTTTTCATTAGGCAATTTTCATTAGCTACTTGGCCAATATCATTGCGATTTTCATTAGTTATCTGACTGATATCATTGTGATTTTCATTAGTTATCTGGCCAATATCATTGTCATTTTCATTAGATACATGGGCGATATCATTGGAAATTTCATTAGCTACTTGGCCAATATCATTGCGATTTTCATTATTTATCTGGCCGATATCATTGCGATTTTCATTAGAAACCTGGGCGATATCATTGGAAATTTCATTAGCTACTTGGCCAATATCATTGCGATTTTCATTATTTATCTGGCCGATATCATTGTGATTTTCATTAGAAACCTGGGCGATATCATTGGAAATTTCATTAGCTACTTGGCCAATATCATTGCGATTTTCATTATTTATCTGGCCGATATCATTGCGATTTTCATTAGAAACCTGGGCGATATCATTGGCAATTTCATTAGCTACTTGGCCAATATCATTGCGATTTTCATTATTTATCTGGCCGATATCATTGTGATTTTCATTAGAAACCTGGGCGATATCATTGGCAATTTCATTAGCTACTTGGCCAATATCATTGCGATTTTCATTAGAAACCTGGGCGATATCATTGGAAATTTCATTAGCTACTTGGCCAATATCATTGTGATTTTCATTAGAAACCTGGGCAATATCATTGGAAATTTCATTACCTACTTGGCCAATATCATTGCGATTTTCATTATTTATCTGGCCGATATCATTGTCATTTTCATTAGATACCTGGGCGATATCATTGTCATTTTCATTAGATACATGGGCGATATTATTGGAAATTTCATTAGCTACTTGGCCAATATCATTGCGATTTTCATTAGTTATCTGGCCGATATCATTGTGATTTTCATTAGATGCCTGGGGGATATTATTGGAATTTTCATTACTTATCTGACCAACATCATTGCGATATCATTAATTATCCATGGCACTATAAAGCGAATTTCATTCACTATCCATGTGATATCATTTTGATTTTGATTACTTAGCACAGAAATATCAATGCAGCACCTTACAAAATCTATTCAGAGCACTTTTCATTACTTTTATTGCAGCTTTCAATACTGCTTAATTGGGATTAATTTGCACGGCAAAAAGAGAAATTGAATTCATGACCAGCATGTAAGGTGTCAAGAGTGTCAGGGACAGTGTCTACGAGTCACGAAAGCACTTGATCAACCTGAACAACATCTACATTAAAGGATGAGTTGATGAAAATATTTAACCGGAACGACATCTACACCAAGGATATGTTAGTTGATGAAAACCATATAAGTGTTCAAACTTACCTTTTGGCCTTCCTTAACTGTGGGGCTGGGAGGGCAGGATCTTCGCAACCTCGCTTGGTTCCTTTGTGGGTATGTGAGACCATGTTATAGATCTGATCGATGACCCATTGAACGTCTTGGACGGCCGACCACGCACGTAAGCAAGGGGGAAGATCCGAAGGCAACGCTCGGATCCACCACGAAAGAGCGACGACAACCGTATAGAGGCCGGCAGATCCACCTTTACGGAGTAATCGCCAATCCTCATCAGGCGGGGTGTCGTAGACGAACGATGCGTTCTCGGACAACCTCCAGGTCGGCTGAATGGCAAACCACCAAGCCATGAAGGACGAGCCATAGGTATCCAGGTTGACCTCAGGCGGTACCTCCTTCTTCTTATTCTTGATCCATGCTGCAACCTCAGCAGGACGCGAAGTGGTCGGTAAGTTCTGCAAAGTATGGTCAGTATGTCGTAGCATAACAACTTGAGTAAAGATAGGAACTTACCCCAGTAGTCGTATTCACGCCTTCTAAACGAAAGAGCGAGCTAATAAGCTCTTGCCACGCCTTATCCTTCGAAATACCGCGCAGGTAACCCGGCATACCAGTGTTGACAAGCCAAGTAGGGGGATTAGCTGCAAGCCGAGAAGCCACGTCATCACTATCGACGTCCATTGGCGTTCCTATATCAGAGTCCTGTGTGCCGTCATCAGCGGTTGTAGGTGTCGTGTGCACTTGAGAAGGGGTAGTGGAGTCCTCGGCTATGGTAGACGGCGCGAGTGAAGCAGGCAGGGTGACAGCTGATGGGAGCTGAGTGGAAGTAGGTGCTGAATGTGGCTCTTGCGCGGTGAGAGGTTCTGGAGTATGGGTCGGGCTGGCGGATAACGTGGGCTCAAATGCAACTGGGTTAGTACTGGCGGGGCCTGTTGGCACTGGCAGAGGTGGAGGAGTGGAGGCAGGGGGGAAGGACTCCTTGAGCGCTGTTGCAACAGCGCTCAGAGACAGCTCGTCCGATCTGACGATTCCAATCTCCGGTGGGTCACGAGCCTCGGAGTTATCGTTGATCCCGTTGACGTTCACCATGACATTCTCAGGCGTCGTGGAAGAGGACCCGTTTCTTGATAAAGGGAGTTCAGTTTGGGGTACAACGCAAGGTACGCGTGTCCTCACCTCAATTCTTGGAGCGGACCTAATCTCCTTCCCTGTTCTTCCCCGACGCTTTCTTTCTCGAGCGGGCCTGAACTCCCTTCCTGTTCTTCCCCAACGCTTTCTTTCTCCTTCGGCGTACCCGATTCCTCCTTGTCGCCTTTCTTTGTGGATTCTATCTCGAACTTCTCCATGGCTTGGCGCAACAACTCCTTGTTTCGGGCAATATTTGCATCTCGAGTGAGCTCGTACGCCGACTTCCCGCCTTTTTTCTTGGTTTTTACACCTTCTCCCTTCTTCTTCTTCTCTCCGTCTCTCGCGCTGCCGACGTCCTTGTGGCCTTCTCTCTTATCGACGCCGACTTTTTCATTGGCATCCTCCTCGTTAACGGCACCATTTTTGTTCTCAACGCCTACCTCATTGTCGTCGGCGTTTTCGGTACCGCTCTCCTCCACTGCTTCAGGTGAGTTAGATTTCGAATTTAACCCTCTTCCTATGCGGAGCTCAGCAGCTAATGACTTGTTAGCAAACGATTGGCTTATTATGCACAGGACTTACGGAACGCCTTGTGTAGGAAATCGTCAAACGGGTCGACAATATGTTCGTCATAGGCGGCCTCTCCAAGAAAACCTTCGAAGTCCAATTCGTCACCCGTCTTGCCACAATTTAACCTTATCCACTAGTTAGCAAGAACACGACACCACGGAAAGTGCATGGCCTTACATGAACGTCATTATTTTACCGTTCTGACGTGGTTCAGGTCCTCCGACTAGGAAAGTCACGAACCATCCCGTTTGCTTGGAGATTGATTCCCCCATCAGGGATAGAGTGCGGGGAAGCTTATCAATGGCACTGCGGAAACGGTATGTGACTCTTTCTGACACATCATTTCCTTTACTCACGTCTGGTAGGCTTGATTTCGTTCGTCGGTCTCTGCATCGATCTGGGCTTTCATCGCAGCCCGGCGCTTCCTGACGTCCGCCTTTACTTCCTCTGTTTCCTCCGTGTACTTGCTTTTGAGGAACGAGTTCATGAAAGCAAAACGCCCTTGAGGAACCTTGATGCCAGGGTTGTCTTCATTCCATTTCTTCTTGTAAGCCTCCCATTCACTATCTATTACGGTCTTCCATTTAACCTCGTATGTCATCGTCTGATAGACTTGCCATTCTTGGCGAAGCCTTGGTTGCGTGATCTTCAAAACGCCCCGAGTTCCCGAACCTGACGTCGAGCCTCGAGTGTGGTTATGAAACCAACTTTTGATCCGCTGCCATTCATGTGAGTGATGTGTATATTCTACGTCAAGGGCATTCACGTACCTCGTCCTCTTTATCCTTCTTTGCCTTGGTAGCTTCCTCAGGACTGCCAGCAGTAGCAAGTTCGTCCTTTGTAGGCTCTCCGAGAGGCCATAACTTCCTCCATTCCTTGAGGATGTCAGGAAAAAAATGAGTTGATGTTCTCTTGTCGGCTTGGGAATCGGTGAAGGCCGAAAGGCGTTCCTTAAGCCATTTCTCTTGTGGTGGGCTGGTCCATTTGCGGCGCGTCATGGTCGTCGATGCGGCAGTAGGTTGGCTGTATTGTAACGAAGGTTGTTTATGTTCTAGATGGATGTTGAGTTCAACTGACGTGGCAAGTGGATGGTGCCGGTTTTCTACAGAAAACGTAAATCGGCTGATATTGAAGAATTTTCTGGTTTCCGAATAAGTCTTTCAAAATCAGCTAACTTTATTTTCCAGGTTTCTCACTTGTCGGCCACCAGCTCAACACCACACGCAATTTTCCCCCTCTCAAAGTCCCCTCTGATGATGAACGGTGATTCTCTCCCCTCATCGAATTTCGTGACAACTGAGTTGTTCGATTATAGGACCACCCCCTCCAATTAACTACGCCACCCGCCCGAAACGTGGCAAACAAATAGCTGCTGCAAGCTTGACCATGAACGGTGATTCTCTCCCCTCAATGAATTTCGTGATAACTGAGTCTTTCAATTACAGGACCACCGCCTCCAATCAACTACGCCACCCGCCCGAAACGTGGCCAACAAGAAGCTGCTGCAAGCTTGACCCCGCCGCGTCTCGTTTTGACCAATGACGATGTGCTTTCGCCGAACGAACTACTGGGATTGGCCGACCTCTCCCTCGAAAATTCTCAACAAAAGCCTGCTGCAAGTTTGACCCCGCCGCGTCGTGTTTTGACTAACGGCGCCGTGCTTTCGCCCTCCACTGCTGCATCCCCCATGTTCCGCCCAGGGCAGGTGAAGGTCTATAGCTTTCACCCGGGCTATCCACACATCAGTTACCCGGAGGCTGATCAACCAGACGGACGGGCTGACGTCTCCGTCAAAAAATCTCAACAAGATGGTCGAGGTGACGTATCCGTCGAAAAATCTCAACAAGATGGTCGAGGTGACGTCTCCGTCGAAAAATCTAAAAACGATGGTCGAGGTGATGTTCAGCAGGACGGTTTGGTTGAAATTCGTTCATTTCCATATCAGCAATACAGGTTAGACGATTTTGGCACCACCACCGTTGCACGTTTGTCTAATTCTTTGTTGAACCATACAGCCTCCCTGGTTCTCGCGGTGGCCTGCCGACGCTTCAAACTCCTCATTCCTCGCCTCGCAAGCAGTCGTCTAGGGCCAAATTTTACTCGGTTGTTGTCGGAAGACAATGTGGAGTGTTTGAAAGCTGGTAAGTCGTCGACTATGACTCCGACAACCATATTATCTCATATCCTTTTAATCTAGGGCATATGTTAGTGCGTTGACCACCGGTATTTCCGGAAATTCTCACTGTAGCTTCAACACTCGTGAGGCGGCCCTCCAGAATTATTTTGAGGCTAAGAGGTTGGGTTTGGTCAAAGTTTCCAGGTTGCCAGGTGACGAACACATTTTTGGACCCATTTCTCAGGCGGTGTTGTAGTTATCTCGTAGACGCTTTTGAATGGCTGTAGCGTTGTTGTTCCGTTGAAGCTCTCGTTGAATACCATGCCGTTTTCTCAACAATAGACCTCATCGCTATTAAGTGACTGTGGGTGGACTAAATGTTCAGTAGACACTGCGATGGAGGCTTTTAAATAGTCTCACTGATAGACCTCAACGCGATTAGACGCGATTAGGTGACTGAGGGCAGACTAAATGTTCAGTAGACACTGTGAGTTGCAAGCTGTTGCAAGTGTGAAGTCTTAAGATGGTACCGACTGAATCCATACATGAGCGCAGGCCGTTCGCAAAAAAATCATTGGGTGTATTGTTCTGTAAGTTGTTATAGTACTTACTATCTTACTCGAAGTTCAAGCAACCGCCAATCACAAACGTCACATACAGCCTGAGCTATCGTGGTAGTTACATGTTCAACTTAAAGAATTTGAAGACTAGTACGTCAATGGGTTTAGGAATAGGTTCAAGTACAGATGCTGTTTATACTAGTAGCTTCTAATTGAAAGAGGAGTTCAATCCGTGTCAAGTCCGAGTCTGCTGCTGCCCGTGCGTCTTAGTACAATCTTAGTACTAAGTAGTCTACTTGTTGCACATAAATCTCGAGAACCTAAGAAAAAAAAAACCGTGTCAAGCTGGACACAGTCAAAGGCACTGGCATGCAGACTGTACGACTCGGACTCGGAAGTTGACTGAGTCCTGAAAGGCTGAAACTTGAAATCCGGCTGCTAGATGAGCAAAGTTAAGTCAGGAGTAGACTACTTACTCTATCTTACTTTAAAATGTATCCTTAAGAGACTCGTAGGAGAAACGCGAGATAGGTATTTCTCTCTTTGAATTATCTATGTAACTATCTGCCTTACATTGGCCTTACAGACGATTTGCCCAACGAAGCTGATCTAAGGGAGATCACGAGTTGCCAAATTGGGCGCTTCGTTGACTCCTCTTCATTCCTGCCTTAGCGATTTCATTCACTCAGTGCCATCACCAGTGCGTATTTGTTTTTTCTCATTCTTTGCCGTGACGATATCAATACTCATTCCTTTTGTTATCATAAGATGTCTGCACAGTCTTGGCTCTCGACTGCCAGCACACAAGGCGTATGTCCAAGCGCAAAGATAAGGACGACCCCAGTGCCCATCCTCCGATATCCACAAAGCGTCTTCGACCCGCCCCTGGCTTCCGTGTTGCTCGTAACAGAGACTCAGAGCCTCAAGACGCCACATCGTCCAGCTCGTTAACGACAACGGGTGGCCCTACACATGCTGGGGAATACTCAAATTCCAAACCCGAGACTCCTGCGGACCCTCTTCCCCGACTTCCTGGTTTCCGCCCCGCCCGCGTCAGAGAGCCCCAAAGCGCTGACCCTTCAACTTTAACGAACGAAGGTCGTTACTCGAGTACAGAGCCTCAGTCTTCTGTGAAGCAACAGCGGCTTCGTCCTGGCTTCCGCGCGGCTCGTTCTCGAGAGCATGAAAACACCACTCCCAGCACATCATCTTTACCAACAAATTCACGCATCACCTCCCTCGCACTTGGTGCTAACGGACGCCTGAAAGGAAAGCACAAAGATCGGAGTCATAACACATCAGTCGCCAACCCAACCTCCGTAGCCACGACTTCCGCTGATGATGCAACGTTTCCTGACTATGAGGCCGACTCCATCCCCTCTTCCCACCTCTCTGGTAATCCTACGCCTCCCGCTGAAACAAAGCGTAAACGAAAGAGAACGTGTAATGCACAGGTATGTAGATGTCGAACTTCGTTCAAGTCTCAAACTAACAATCTCTATTTTGAAGTCCAAACTCCTCGAGTGGCTCTCATTTCGGGACGTTACGCTTGACGAGATCTTGCGTCACGATGGTCTCGGAGACTTTCTTGGGCATCAATTTTGCATGGAGTGTAATGAGGAGATGGGGATCTTCAAGTGCAAGGACTGTTCAAGCGGATGCTACCTTCGCTGTCAGTTTTGCATTGTCAAGGCTCACCGGGAGACACCGTTGCACCGAATTGAAGTAAGCAAGCTTTCATATGATGGAAAACCACAGAAATTAAACACATCCTGCCTTCAGAAATGGACTGGCGAGTTCTTTGACAAAACGTGCCTCAAGGATCTCGGATTACGCGTTCAACTCGGGCACGGTGGGGGCGTTTGTCCTTGCCCATCACCCGGCCCACCAGACTTCAGGGTTTTTGACATGTCTGGAATTCACATCGTCAATATCGACTACTGCGACTGTCCAAACGACAATGTACCCGACCGAAAAACTCAACTTCTACGACAAGGCTGGTTTCCAGCGACTTTCTCGCGGCCCAAAACAGTGTTCACGTTCGATTGCCTCGATACGTTCCACGAACATACCCTGCAAGGGAAGGGTAACCTTTATGATTTCTACCATCTTCTAGTACGCAAAACAGATAATGCTAATTTGTTCAACTCATTCGTAAGTCTTTACTTATTACATTTGTCATTATACTGTAGTAAACAACAACCCTCTACAGTATCGATATAAGGAGATCCATCGGGTCTTTCGCATATGGCGGAACCTCATGGCCCTCAAACGTGCTGGCCGTGGGCACGATCCTGCCGGTGTAGACAGCACCTCGCCTGGTAGTTTGACTGTTGAGTGCCCTGCATGCCCCCACCCTGGCCGAAACCTGCCCGAAAAATGGCGAGAGGCTGGCCCTCTCATGTAAGTTTCATTATCTTATTTTGTTCATCATACGTTTTAATGACTGGTAATAAGGTTTCTATATATATTATACATCTCGGTCGACGCGAATTTCAAGCTCAAAAGGAAAGATCGTGGTCTCAAGGATGTCGAGCTGATGCCGGGTTGGGGACCCTTCGTCGAAGAGTTGGCATATCAAGCCTTTATAGCAGATTATGTTGATCAGCCCGAGGTAAGTTTTTGAACTTATTAGTCCTTTCTCGTTGACTGAATAACTCTCATAGATCAACACGTGTGAGTCTGAGCATGATGCTATTGTCCGCGCGCAGACACGCTGTACACCTGGTTATGCTGTCTCGGGCACCGCTATTGTCATTTGCTCGAGGCATGCACTTATACGAAGAAACGGGGCAGGTGACCTGCAGAAGGGCGAGAAGTACGTATTCCCAGTAGTAAAAAAGGATCCCGCTAATTTCTTTGGGGATAGATATTGTAACGTTGATTTCATCATTTTCGCCGCACTTGTCGGCGTCATGTTACCCTGGATTTTCATCACATACGACATCGGCTGCCAATGGTCGAAGAACTTCCGAAGTCGTATGTCCGAATTCCCAGAGCACATGAGGCTTCCGCCAAGCACGAAGGTCGAAGTTGCTGTACCCAGCTGGCACATCACCAGCCATGGAAAGAGGTGCCGAAAGGACTTTTGCTTGGGCTATACGAAGGGCGCTGGTAGGACGTGCGGCGAGGAGGTCGAAATCACGTGGTCAAGCACGAATTCTCTTGCCCCGAGCGTGCGAGAGATGGCACCTGGGGCTCGCCATGATACATTGAACGATCAATGGAATGGCTGGAATTTTCGCAAGATCGTCAGCTTCCGTAAGTTCAGCTCACCTTTCTCTTATTTGTTTCTTTGTTTTCTGACATCTTTCCGGTCATTCCAGGTACACTATTTGCGAAACGTTTTAAAGAAGCAGCTCTCATGAGTAAGAAACAGAAGGAGATATTTGAAAAGTTTTCGTCAACATTCCCCCCTGAGACCGTTGTCAAATGGGAACAAATGGTCGTCTGCTGGGAAGATGATCCGAAGGCTCCGAACCCTTACGACGAACCTGAGGCCAGTAAGTACTGCTGCTAATAATAAACCTTGACAACATTCTAATAAAGTTCTAGCAACCACTCTCCAGGACGTGCGGCTTCAATTGACGCAAAAGGAGACGCTTGAACTTGCATCTGGTCGTAAGCCGAAGCACAAAGTTACTATGATGGGTTATTTCTCGATGGGCTTTGATATTGAAGATCAGCAGTGAGTACTTCGACAAAATTTGCTTCTCTATGATCTAATGTATTTTAGGTTTGTCCTAAAAGCGGAAATCTCACAATTGAAGGGGAAGAAGACCAGCAAACAGCTCGCCGATCTCGAGGAGAAGAAGAGCACCCTCATCCGACATATCCAAATTTGGAGACCGATTCAACTTGCTTACACCCCTCACGTCGCCACCCTACTCCCTTCACTACACACGGTTGATGATGTGGGGATCCACTATGCAAACCCAGAGTCGACGACACTTTTTTTCCCTTCGTTGCTTCCACCTGAGATACGTCGACTTCCTGAGTTAAAGGAAGTATGTGATGCTGAGCGAAGTTTACGGGAACCACAAGCTTATGATGCCCTCGCTGACGTCCGTCGACTACGTCGCATCATCCAAGGCTTGTGGCAGTTCAAGAAACTTAATGTTTCCGGAACGGGAAATCGCCCAAACACGCGGATGTTAGGCATGTACAGCCGAATCGAGTATAAGTTGCAACGTGCAGCTAATAGGTATCGTGTTGCATATACCGCATTATTAGCTCTGGACCCCGACGGTGCATGGAAAGACCGCCTTAAGGAGCTGAGGCCCACAGATCTTCGGGGTCCTGGCAGAGATCCTGACAACCTGGAAGACGCGAAGACATCTAATGGTCGATTTGTTCCATCGTGGATCTGGCTCGTCCCACGCCCACCTCACGAGAAGGGAGACAATCAGACGGAAGACGAGTTCAACGACAGTATGCGTGCGGAATGGGCGCAAACAAGAGCACGTATGTCTCGTTGGGGTGAGGAGCTTTTGATTCTTCAAGAGGAGATGCGGAGAGTGCTGGCGTTCTTTGAATGGAAGGCTTTATGGTGGTTAGAACAAGGTAATCGAAGACAAGGTCTCGAGCCATCAGTCCATATTGGTATCGTCGCGTATGCCCATAAGCAAGCCGCTATTTGCTCACGTATGGCTGCTCGATGTGCCGCATACTGGTTACCGGTGATGAAGCATTACAGTATCATTCCGACTTGGGCTGAAAGGTACAAACACAAACCAGGGACTCCCCTGGCTGGTGATCCTTCTGAGTCTTCAGACTCAGACTCAGACTCTGAGCATGAGGTAGATGGCACAGACGACAAGTCAGATGTTGGTGAACCAAATGTAGATGATATTTTTGACTTGGATTAAAGGTGCTGTCAGTTAATTAGATATGATTAGATAATTATTTGCAATGAAAAGTAATGAAGAATCACAATGATATCGGCCTGGCAATTAATGATAATTGCAGTGATATTGCCCAGATATTTAATGAAATTTCCAATGATATCGCCCAGGTTTCTAATGAAAATCGCAATGATATCGGCCAGATAAATAATGAAAATCGCAATGATATTGGCCAAGTAAGGTAATGAAATTTCCAATGATATCGCCCAGGTTTCTAATGAAAGTCGCAATGATATTGGCCAAGTAGCTAATGAAATTGCCAATGATATCGCCCAGGTTTCTAATGAAAATCGCAATGATATCGGCCAGATAAATAATGAAAATCGCAATGATATTGGCCAAGTAAGGTAATGAAATTTCCAATGATATCGCCCAGGTTTCTAATGAAAGTCACAATGATATTGGCCAAGTAGCTAATGAAATTTCCAATGATATCGCCCAGGTTTCTAATGAAAATCGCAATGATATCGGCCAGATAAATAATGAAAATCGCAATGATATTGGCCAAGTAAGGTAATGAAGTTTCCAATGATATCGCCCAGGTTTCTAATGAAAGTCGCAATGATATTGGCCAAGTAGCTAATGAAATTGCCAATGATATCGCCCAGGTTTCTAATGAAAATCGCAATGATATCGGCCAGATAAATAATGAAAATCGCAATGATATTGGCCAAGTAAGGTAATGAAATTTCCAATGATATCGCCCAGGTTTCTAATGAAAGTCGCAATGATATTGGCCAAGTAGCTAATGAAATTGCCAATGATATCGCCCAGGTTTCTAATGAAAATCGCAATGATATCGGCCAGATAAATAATGAAAATCGCAATGATATTGGCCAAGTAGGTAATGAAATTTCCAATGATATTGCCCAGGTTTCTAATGAAAATCGCAATGATATTGGCCAAGTAGGTAATGAAATTTCCAATGATATCGCCCAGGTTTCTAATGAAAGTCGCAATGATATTGGCCAAGTAGCTAATGAAATTGCCAATGATATCGCCCAGGTTTCTAATGAAAATCGCAATGATATCGGCCAGATAAATAATGAAAATCGCAATGATATTGGCCAAGTAGGTAATGAAATTTCCAATGATATTGCCCAGGTTTCTAATGAAAATCGCAATGATATTGGCCAAGTAGGTAATGAAATTTCCAATGATATCGCCCAGGTTTCTAATGAAAATCACAATGATATTGGCCAAGTAGCTAATGAAATTGCCAATGATATCGCCAGGTTTCTAATGAAAATCACAATGATATCGGCCAGATAACTAATGAAAATCGCATAATGAATAGACATGGTAACTGGAATGATTCCTATCATAAAGACTGTGGACTTATACACAGGGAGCCCTAGGCAGTTACCTTATTTATATGATAAAAGTGGTACCCACCAGTCTGCAGGTTCGGCCTCCCTGACAGCATCATCTCAGATCGGGATCCACGATGGACATCCGACTTTTGGAAGGGAGTTGCGCGGTTCCTCAAAACAAAGATGGCCCTTTCATCAGCGCATCACCCGCAACATGATGGCCAAACGGAAATACTTAACCGACTGCTAACGACGATGATCAGGGCCTACGTGGCGGACGATCTCTCGGACTGGTCAGTCTGGCTCCACATACTAGAATTTGCTTACAATAATTCAATCCATGGCTCAACGGGCGCCTCTCCCAACTTTTTAATGTACGGGTTTCAACCCAAGTCACCACTGGATTTCTTGTTACCAAAGGAATCTCCCAGGGCTAAAACAGAAACTTACTCGCTGATTCCGGAGGCAAAGAATTTCTTGGAGACTTTGGCCATGCACAGGGATAGCGCAAGACGAGCCATAGCGAAAGCGCAGGATGAGCAAGCGTCGCAGTACAATAAAGGCCGTAAACCCGTACCTGACTTCAAGAAAGGAGACAGAGTGCTCGTTAATCCACATTCCCTCGATTGGATCGACTCCAAAGGCAGCGGCGTGAAACTGAAACAACGCTGGCTTGGCCCCTTCGAAATAACTCAGAGGATCAATCCCAAGGTTTTCCGCCTCCACATGAGCGATAAATATCCAGGATTCCCAGTATTCAATATAGAACACCTAAAAAAATATGAGGAATCGGGACCGGAATGGGGCGAACGTACCAAAATGCCTGAGTCCCGCAGAATGCGAATTGCATCAGAAGAGTTCGAAGTCGAAGCCATCGTGGGGCACCGCCGCAAACGGAACGCACTGCAATTCTTGGTCCGATGGTCAGGCTACGGTCCGCAATTCGACACTTGGGAGCCACAAAAGGGTCTGAAGAATGCTTCCATTGTACTCAACGAGTACAAGAGGAAACACAATCTATGACGATAACGTCGGACCCATAGCTATTCCACGGCTACAAGAGTGGAAAAGTATGCCCCAATTTCATTGCATCATTTTTAGATTATATTAGTCAGCGTACCTTTCCTTTTTCTTTTATTATCTTTCTTTCGTTATCTTTCCATCTAACCCTACCCTCCACGTCCCCTCATTCCACTGCTAGGAAAGACGAAGCGCTGGATTTCCCGCTTTAGTCGTCTGGCGGGATACTTGAGTCTTCCACGGATTTCCGTTCTAGACCAAAGATCATGGACTTTTTGCCTCTAGATGGCTCAGGCCTAGTGCCGCAGATCGACTTTCGGACGATAGGAGGAGATCTTTGGGTGGGTCTCAATGCCCCCTGCGACAGTATACCATCAGAGGCTCCTGCGTACGTAAATCATCAGAGTGATCAGCGAGTTGCGGATGACTTTAGAGCTAAAGGACCAACGGGCCTCTACCTGGAAATGGAATGGGCCTTGGACGCGGATTGGTACGATCCTGAAGCGAGTTGGCGTCCCTTCCTGCCGTTACCTTCAGGAGGGGCGGACGAGTGGTATTTTCAGTTGGATCAGCACACACTACCCGACCCCGAATCGTCGTCACCTCGCTACACCATAGCCCCCGAGCTGCTATCCGTTATGGAGGACGACCTCCGGTTACTCGAGTCATGTGTCGTCGCCGTCGCCTCATCCTCTTTCTTTCCCACCAGAACTATCAGACCAGGTCGATACGATCTCGCCCAATTAAGAGGGCCTTTCGACTCTACTCATTCCTTGGAAGACTTTGGTGCGAACGCAAAACGACAGGCATTGGATCACTTAGGCTTCTTGGCTTGGTGGACCCTTTCCACCTCCGGATGGGACCTCGACATCCCACAAGCAATAGTGGACAGCATTCTCGACTTCGACTTGGAAGAACGTCCCAAGCGTGGCGTCCTAATTGACCTGGAAAGGGACTGGAGGCAGATAAGTATTCCTCACTTACTTCGGCATCGCGTACCCGTTTTCTACAGGTGGAACGACTCCCTACAGAACACTCAGCGTTTCCTATCGCTTTCCCCGACCATTCTTCAAGCCTTCGACGAACGACGACAAGCTACACCAGACGGGAAAGTCTTTGCGATCGACCTACCGGAGCACGCGAGTGATTTCGAGGTCATGAAAGATTACGATGAGTTTTTTCAACTTCGAGTTTTTCACAACAAGCCTTCACCAGAGCTCGAACTGAGGGAGGATTGGCATTATGCCATCGTAGACTTTCAGGGATGGATGTACCGTCCTATCGACTTGACAACAGCCACGGAGCTTGCAAAACTTTTCGGCTCCCACATCGTCAGACGTGAAAACAGGATGTCCGTTATATTCCGACGATGGGAAGCCTTCAACTTCCAGGAGTCCGTTACGGAACCCGCAGGCCTCGCCAGTTCGATTCTCGGTAACGACCTCATACGTGGAAACATCGAGATTCGCGAGATCCACAAGTCGTTCTTTGCACCAGTCCAGAACCAGAAGTTCGATTGGAATGGCTTCCCCGATTATGGAGCCTCAACCAAGCATGGTGCTGGACACTCGGATAGGCCGGTCAGCTGGGTCGAAGCAATGGGGGCTTCAGATCACACCTCCAGCCGGAGTAGTTCCTCTAGCCCCAGTCGGGGACGATCCCATACAAGAAACTCCAACAGGTCAAGCCCCTACCCCAGGCCCCGATCGTCATCTCCTTCGTTTTGAGCCACGTATCAACGGAGACGCGACTCATCTCCAGAGACGTCCAGAGAGCAATTCGTTCGCCGACTTCGCGTACAAAGCAATATTTTAGGAACAGCATCCCTATGGCTATCACCAATCGAGGCCGCGTGGAATCCTGCGTTCCTCGACGAGGGCGTGGTCTTATTCCCAGACAACAGAACTCAGATCAGACTTCGATGTTGGGCCATAAGTGGAGCACACACGATCCGAATGCGACAAGTACTGGATTTTGCTATCAGCCGCGGAATGAGGCTCATCATTGCCATACCTTTCGACGCTATCCCCCGCTTCCAACAGCACAAGAAGTCCAACATGTCCGAGCTTACGAAACGGACATACGACACCGGCTTCCAGGAAAGCCCACTAACATACAGTAAAGGAGGATCTGCCTTCATGGATCAATACCTTGGGAAGTTGGCGGATATCCTTCGATGACCGCACGCGAGGGCAGCCATCGCTATGGGGGGGCTGACAAGCTGGATAGCACGCTTCTACGGCGGGGCCCGCCTTGTTGAGGAATACATGAGCGGACCTTCGAGCCAAGTCACCGTCCATCACAGGGGAGGAGTGGCAGTTGCCCCCTTCAGAGACACGCCCGTATTTCATGATCAGCTTTCCAAGCAAGAAATCGAATTAGTCCATGGCTACATCCCCCTCGGAAGCCCCCACGAAGACAGATGGGCGTTTCCCACCAGCGAACTCCTGGAGGAATTCTCCAACCACTGGCGTGGGGAGTGGAACCAGGGATGTGAGCGGATAATGGGCAACATTGCGCGCTCGCTCGAATCAGGCGCTTTAGCACCCCTCACTCGGCGAGAATGGAGAGAATACCTGAGGAACAACAACAGAGGTGAACATGCCCCTACTCCCGGATCTGTGCCTCGGGAATCCGACTTCGAGTTGGTAGAAAATATGATCGACAGCGCGTTTCCAGTCAGATGGCATGGTCGACGCATCAAGGACATCTTCTTACCGGAGGACTTCGTAGTTCCATCAAGTGGAAACTAGGGGGGCTTTGTAATGTAGGATTCAACTCCTTCATTCACTCATATTACATTTATATACTTTCCACTGATTGAACTCACTTTACACTTAGTATGGTGTCACACAGAGTCACGCTAGATCACATGCCTATAGTATTCTGTACACGTTGTTGACACGAGATATATCATCGATTCTTTACTCTCACCACCACTGCATTTTGCGTATCAGAAGGGACGTTTTACCGTACTTCTACCTTCAGAAAGTAAGTGGTGTAGTTCAGAGTCCCTCGCTAACGCTTCTACTGCCCAGTGAAGCGTTACCTCAATCAGTAACTACGTGCACCCCTTTAGTGTCCGATATCCAACTTTCCGTGGATTTCCCGGAAAGTAGAAGAGGTTGCCGCCCCGGATTTCCAGAGCTTACTCAACCTCTTCTTGGATACGCCCGCCGACCGTCTTCTTACGAAAGAGAGTCATCACACCTTTCCCTCTGTCTCACTGAATGTTCGTCAGGATTACGCGTTGATAGCAAGTTACTATAGAAACTCACAGAACACCTGCTTCAGGTGGTGTATCACGTGAGGGTGGATGACTGTATACTGCACTTGAATCACATGATATCACATGGTTGCAAACAAATGCAAAGTGACCTACCACGCGCACGGTAGTTCTGTTTGTATATGTTGAATGCTTAGTAATCTCTGCTGGCAGAAACCAAGGTTTCTATGTAGCTCTGCCACTTCAGATCCAAATGACACAGTTTTTTTTGCAGTATCCAATCCTTGTCTGTGGGGTTATTCTGAAATGTGAATAAATGTAGGTAAATACAAATAAATAGTCTGAAATGACATATGTATTCTTAGGAAATGTTGGTTTCTGTATACTAAACTTGAATCCACATGATATCACATGGTTAAAAACAAATGCAAGCTGACTTACTGCATGCATGGTAGAAGTTTTTGCACATGTTGAATGATTAGTAATCTATCTTTGTGGAAATGAAGTTTTATATGCAACTCTGCCAAATCTGGTCCAAATGACATGGTTTTCTTTTGCAGTTTGCACTCCTTAATTGTAGGATCATTCTGAAATGAGGCTAAATGTAGGTAAATACAAATAAATAGTCTGAAATGACATATGTATCCTCAGGAAATGTGGGTTTCTGTATACTGAACTTGAATCCACAAGATATCATTTTTAAATGAAAAATAGCACTAAAATAGCAGAAAAATCAGGCAAAATCAGAGGTGGTGCTCACTGTTGATGATGATGTTGGAGGTTGTTTTCAGGGTCCAGGGGGCATGTCTAAATTAGGAAATGTACGCTTTTTCAGATGTAAAATAACAATAAAATAGCAGAAAATTCAGAAAAATTTGGGGGAGGTGCTCACTATTGGTGATGATGTTGGAGGTTGTTTTCAGGGTCCAGGGCACATTTCCAAATATGGTAATTTAGCCAAAAATAACCACAAAATAACTGAAAAATCAGAAAGAAATGGAGGGTGGTGTTCATCATTGGTGATGACATTGGGGGTTGTTTTCAGGGTCCAGGGTGCATACCTAAATATGGTAATATAGCAGAAACAGCCTGAAAAAAACCCAAAAAAATTAGAAAAACTGGGGGATGGTGCCCATTGCTAGTAATAATGTTGAGTAATGTTGTCAGGGCCCAGGGTCCATTTCTAAATATGGTAATATACCCAAAGATGGCCAAAAAATACCCCCAAAATCAGGAAAAAATGGGAGATAGTGCTTATTGTTGGTGATAACATGAGGTAATGTTGTCAGGGTCCAGGGTCTAGTTCCAAATATGGTAATATATCCAAAATTAGGTGGAAAATAGCAGAAAAATGAGAAAGATATTTGAATGATGTATAGAACATCAGACACTGCCTTCAGAGTCTATTCCACAAAGAAAATATCACCTTCTTTGACCAAAAAGTGAAGAAAACCAAGTGAAGAATAATTTTATCTATCAGGGTCCATGTAATGGGATCTTGGGATGATAGTCACATGATCAATTATGAAAAATGGTGAAAATGAAAGTTGTAGCCATACACTGTAGCTTCTCGACTCTATGTGAGCTATATTCTGAACTGCTTCCATTGTCAAGATATATGTAAAAGACTTTTCCAAGTGTGACATTGTTTTTCATTGCTGGTAATGATGCTGAGGTACTGCAAGATTCAAATGGAAAATGGTACTTATTTGTGATAAAAAGGTACCTAGAAAAAAAGAAACAAGCAGAAGATAATAGAAATAGTTTACTATTGCCCTTGCAAAAGAGGACTCGTTTCTGCCATGCTTGCAATGGCCTCTTACACAAGTAATGAAGAGAAGAATAAAAGAACACCACTGACTCAACCACAAGTGAGTAAAGAATATGATCATAAATAGATGTGACTGACCACAAATATACAGATACCCAATCAAATGGGAGATGTCCTACACGTTACAACCAATGCAGTAATGAGCCCACTGACGACATCTCCATCTGAAATTCGGATCAAACAAATGAAGGTTTACCTAGACTATCTACGGCATCTCATTCCACTTGTCAGAGATGGATTTTCCATGCATGTGAATTCTCCTGATCCAATATTACGCCAAGTTGCAAGGTCCCCCGATCGTCTACTACCCTTCAGACAGAAAGCCCCCACTGCCATCAAAGCTTCTCAGGTGATATATGGGAACACAGATCGTCTTTGCACAAGGGTTGGTCTCTTCAATGCATTGATGTTTAGAGGGGTATTTTATGGATCGCCATTTGCAAAAGATGATCTTGTATGGTTTAACTCTCTTGATGAATGGCATGCATTCTACCAAACAAGCAAAAAAAGGCAAAAGGATCAGACTTATCAAAACCAGCCACCAAGGAACGATACTTTGTAAACAAGTCGGCATATGGTCCCAGTCAAGCTGCCCGGTCAACTGAAATGGCTAAAACTTATTGGGAGGAATCACAGGGCTGGGAAATATTCATCAAGGCCAACCATAATGCAAAGGAGATGTTTGATTGGTTGGTTGGAAACAATCGGATGGGAAAAAAGCGATTTCCCAATATAGGTCTACTGTGTGCACTTCTGGTCCTTGGAGGCTTTATAGAAGCAAAATGTCAATTTTTCCCTATGCCAACACCATCAATCTGGGGTGAACTGGTTCACGAGCTTAACAAAGGTGCCAGAAATGGTCTTGTTGAACTTGGTTTGCAAGGAAAAATCGTGACTCTAGAAGTAACATGCCATTCATTCCAGGAGTTGAATCAGTATCTGGCAGAAGAGCTGGATGACGAAGAAAAGTCCCTGATTGGATTCAATGTAATATCGCTTGAGCATGGTTTGTGCAAACGCAGCCGCATTTTACCACAGCAGCGTAGACAAAATGGAATATAGATTATCAAACAGTTTTACTTCTATGTATATAACAAAAACAACTAGTCCAACACCTGTTTTTCAAGCAAGTGTTGAGCGGTTAACAAATCAAACAAAGTTCATCACGGCATCTGACTTGGGGAAGATAATGATTTGTTAACTCACTAGGCTGAGCCGATGGAATGGACATAAGCTTCAACTCTGCCAAGTTTTGGCAAACAAGGAGAGTGATGTTGAATACAATTGAACAGTGACCATTTATTGAGTCAATTGTTGGCAGAACATAAGAGAAGGTATAGGAATATGTATGGTAGTTGAGTACCAGAGTGTGCGATAAAGTTGTATATGGGAGGGGGGATGTAAACTGGCCATAGTTGAATATCGCATAAGTCAAAAAAACCAAAATTACTCCATGGCTTCCATCATCCTAAAGACCGGATCATCATAAAAGAGACTGAGAAGTGTAGGGCTACCTGAAATGCAATGATGAGGACGAATATAACAGAAAGATGATGTGAGACTTGTGAAGTGTCTTTGCTAGCTGCCAGTATGGCAACCCATAGCACATTCATGGATAGAGATATGTCTTTAGGATTTGCCTTAGAGTTATAGGACCCAACCGTATATCCAATGAGTGCGATGGAACCAGTGGGGACTTGACGACCAAACAATGGGAGGTCTTTTTCAACCGAACCCAGGCCAGAGGGCATTTTTATGTGTTTGGTTCGAGCATCCAAAATGGGGACTATAAGCCATCAGTTATCGGCGGAAACTAAAAGATTGGAGCGATTTTCTTACCCAAGTCATGTGGGCCTAACGATGAGTAGCGGTACTTACGATCTGGAGTATTGTTGGTCATAGTTGCACGGCTGCGAACAGTTGCAAATCCTTTGACAGGAGAAGAACCGGAGTTCACCTCTGGTAGAAATGATAAGAAGTAACGCATACAAGAAAGTCAAGAAATACTTACCTGCAGAACATGTGGCAAAGGTTAGGGTGCTATCGGCAAGCTGTACTCTAACAGACTCTTTTCCATGAATCATGCAAAGGACGGTGACCATTCTCTCATACTCATATGCGAGAAGCTTTGCGGTAATGAACTTGACCTCTTTATCTCCACCATAACGTTGACGAGGTGAAGCTGTCTGGTCGTCGGCAATGATTCCAAGTGTTATGCACAAGGCAGGGGTCTTGCGATCTCGTATAAACACCATAGGCCCCCCTTTTGTTTGACCAGGTGTCTTCTTACTGACAAGAAGTGATGGATCGATAAGAGAAAGGTTGATAACATTCAGACTATAGTCTTTCTCAAAGGTCACCAGCCCTTTGACATACCTGCAAAACTAAGTATAAGTATACCGTTTATGAAAAAAGAAAAGAGGATATACTTCAAATCAATGTCGGGATGGACGGTTTTAATACTTGAAAAGAGTATCATCCCATTTCCATCCTCATCTTCTTTGTTGGCATCTCCTTTCCAGGAGATAAACTTCAGGCCGCTAGATTCAAAGTAAGATGTATGATGACACGTCAATGCCAATTGACTTGCTCAGGCAACTTGGTCAGCTTCTTGTAGGAACTTTCAAGAAGAGGGTCAACAAGATCTGGAGCAGATACATGACACTTCGACAGCTTGGGATAACTAGGGTTGAGAATCAGAGTAAATTCAAGTAAAAGAAGTTGAAATAATTGCCTAGCAGGTGGATCGCGGTCAACATCTTCTAAAAAAACAACCTTTTTTTCACTGATATTGGGTCAACATGGATGAGAGAGAATAAACTCAAACAGAGCACGAACGTGATCTCATCGTCGGACATTGTGGCATCATCATGGAAAACATCTTGAGCACCTTTCTTCTTCTTGTATGCTTGGACGCTCCCTTTTGCCTTCATCCTGGAACAAAATTGGAGACGATCACCTTCTACTTTATGAAATAAGTCAAGCGTACACTGAGGAATCAAAGACAAGTTGCTGGGTCTTATTTCTAAAGTGAAGGGTTTAATTGGTGTTCAAATTAAAGAAAAAAGGAAAGGTGACATACTTTTTTCCTGTGGGTGTTGGTGATTCGTTTCCAAGTTCACTACACCCCATAACATATGTTTCCGTAAGATAGCCTTGGAATGAATATACGAAAATACCTTGGATCGTTGCTGTCCACAGATTCCTGTTCTAGTTCGTCATCATCTTTGTTGATGGCAGCGCTAGAGTAATGATACAATCAACAATTCTATATAGGAGATTGAGCGAGCAAAGGTTGACATACACTTTACTCTTCTTAGCTGAAGCCGCCTTGCTGGGAGAGGTTGACTTGTTATTCACCGCTGGAGTGGTCTTGAGCTTAGTGGGAGAAGCTGCCTTAGTTGCCGCCTTCACTGGGGTTGCTTTCAATGGCATGGTGGGAGGCTTCTTAGTCGCGGAGGGAGCTACATGGGGCTTCTTTGGACTGTCGTGAATGGGACTGGAGATTTTGAGGTGAGCCATAAATATAAGGAGATAATGTCATACTAACATACCTTGCGATGAAAGGTCCATCCGAATCAGAAGCCGCGACCTCGTCAATCGGTCGCTTTTTCCCTCTGCGCACAACAGTTAGATTTTTGATAATATAGATGCAAATAACAAACTTCGCAGGGGTAGGCATAGCAGCAGGGGCCTTGCGAGGTCTCCCACGTTTACGTGGGGTTGTTGGCACCTCTACAATCTCCGGCTCACTCATTCTAAACAGAAAGCGAAGTTAGATAAGGCAAATGTTGGAAGAAAAGAGTGACTGACTCTGCCTCCTCCTCCTCCTCCTCCTCCTCCTTGTCATCATCCTCTCCACCACACTCATCCAATGAACTTGAATAGAGTTCGGTGGGTAAGTGACTGCAAACAAGAAAAGTGTGAAGAAACGTACTCTTCCTCCTGATAAGTCTCGTTCCTGTCGGACTCATCTGAGTCTTCGATAAACTCAGCAGAAATTGCAGCCTTCTTGCGACGAGTGGAAACCATGATCTTTGTCGAAGCGAAGATTGAAAAGCAGAAGTGAGAAACAATCCTTTTTTTATAGGACACAAAATTTAATTTACACAAAAACAATAGAACTGAAACGGAGAGGGGAATCAAGGAGGTTGGACCTGGAAACCCTGTATTTCGTTGAAAATGCTAGAGGTGTTAGCACTTCAGTCACCCATTTTTGGGTACCTATGAGGTATATGAATTCTTTGATTTAAGGGTACCTCAATGGTACCCATTCCAGAGTGGTATGTGAGCACCATACCAATACCATGGTACCATGGAATGGAAAATTCATACCATATCCCACTCATACCAATACCAAGTTACCATACCATACCATGACAAGTTATACCATACCAAATGGTATGATACCACTTCATACCATCATACCAAAGCTGTCACTGGGTGTCTGGGGTCCTTTTCCAAAATAAATAAATAAATTCTGCAGGCTGCAATACTGGTCCATTGGGTACCATTTTTTGTGGGGTGGTTCTCCATGTTTTTCTTGAGATATTGGGCTACAAATTGAGGCTAGATAGTCCAAACCATCTATTGAAAATGAGTTCAAATAGGCTTTATCCCAGCTTTCTCATGCATCCAAAGCCATTTAATAATACATATCTTTCCCAGTCCTTTCTATAAGAAGAACAAATATTCATCCAAATTAAACAATACCACATCCATTGGGATGAAGTGGTCATTGAGAAGCAAAGAAAAGTGGAAAGGTTCTTCAGGTTTTTTCTAAGATTTCCAACTCCAAGTGGAGGCCAGATAGTCAACTCCAACCTTTTGAAATCAGTTCAATTGAGGGTTTTTTCATTCCTAAAAAGCCATTAATATGAATGCTTTCACCTCATACCATACCATGGTATTGTACCCTCTTACCATGGTATTACACCCTCATACCATACCATGGTATTGCACCCTCATACCATGGTATTGCACTCCCTACCATACCATGCACCCTCATACCATACCATGGTATTGCACTCCCATACCATACCATACCATGGTATTACACCCTCATACCATACCATACCATGGTATTGCACTTCCATACTATACCATACCATGGTATTACACCCTCATACCATACCATGGTATTGCACCCTCATACCATGGTATTGCACCCTCATACCATGGTATTGCACAAACCCATACCATACCATACCATACCATACCATACCTTACCATACCATACCATACCATGCACCCTCATACCATACCATGGTATCAGGAACCATAATCTATTTTTATTTAGGCAGAGGAAGGCAGAAAACCCTCATTTCGAAGTTTGTTTACATATATTTACCAATGGCTTTGACCAAAGTGAGGCTAAAATTTTGTAGTGTCCGCTTTGATGTGTGCACTATTTCCTAATTGGGCCATTTCCTAATTGGGAAAAGCGTTACACTTTTTTCTGCCACACCTAATGTCAGGCACAGTGTGCAGTTAGGTTGGGAACTGTTTCCCACGCTCTTTGGGCCACTGGAGTTATTGACTAGCTTAGTGTTGTCACTGTTCATGACGATGTCCGCACTATTTCCCAATTGGGCCATTTCCTAATTGGGAAAAGCGTTACACTTTTTTCTGCCATATCTAATGTCAGGCACATTACGCATTTAGGTCAGGAACTATTTCCCACGCTCTTTGGGCCACTGGAGTTAGTGGCTAACCTGGTGTTGTCATTGTTCATGACGATGTCCGCACTATTTCCCAATTGGGCCATTTCCTAATTGGGAAAAGTGTTACACTTTTTTCTGCCACACCTAATGTTAGGCACAGTGCACATTTAGGTTGGGAACTGTTTCCCACGCTCTTTGGGCCACTGGAGTTAGTGGCTAGCTTAGTGTTGTCATTGTTTATGACGATGTTCGCATATTTCCTAATTTGGAAAGTCATTACATAATATCAGTTTGGTTTGTACTGTCCGCTTTTTCACTACAAAAGTTACTAGTGTGCGCTTTTTTCATTACTAAAGTTTGTAGTCTTCACTTTTTTCATTACAAAAGTTTGTAGTGTCCGCTTTTTGGACAACAAATATATGTAGTCTTTGCCTTTGTCATTACAAAGGCTTGTAGTGTACACTTTTTTCATTACAATGTTTGTAGTGTGCGCTTTTTAGACTACAAATGTTTGTAGTGTCCGCTTTTTTTATTACAATGTTTGTAGTGTGCGCTTTTTAGACTACAAATGTTTGTAGTGTGCGCTTTTTTCATTACAATGTTTATAGTGTGCGCTTTTTAGACTACAAATGTTTGTAGTGTGCGCTTTTTTCATTACAATGTTTGTAGTGTGCGCTTTTTGGACTACAAATATTTGTAGTCTTTGCCCTTTTCAATACAAAGCTTTGTAGTGTGCACTTTTAAAGCTTGGTAGTGTGCGCTTTTTAGACTACAAATGTTTGTAGTGTGCGCTTTTTTCATTACAATGTTTATAGTGTGCGCTTTTTAGACTACAAATGTTTGTAGTGTCCGCTTTTTTCATTACAATGTTTGTAGTGTGCGCTTTTTGGACTACAAATATTTGTAGTCTTTGCCCTTTTCAATACAAAGCTTTGTAGTGTGCACTTTTAAAGCTTGTGGTCTGCTTTTCTGATATCTTGTAGTCTTCTATTATCTATGTAGGTATATGGGGTATAGCTGATGTTTCACAGAAATTGACTGTAGCTAAACAGCTGGCAAATTATTCACTCTTTGTACCTTGCAAGGAATTACATTTAAGCATAACTATGGGAAAGGGGAGATGGTGGCAACTGATTATGAAATAGAAAGGGAGGACAGCCTAGTCTTGAAAGACATCATGTTGAGGTTGGCTATGGTCAGACATAGATGAGTCCTTCAGAGATATGCAAAGAGTGTTGGATATGATGAGAACATGACTGAAGCAGGTCAAAAAGAAGGTCAGAAGACACTTCAGTCACCCACCTTGACCAAGCTATTAGCTAGGAAATCTTGAAAAATTATCCAGGCTAATAGATCCTTTGGCCAGTTATTTTTTTGCCTCTGGAGAAAAATATATTATTACATTGGGCAAAAATGTTTGGCCTTCAATATTGTGACCAGAAATATTTGGGCTCATATTTTGTATTGAAAAATATCCTAGCCATCTGAAAGTGGTAGGAAATTTTTTAGCTGTGTGACACTGCTGAAAAATGTTTTGGCCATGTCACACTGCTAAGAAATTTTTGAACCATATCACACTGCTGAG
The DNA here is from genome assembly GCA_018417955.1 of Laccaria trichodermophora. Taxonomy (NCBI): domain Eukaryota; kingdom Fungi; phylum Basidiomycota; class Agaricomycetes; order Agaricales; family Hydnangiaceae; genus Laccaria; species Laccaria trichodermophora. The sequence continues at coordinate 1,432,466 of JACTVC010000009.1, forward strand.
AAATCTTTTAGCCATGTCACACTGCTGAAAAATGTTTTGACCATGTCACACTGCTCGGAAATCTTTTAGCCATGTCACATAGGCAAAAAAATTCCTGCCAGTGTCACGGAGTATCTGGGGTCCTAGTTTCAAAAAAAAAACTTCAAAAATTTCTGACCATTCAAACTTTTATCTTCTGGATTCAACTTTTCTACAAAATTTATCATAAAGATCATTTTGGTCCTAAACTTGCCTTTTTAGTTTATATTGTATTTTTATTATAGAAAAACCAGATTATATATTGCATTCAGCTCTATCTATTGGTGGTATTCAGCTATTTGTTATATAGTTATACCCTCTAAATTCTGCTCTATCAGATAATAAAGGTTGTTACTGACTGCTCTTATGTTGAGTGTATATTAATAACTGCCTATAATAGACTAGCCTTACTTACTGAATTATTACTGATGTCTATTATTCTTGCAAATTACCAGAAGTAAATATTGGCTGATGTGTGAGCCATATTTCTTCACTGAAGTATGTTCCTAAAGACTAGAGAGAGTTTGGGAACTGTCAGATTGACTATGCCAGCTTTTTTTTTCACTTTTATAGAGGCATATTTCTAAGAACTGCAGAGAGCTCTGAGGATTGTCAGTATCTGAAGTTATAAATATGTATAATATGATATGATATGATATGATGTATTCATATCTGTTGACTATAATGACATGCTGACTACCAGTACTTTACTGTGCCCCACCTATTTCTGCAGAAATGGCTAGAATCTCCTAGAATTCTGATCTCTCTATTACAAATACTTGAATTTCCTTTTTTAGATATAGACCTTAGACCTTGACAACAGTACCCAACAACAAATCCTATTTTTTCTCATTTTTACCACATTTTCTAAATGATTTTCATTTAAAATAGTAATCTTGCCTCATTTACTCTGATTTCACCTCTGCAACATTATAATCAATGGTAACTACCATCCAATATTTTCTTCAATGTTTCTTGTATTTTATTGTAATTTTCTAGCAATATTTGCACAAATTACCTTATTTGGAAATATGCACAGACCATGTGCACTATACACCAACATTGTAAATAACAGTTATAGCTGAATGCAGAATGATAAGCCATGCCAGACTGACACATGCACAGGGCAGACTGTCAAATTTTCAAAGCAACATGATGGCTGAGTTCTCACCAAGTTCTCACAATGAGTCAAATAATTGATGTCACTGTAGTACCACAGTAACATTTGAGAGTCTGCTCTATGTATGTGTTGATCTGCATGACCTATCATTCTGCATTCAGCTGTGATGGTATGTCTATTCTTTTTCTATTTTTTTTTCCTGTTTTTCCAGCTATATTTGTATCATTATGTTATAAGTGTGGAAAAAGAGATCACATGACTGCATCACATGGTTGTATCACAGGATACATCATATGATATGTCACATGATCACATGATGATGTCACCTGACTCTTATATCACATGATTTGTGTCACATGACTTTATTATCACACACATGTCATATCATATGACTGTATCACATGATACACAACATAAACAACTATATAATGCACATGAGATAACTATTGTCACATATTTTTTCTCTTTTATTTCTGATTTTCTGGCGATATTTTTACTAATTACCATATTTGGAAACATGCACAGACCAAGTAAATAGTACATCAACATTATCAGCAACTATTTACATTATGTGAATTTATTTTCTTATTTTTGGATACATTTTCGTTAATTACTATATTAGGAAATGTGCACAGACCATGTGAACAGTACCCCATCATCACCACTCTCCCTATTTTTTTCTGATTTTATTCTGGTAAAATTCTGTATAGTAGAATGGATTATCTGTGCATGAAATGCAGGAGCTGTCAATGGAATATCTCAACCCCAACTCTCATGGTGCCTCAGATATCAGATGAGATGCAGGCACAGATCATTGTTTGCCATGATGAGCAACATCTATCAGTGCTAGACATTACAGGCCTTGGTGGATGTAACTGGTCTCTTACTTCCCAATTTGTGGGTCACAATACAATACATATAAACATGATTCCTAAACTTCATTATGCAAACAGCAGTGCAAAGCACTGTCACCTCTGCTACCTCTTGGGAAGTCCATGAGTGATTGGATACTGATGCAGAAAGGGATAACACCACAGATCTGATAAGACCTGCCCTGATAAACTGTGCTGACACTTGTACTCTGGAGTAATGTCAATATAAGTGTCTGGCAAGCTAAGGAGAATTTGATGGTTTGTGTTATGGTGTGAAGACCTTGCAAGAAGTTTTGAATCTAAGAGAGTCTTACAGAGTCAAGCTAAGTGAGTAGCTACTTATGCTCTGGAATGTTACAAGTGTAGCTGTACTCACCTTTCCCAGAATGCTGCAGAAAGGTTTAGCAGGATCCTGCCAGAATGTAGGGAAGGGAAAAAGAGTCACAAGCTCTCCTAAAAGAGTTACAATCTACAGCTGACATTGTCACTCTATTCCTTCACTAAGCTTGATAAAGAGTCATGAAGACAATAATACTCTTATATGCAAGTGGAAACAGAGAAGATGCATGTACAAAGATGCATAAGAAGTGTGACTACTGTGATATGCATATATAGAATCCATTGGATAGGGAATATATCTGATAGCCTGACCCCTCATACATGGGACTACTACTGACAAGTATGGAAATGGCTGGCATATCTGGGATCTTATCCATCTTTTACATTATTTACTTTCCATTGCTTAGCTATTGTGTCACATGACTCCTTTTTGTACTTGTCAGTAGTAGTCATAAATACCAATCAAGGACATGCATGGATAGGCGAGGTCTTTATTGTCCTCCACTGATTCCTGCCGGAATCCGGCGGAATCCGGGCAATTCCCGGAATTCCGGAGGAATCATATTTGGCAGAGCCCTCTGCCAAATTGATCAAATAATTCCGAGGAATCCAGAACGGAATTCCGATTCCGCTGGAATGGTTCCTGGAATCAGACGGACGGAATGGTGTCCGGAATGCATCCGGAACGGAATCCGTTGATGGAACGCTGACAACGCCCACACAAATCAAGTGTCGGCGTTTGCCGAGACTCGATTTGGGCGTTGTCATCAACCCTCAACCCTATTCCCTTCTTGTTCCTCTCCCCCCATCATCACTCACGTCAATCCACCCCCCTACCCACTTTCACCAACGCCGACCGCTATCCACCGTCGTCACCCACCGCTATCCACCTTCGTCACCCACCGCTGTCAACGACGACCCCACGTCGCAACGCAGCAAGGACGACACGCGAGCGCCACGTCACACAACAAACGAGCGCCCACGCGGTGAACCGAGCACCACCGCCATCTACGTTCGTCGCCCACCACCCAACGACAACTACACCACCCCAACATAGCAAAACGAGCGCCCACGCAACAAAATGAGGATCAACGCCCACACGCTGGGCTAACAACTACCCAGGCGACGCCACGTCACACGGGAATTGGGCGCCGACGCAATGGCACGGAGATGGGGACGGTGCGCCCATACACGGGGCTGACCAGACAACCTGAACGACGACCAGAAGTCGTCGTTCGTGGGGTGGAAAGGACTGCCAGGCATGGCAACCAGCTAAGTTGTGCCCCCTTCGTCCCCATACTTACCTGATGCATTTCATAGATGACGCGTCGTCGTCGTATACAGAATTCAGGTGCCACGTCGCGTACTGCACAGTACGCGACGTGGCAACCAGACGGCGGATGGTGACAGATCACCATCTGCCGTCCTTGTCTATTGGGATGAATGAGGCCCAGGTGAGCAAGCCCCCCTCCCTTCACGTTTTTTCTCTGACACGAAGTCTAGGTGATGTGGCAACCTGACGACGGACGACATCCGTCGTCGTTCGTTGTCGTGTTTATTATATAGGTTGCTGTCTGCTTTTTTTTGCATGTGCCACATCCCCATCTGAACGACGAACAACGCGACAGGTGCGTCGTCCGTCGTTATCTTTTATTTTACTTATTCCTTCCACAGATTTTCTTTTTTTTTAATTCCATTGGCCTTTTTGTATATTAGCTACTTTATGTACACGTAGTTTTTTTTTTTACTTTCCCTCTGGTGTCATGTTGCTAACAGCGGCATGGCCACCAAACGGCGAATGGCAACAAATGTTGTCATTTGCCGTTGTCTTGTAACTTTTGAATGTCTGAGAAAGGGTCCAGCCTTGTCTGGACCCTTTTATATATGTGTTTGTTAATGTATTTGGTAAACCTTGGAACCCTAGACCCATGTTTGATGATGGCGTCTTTTGAGATCACCTCTTGCTTCCCAACCACCACCATGGCTCCATCTCCACCACCAATGAGTGCCCGTGACCAGCAAGCTGCCAACCGTACTGCTGCTCTACCTGTTGTGCCCGCCAAACCTAAGTCCACCAGCCGGAAGCGACAGCAATCCAATGCTGATGAGTCAGCTAACAAGCGCAACAAGACTGTTGGGAATGATGGTGATGATGACATTGATGATGCTGCCATTGCTGTAGAGGAGTCAAATGATGCAGAGAAAGGAGGGAAGAAGGGGAAGGGGAAGAAAACTGGGGCCAAGGGGAAAAAGAGGTATTTATTTCATTTTTCTCAGCTTTGTCTCTTTTAGCTCCCTCACCACTTGCAGTAGAAAGACATGGGCTGATCGTCAGCATGAAGACAAAGTGGAGAATGCCAAGGGCACTCCTGCTCATCTCCAGCCGTGTGTATTTTAATTTCTCTTGTTTTATTTTTTTTTGTTTTTTTGTTTTTTTGTTTTTTGTTTTGTTTTCAATTTTAACTAATGGAATTAATTGGTTTACAGAATTGAGCGTAAGCTACTTGCTGCTGGCACCTCTGTGGCACCTCCTGAGCGCCCTGCTCGTTCACATGTTGGCTCTGTGCTGCCTCCTGCACCTACTGTTTCTAGCAGCCGTATTCGTGTTGACCGTGAACGTGAACTGACTGCTGCAAAGATTGATACTACCTCTGGCAATGATGATGCTAGTAACAATTCTGGGTCTCAGGCTGACAGTGGTAGTGATACTAGTGAATCTGACTCTGACTCTGATACTGGTGGCCAGAGTGCCAAGATTATGTCTGCTACTGTTCGCATAGGTCCACCTTCTAGATCTAAGCGAACTCAGCCCAGTGAAACTATCACTGCTCCTGCTGATGATTCTGATGAGGGTAATTTGGATGTGAAAATGCACAGTCCTCCTCATGGACAGTCATCTCAGCGTGGCCGGGCCCGCATTGTTAAGGCTATTGGAGGTTCTAGTGGTTCTCAATTAGTTAGATCTAGTGGAGCATCTAAACCATATGGAGCCACTATTCGTGGCAGGGCTCTGGGAAATGCCCCAAACATTGGTGATTTTGATGCAGCTGGGGATGACACTTCTATTGATATTGAGGGCACTGTCAACTTATTCCCTTCTGATACCCGACCAACCACTGTAGATATTGATGAAACAGCTGTCATCGCAGTTACAATTCCATTTGAAGGGGCTTTGGCACCCCTTCTTCAACATGTTGCAAAGTATTATTCTCCAATGTCTGGTAAGTACTTCAAATACAATTTTTAATCTAAATTTTGATTATCTTCCTGACAGATAACAATGATCGTGTATATATTTTGGATCAGCAGAAACGCAAATGGATAGTCAAGGGTAGATTTAGGGATGCTTTGGCATTTCAAGATTCAGTGGTTCACTTGTGGCAAAAAACTGAATTTGGGCCAACTCTAACCATTTTTCTTGTAAGTTCTGTTATATTATTTATATAATCTGCTTTGTTAATATGCACTAGGAATCTGATCCTGAGGTTGCTTCAGCTATTCCCCCATCTTTTCTCTCCCATCGCTCCAGTTCTTTGTCAAAGTCTCGTTCTAGGTCATCTCGTTCTCCTTCCTTGCCTGCTGCAGTTCGCCAGTCTTTGTTGATATCTGGCCAATCGAGTGGCCGAGTAGCTTCTGAGGGTCCATCTACCCTGACTACGATTCAAAAGGAAGCACTTTTTACATTCTTGAACATCTCTATGGATCTGCCTTCACTCACTCCTACCCTTCGCAACACTTATCTGAAGTACAAGGAATTGATAAATGCATCCAAAACCATGCAAGGTTTACGATCCAGCCAAGAGTGGGCTGACCATCTTACTGAACATGGTCTTGAACGCTGGTTTCCTGTCTTCGTTGACTTGGTGAATGTCTTCATCGCAAAAAGTCAATTTTACTCCAGCTGGAAGGCATTATTCAGCCGTGCCCAAAATTATCCACAGATGAAAGCATGGCTTGATGCCAGCTCAGATGCTGAATCTGAATCGGAAGTTTGGGCTGAGACCAAAGATCCTGATCATTACACTATTGTGGACTTGGCAGAATGGCTCAAAAGAAAAGATGTGGTGAAGGGAAAGAGGTCGGCTGCTACTAGTTCAGGTGCTGGAAAGAAGTCAGGTGTTAAACAGGAGAAAAGGAAGAAGGAGAGGAAGGTGTCTTCGGAGGAATCAGATGAGTCATCTGGAGGGAAAAAGTTGAAGTTGAAGTTGAAGGTAAAGGCAAAGTCGAAGAAGAATTCACCTGTGTAAGTTTCTATCCTATGAACTATTACGTTGACATGTAAATTGTGAAAATTTGTAAATGTAGCTCTGTTTGGTTTTCCCTTTTGGCTCTTTCTTGGTTGACTCGCTTTGGTCTTATGACACTCTCTGTGTTGAGTCAACATTGGATTATAATCTGGCTTTTGATATGGTTTCAGATGGCATCATTAGTGCATGGTGCACGAACTGAAACTCCATTCCCAGATATATCTTTTTCTGCATTTAATCAAATCATTGAATCAACCTTTGGATCTAACATCTCTTTGGCAACTGTCTTGACCCTTTTATTCACAATTACAGAAAACATGGACTTGTTGAATCTCCATTTTCGACAACAACACCCAGAATTCCAAGGTGAAAACAAGACTCAGACCACTGGATGGATGATTGCTTTAGCTAGGGCATTGATTGATCAATTGGGCTCCACAGCTATTTCCTTATATAGTGATGAAGATGAGGATGATTCAACCCCCCATGACAAGGTCAAGCTGGTTGCAGGAAAGCTGAATGATATGGCTGTCAATTTGAATTTAACTCCATATGATGACCAAGATGCTTACATGGGAAAGCTACTTCCTGTTTCCCAGAAAGCTATTCAGCCTGTTCATATGATATGTCCAGGATCACTAGTGTGTGGAACAGCAACATGTAAGCCCAGATCACTGGTGCAAGCCACACGGAAACGTGACATACCCTCAGTGACATTGATTAAAGATCACAAAATCTATAAAAAGGTTTCAGTTTTGACAGCAAAATGTCCAGATTGTGAAACATCTTATTCTGCAGATCATGAACGCTTTTTTGATGAGTTTGGTGGAGCTAAGCAACCAAAGCGAGTTTACCTCAACTCAGCAAAGTATCTAAAAATTGGCAGTAATCTATGGGTGGATCGATTGTTTTCAAGCTCTGTGATCAATGCAATGTATAGCTTCCATGGCTCTGCTTCTGCATATTCACAATATTGGAATGTTACCTATGGAACAAAGTCAACAAATCTATCCCGTGCTCACATTTGGCAGGCCTTTGTACAAGATTCTTTGCGCACAATTGCAGCAGAATCCAAGATTGACCTAGAACTCAATGATCCTTTGAACATAACAGAAGTCACCACACAGGCATTTGATCTTTTAGGGGAACAGGGAATTATCAGAGCAGCAGATCAGCATGCATGCAGTGAATGTAGTCAGCCATATAAGAAAGCTAGTGATGCTGTTATGAATGATCCTGCAGCTGTAGTGGGAGTTGATGAAAATCAAGCTGTACCACCCTTGGCAGAAGATAACAGAGTTCCACCACAACCACGCCCAGCATCTCCTACCTCTCAGGATAACTCTGATGATGATATGGATGTTGACAAAAGAAATGTCACAATGGTTGTACTTGATGGAGTTGTTATGGGACCAACGGTGAATCATTTAAAGGTTATTCTGACTATAATAATTACTAACTTGACATTTATAGCATTGTGCAATTGATGATTGTGTAAATGATCTTTCAAATTCTCGTGGTGCCTCATTGTGTGATGTGCACAATGAAGAATATGGGTCCCGATGCCTTGTACGTGACTGTACAAACAACAGATTTGGAGACACCTCTGCATGTGAAGGACATCAGGCAGAGTGGCGAAAATTTACAAAATATCAAACTCGTCAAACTCGTTCAGGTATTCGGAGAATGTTACAAAGGCCTGGGGAAGCTCAACCTTGGAATCCACAAAGAAGAGGACCAAACCCACAGCGCCATGATGATGCTAATGAGGAACCACCTTTACCTCCTAACTATTTTAGTCCAGCACGATTCTACTGTGTGGAAACCATTTGTGCCCCATGTGGTGTTGTAATTGCATGGACAAAGTTTGATAGGTCTGAGTCAACAACAAATATTTTGCGCTTTTTAGAGGCTGTTTATCCAACGCCAGAATCTCGCCCTGACTATATCTGTATTGACAAAGCATGTCAAGTTTTTCGAACTGCTGTTAGCAATGGAAGTTGGGATGCAATATGGAAACACACAACAAGATTTATTGTTGATACTTTCCACTATATTACCCATCGTGTAACTGATTTTCTTTGCCGAACATATTGCAATCCTTCTCCTGGTGATGGTTCAGCTCCAAACCTTGTCATCATTGAATTTGATGACAATGGACGTCCACATGCTAAGCGAGCATTCAATACCCAAGTATGTGAACAATTGAATGCATGGCTTGGTGGATTTGAGCCAATTCTCAAACGCATGAAACCTGGAAATTTCAACTGGTTTTTACATGCAATGTTGTTTTATCACACAAAGCATGTCCTCACTCAACAGAAACGCAAAGCAAAGTCTCAGGAGATTAATGGTGATGATGAAGACTTGGGTTTGGATGAACAACATGCAGAATCTAATGTCTCTGAATCTGATTGAAATAAATAAATCCATGAAAATGAAAATTGGAAAAGTGATGTATTAGTAAGTAACTAGTCTTGATGCAGTAGTAAGTAACTAGTCATATGTCTTATGCCTTGGTTTAGTAAAAGATTTAGTGCTACACATCTATTTGTCTGACCTAAATAAGGAGATTCAGGGTCCAAACTTAATAAACCAAAAGTCCTAGTATTCAATTTGTTGATTCCTGTTGGATTCCTGTCCATTCCTACCGGAATTCCTGGATTCCGGCCGGAATCCCCGGAATCCGCGGATTCCGGTAGGAATCAGTGGAGGAATGGAAAGTATTGGGATAGGCATGGAAGTAATAGAACAAATAACAAACAAACATCTAATTTATAGTTGTTCATGTTCTATGTCATGTGATAGGTCAGATGATGTGATTATGTCATAGATCATATGATGTGGTCATGTGATCTGTCTTTCCAGGAAAGATTTTGGCACTTACAATACCACCACTGCTATCAGAAAAAAAGGAGAAAAAATAATAAACTATTGTTAATGGCTTGTGCACATTTCCTATTCTGGAAATATATCCAGAGAGTCAGACAAAAAGGGGAAAAAAGAAATAGATACATGGTCTGGGTACATTTCCTAATATAATAATTTAATACAAATAGAGCTAGAAAAATAATAAAGGAAATTCAATCTAGCCTGAAAAATTAGAAGAAAAAGAGAAAAATAATGGACTGTTATTGACAATATTGGGGTATTGTATACATGGTCTGTGCACAATTCCTAAAATAGTAATTAATACAAATATAGCCAGAAAAATTAGAAAAAAAATTTACATGATATAAATGGTTGTTGATAATGTTGATGTACTGTTTACTTGGTCTGTGCATATTTCCAAATATGGTAATGAATGAAAATATAGCCATAAACTCAGAAGAAAAAGAGAAAAATAATAGACTATTATTAACAATATTTAGATACCATATACATAGTCTGTGGATATTTCCTAATATGGTAAATGATACAAATATAGCTGGAAAAACAGGAAAAAAAAATAGAAAAAGAATAGACATACCATCACAGCTGAATGCAGAATGATAGGTCATGCAGATCAACACATACATAGAGCAGACTCTCAAATGTTACTGTGGTACTACAGTGACATCAATTATTTGACTCATTGTGAGAACTTGGTGAGAACTCAGCCATCATGTTGCTTTGAAAATTTGACAGTCTGCCCTGTGCATGTGTCAGTCTGGCATGGCTTATCATTCTGCATTCAGCTATAACTGTTATTTACAATGTTGGTGTATAGTGCACATGGTCTGTGCATATTTCCAAATAAGGTAATTTGTGCAAATATTGCTAGAAAATTACAATAAAATACAAGAAACATTGAAGAAAATATTGGATGGTAGTTACCATTGATTATAATGTTGCAGAGGTGAAATCAGAGTAAATGAGGCAAGATTACTATTTTAAATGAAAATCATTTAGAAAATGTGGTAAAAATGAGAAAAAATAGGATTTGTTGTTGGGTACTGTTGTCAAGGTCTAAGGTCTATATCTAAAAAAGGAAATTCAAGTATTTGTAATAGAGAGATCAGAATTCTAGGAGATTCTAGCCATTTCTGCAGAAATAGGTGGGGCACAGTAAAGTACTGGTAGTCAGCATGTCATTATAGTCAACAGATATGAATACATCATATCATATCATATCATATTATACATATTTATAACTTCAGATACTGACAATCCTCAGAGCTCTCTGCAGTTCTTAGAAATATGCCTCTATAAAAGTGAAAAAAAAAGCTGGCATAGTCAATCTGACAGTTCCCAAACTCTCTCTAGTCTTTAGGAACATACTTCAGTGAAGAAATATGGCTCACACATCAGCCAATATTTACTTCTGGTAATTTGCAAGAATAATAGACATCAGTAATAATTCAGTAAGTAAGGCTAGTCTATTATAGGCAGTTATTAATATACACTCAACATAAGAGCAGTCAGTAACAACCTTTATTATCTGATAGAGCAGAATTTAGAGGGTATAACTATATAACAAATAGCTGAATACCACCAATAGATAGAGCTGAATGCAATATATAATCTGGTTTTTCTATAATAAAAATACAATATAAACTAAAAAGGCAAGTTTAGGACCAAAATGATCTTTATGATAAATTTTGTAGAAAAGTTGAATCCAGAAGATAAAAGTTTGAATGGTCAGAAATTTTTGAAGTTTTTTTTTTGAAACTAGGACCCCAGATACTCCGTGACACTGGCAGGAATTTTTTTGCCTATGTGACATGGCTAAAAGATTTCCGAGCAGTGTGACATGGTCAAAACATTTTTCAGCAGTGTGACATGGCTAAAAGATTTCTCAGCAGTGTGATATGGTTCAAAAATTTCTTAGCAGTGTGACATGGCCAAAACATTTTTCAGCAGTGTCACACAGCTAAAAAATTTCCTACCACTTTCAGATGGCTAGGATATTTTTCAATACAAAATATGAGCCCAAATATTTCTGGTCACAATATTGAAGGCCAAACATTTTTGCCCAATGTAATAATATATTTTTCTCCAGAGGCAAAAAAATAACTGGCCAAAGGATCTATTAGCCTGGATAATTTTTCAAGATTTCCTAGCTAATAGCTTGGTCAAGGTGGGTGACTGAAGTGTCTTCTGACCTTCTTTTTGACCTGCTTCAGTCATGTTCTCATCATATCCAACACTCTTTGCATATCTCTGAAGGACTCATCTATGTCTGACCATAGCCAACCTCAACATGATGTCTTTCAAGACTAGGCTGTCCTCCCTTTCTATTTCATAATCAGTTGCCACCATCTCCCCTTTCCCATAGTTATGCTTAAATGTAATTCCTTGCAAGGTACAAAGAGTGAATAATTTGCCAGCTGTTTAGCTACAGTCAATTTCTGTGAAACATCAGCTATACCCCATATACCTACATAGATAATAGAAGACTACAAGATATCAGAAAAGCAGACCACAAGCTTTAAAAGTGCACACTACAAAGCTTTGTATTGAAAAGGGCAAAGACTACAAATATTTGTAGTCCAAAAAGCGCACACTACAAACATTGTAATGAAAAAAGCGGACACTACAAACATTTGTAGTCTAAAAAGCGCACACTATAAACATTGTAATGAAAAAAGCGCACACTACAAACATTTGTAGTCTAAAAAGCGCACACTACCAAGCTTTAAAAGTGCACACTACAAAGCTTTGTATTGAAAAGGGCAAAGACTACAAATATTTGTAGTCCAAAAAGCGCACACTACAAACATTGTAATGAAAAAAGCGCACACTACAAACATTTGTAGTCTAAAAAGCGCACACTATAAACATTGTAATGAAAAAAGCGCACACTACAAACATTTGTAGTCTAAAAAGCGCACACTACAAACATTGTAATAAAAAAAGCGGACACTACAAACATTTGTAGTCTAAAAAGCGCACACTACAAACATTGTAATGAAAAAAGTGTACACTACAAGCCTTTGTAATGACAAAGGCAAAGACTACATATATTTGTTGTCCAAAAAGCGGACACTACAAACTTTTGTAATGAAAAAAGTGAAGACTACAAACTTTAGTAATGAAAAAAGCGCACACTAGTAACTTTTGTAGTGAAAAAGCGGACAGTACAAACCAAACTGATATTATGTAATGACTTTCCAAATTAGGAAATATGCGAACATCGTCATAAACAATGACAACACTAAGCTAGCCACTAACTCCAGTGGCCCAAAGAGCGTGGGAAACAGTTCCCAACCTAAATGTGCACTGTGCCTAACATTAGGTGTGGCAGAAAAAAGTGTAACACTTTTCCCAATTAGGAAATGGCCCAATTGGGAAATAGTGCGGACATCGTCATGAACAATGACAACACCAGGTTAGCCACTAACTCCAGTGGCCCAAAGAGCGTGGGAAATAGTTCCTGACCTAAATGCGTAATGTGCCTGACATTAGATATGGCAGAAAAAAGTGTAACGCTTTTCCCAATTAGGAAATGGCCCAATTGGGAAATAGTGCGGACATCGTCATGAACAGTGACAACACTAAGCTAGTCAATAACTCCAGTGGCCCAAAGAGCGTGGGAAACAGTTCCCAACCTAACTGCACACTGTGCCTGACATTAGGTGTGGCAGAAAAAAGTGTAACGCTTTTCCCAATTAGGAAATGGCCCAATTAGGAAATAGTGCACACATCAAAGCGGACACTACAAAATTTTAGCCTCACTTTGGTCAAAGCCATTGGTAAATATATGTAAACAAACTTCGAAATGAGGGTTTTCTGCCTTCCTCTGCCTAAATAAAAATAGATTATGGTTCCTGATACCATGGTATGGTATGAGGGTGCATGGTATGGTATGGTATGGTAAGGTATGGTATGGTATGGTATGGTATGGTATGGGTTTGTGCAATACCATGGTATGAGGGTGCAATACCATGGTATGAGGGTGCAATACCATGGTATGGTATGAGGGTGTAATACCATGGTATGGTATAGTATGGAAGTGCAATACCATGGTATGGTATGGTATGAGGGTGTAATACCATGGTATGGTATGGTATGGGAGTGCAATACCATGGTATGGTATGAGGGTGCATGGTATGGTAGGGAGTGCAATACCATGGTATGAGGGTGCAATACCATGGTATGGTATGAGGGTGTAATACCATGGTAAGAGGGTACAATACCATGGTATGGTATGAGGTGAAAGCATTCATATTAATGGCTTTTTAGGAATGAAAAAACCCTCAATTGAACTGATTTCAAAAGGTTGGAGTTGACTATCTGGCCTCCACTTGGAGTTGGAAATCTTAGAAAAAACCTGAAGAACCTTTCCACTTTTCTTTGCTTCTCAATGACCACTTCATCCCAATGGATGTGGTATTGTTTAATTTGGATGAATATTTGTTCTTCTTATAGAAAGGACTGGGAAAGATATGTATTATTAAATGGCTTTGGATGCATGAGAAAGCTGGGATAAAGCCTATTTGAACTCATTTTCAATAGATGGTTTGGACTATCTAGCCTCAATTTGTAGCCCAATATCTCAAGAAAAACATGGAGAACCACCCCACAAAAAATGGTACCCAATGGACCAGTATTGCAGCCTGCAGAATTTATTTATTTATTTTGGAAAAGGACCCCAGACACCCAGTGACAGCTTTGGTATGATGGTATGAAGTGGTATCATACCATTTGGTATGGTATAACTTGTCATGGTATGGTATGGTAACTTGGTATTGGTATGAGTGGGATATGGTATGAATTTTCCATTCCATGGTACCATGGTATTGGTATGGTGCTCACATACCACTCTGGAATGGGTACCATTGAGGTACCCTTAAATCAAAGAATTCATATACCTCATAGGTACCCAAAAATGGGTGACTGAAGTGGTGTTAGACCCTGCAATGAGAGAATTCCCAAGGGAAGCGTAGAATCTGCAGTTGATCGAGCCTAAAACGGTTTCAGACATCAAAAGGGGTGTAAAAAAAACAAGGGTAGCAGATGAATTGCACCCCATTTGTACCCCACAAGTGCCTGCGATGATAGCGCTCGCAGCATTTCATTATGAACACAACTTTGTTAAATTTGCACAAGCCCATTCAATTAAAATACTCATAAACAAAGAAGAGCATGCCATCTATGATATGTAATTGGTGGGAACGCTGGACACCACCCTTGGGAGCCTAATGCCATTACCAGCACATTTACAACCACCAAGACACCATGAAATGAGCATTGGGGTAATGACACTCCAGCGGATTGGATTTTCTGCCACTTCAGGCATGATGGGAGTGATGGTCATGGTTGGCGACAAAGTAGGAAGGGGCGAAAATGGTCTGAACAGAAAGAAGGCGCATCCAGGATCAGCAGAAGTTCGCAGGGTAAAGCTGCAAGACCGATCCTCACCACAGATGTGGTCCTTGATGGATGTTAACTCCCGAACAAAGGTAACACTGACTCTCGCCTTATACTTTTTGACAAGAAGCTCCAACAACTCCCGAGGCAATGCTGGAACTGGTACCGAAATACTGAAGTTAGCGAGGATGGTATATGCCTCACTGTGAGGCAAAACTGATCTGCTTCTAACAGCATTATAGATTTTGGTGGTGGGTAGGGATAAACCAGATGGTAGCAAGCTGATTCTCCTGGGTGTCAGATCAGCGTATGCTGTGAAAATTCCTCAGCCAATTATAGCATTCATAGTAATGGATGTGCCAGAATGGAATAGAGCCTCCAAGGGGGATGCAGACTTGGTTGCGATGACGTTGACACAAATGAGGGGATGAAAATTGGAGGTGTACCATTCAATGTGAGCGATAGCGGGATTCAGATGGTAGACTGGCAAGTGACCACCAACAGATTTGAAACCTGATAAAATACGCTGGGTGAAGGTATCTGCATGAGCTTCAGGTACATAAAGGTCGAGATCATATGGAGCAAAACCATCGACATTGGCAAGCACGGCAAGAAGGGCGACAGACCCTCCAATGAATGCACCTGAAACTTCCATGCCTTCCAGAAGCTTGTGCAGATTGATGGAAAATGAGGTCAGAATGCGCTCAATTCGTGCCATAGTATATGCATTGACTGCATGACAGAAATAACGGCAGCACTTTGACAACCGGAGCAATGCAGGAAGGGCCAAGTTGTCATAAATAATCTTCTGGATATCTTGTGGCAGATGAAGAAGAATGTTTGTGGGATACTCATAAGCCGCATTTTGGGGAACTATGATCGGTCAGAACAATAACAAGCAACAATGACAAGTGTGACATACTAGTTTTCAAACGATAAACATCTGCCAACTCACGGACATGAGACTGGATTTCATGGAAGCGCTCGGGGTCCATCTGACCGATCTCTAGGAGTTTCTCAGACATGATTTGCCAGAGACCCAACTTTGGATCTGTTATCATTGCTTCAGATGAAGAATGCGACTCTCGGCCTCTTGCAACTGCATTGCTGAAAAGTGTACAAAGGGCAGGCCCATCTTGGAACAAGGGCATGGACACTATGTGATAACAAGAATTCAACATCTAATGGTTGATGAAGGGGCAAATCGACATACCCAACACGGTTGGTGAACCATGATCAGATACAGAAGGCGAGGAGATGGTTGGAGAGGACGTCTGTGATTCAAGTTCTGGGGAGATAATCCTATGTGAGTCCAATACCCGATGCGACAAAAAGTTCAACCAATACCTCTGAAGGATGGTCGATTCAAAGGGACAGCTGGCAGTCTGGTCTCTGTGTACAGTCCTAAGTGCATCACATCAAAAATATAGAAGAAATTCAAAATGGAATGCAAACCTGACTGTTGATAACGAAGGCTCATGGTGAAGCGACAAAGTAGAACGTGAACTTTGATAGTTGATATGAACGACGGCAGAAAAGAACGGTCAGTCTGTCCTTCCCTGACTGAACAATTTTACTCACTATTTCCTAATATTTGGTGCAGAAGCAATCTATCAAGGGTTTTTTTTTTTCAATGCCGCCGTGGCGACAATGCTCAACTTGGATTCAACATACCAAACACCCTGATGTCAATTGAGAAGGACAACCCTGCTTAAAGGAAACTGATGCCACAAGGGTAGCTGCATTAGACGTTCCTAAGACTAGTTAAGGGTTTCGAAGCGTCTCCATGTTCCAACAGGGTTCAATGACAGCTGTGAGGAAAGATCGAGAAGCAAAATAACGCCACCGAGGCAACGATGCTCAACTTGGATTCAACATACCAAACACCCTGATGTCAATTCAGAAGGACAACTCTGCTTCAAGGAAACTGACGCCACAAGGGCAGCTGCATTAGACATTCCTAGGACTAGTTAAGGGTTTCAAACCAACTTCAACTAACAGATATAGAACCAGAGGAGTGTGAAGAAGGTAGGTATATGCTGCATAATTTATCAGGTAAAAGTGCTATATTCCATAGTAATGTGGTCCAAGCTAATTACCTACTCTGGGGCAGCATCTTCATGTTCTGACAGCAACAGTGTCTCCATGTTCCAACAGGGTTCAAACGATGGCTGTGAGGAAAGATCGACAAATAAAACAACACCACAGGGAAATTCAAAAAAATGCCGGAAAATATTATAGCCAGAAAATCCGACACTATCGCACTCTCTATTGCATTGCACTGTCAGAGCTCATCGACTACTACAGATCTGTCAGTAAGTTTGCTGAAATTGTTGGAGAGGATTGTACTCACCCCAACTTCAGTAGCCGAAGCGCTTTACAAGTTGCATTGCATCATTCACCATGATGGATTCATTTTACAACAAGATAGAAGCACGCAAGTACCCTCCTAAACTGGACATGTAGAATCGTTAATTTTATATAACAGGTAATCTACTTGAGGCTGTCATTGATGCTAGAACAACCAAGGGCCCAGGAGTTGTACAACTGGCATATTTCAATATGGTGAGCAATAATACAGCATTATAGATGACTCAAGATGTACTGAAATAACAGGAGAATGGAATGTCAGAGTTCTGCTTGGTAGAAGAGGTAGAAAGACCAAGATGCTTGAAGCTCACAAAGACCAACATCGATGACAACAACCAAGAAGAAGTCGTACTGCGCATTCAGGGTATCATTTGTGGTTCAAGCCTCCCACCAGTCAAACGGCCATTTAAAATGTAAGCATATCCTAAGCTCAGATGCCCAAACAAGTTTAAGCCTCATAACATAGTGAGCCAAAGCAGCGAAGATATATCAAGCAATCGTTAGCCTTGACAGGACTTGGGGTGATGAAATTTTCTGCCATGATTGAAAACATTTATGACATACAGCATGTTTTTGAGAGATCACTACCCCACAACACCATGGAAGAGTGGGTTCCCAGTTACTACGAAACATTTGAAGTGTTGGATATGGGCAACCGCTATTTCACTGACCAGCGTGACATAAACGGTGACACTCCTATTTCCTTCGGCACTGAAATTGACCCCGACAATATACTTACCGATGCATTGTCCAACGAATTCGTTCACATCCAAGAAAACAAGGTTGAATACTATGAAGCACAACAAGGATCTGATAGTGTTATATGGTAAGTAATAGAGTTATAAAACAATTATACATTCAACCAATAGATTGCAGATACTACAAAATCAACCCAACAAAGATACGAACAGGAGACATTGTGGAAGCGCAGGTATCATTTGTTGCCATACCGCTTAAGCAGAAAAAATACAAGGTACTGGTGGTGCTTCGAGCCATCACTCTATTAGATTGCAGTCCACTACAAGTAAGCCCGCCTCCCCAGATTATCCTACACAAAACAACACTTATGAGAAACAGAACGCAAGTATTGCGCATCGCATGAGCCGAGGTGCTGAACTGCGTCGAGCCAGCCAGTCTCTAAAGCAGAAGATTGGATATGAAGAGGATGAGGTGCATAACACCAGGGAGAAGTTGAGCAGGATGCATCTGGACTGAAATAGGGCGATAATAACTTATGCCATGCATTGTTGATATGATGATCCATGTTTTGATGAACAAAACAGCCTGCAGCCAATTTGCGTGATTTCAAACCTTGCATGCTGCTGATAAACAAGCATCAATAACATTGGAATCAAGCTCACACGTGGCATCTATAATTGGAGAAATTTCCCCAAGCTTTGATGGCATATACCCCACCACCCAAAATGATGACGCACATTCACTTCCCGATCACATTGATGGGAAGTGAATGTGCGTCATCGGAAGGCACAAGAAGCAAGGAAAGGCACAAACAATGATGTACATTCACTTCCCGATCACATTGATCGGAAGTGAATGTGCGTCATTTCAAGGCACGAGAGGCATTTAAAAAATCTGATGTACAACTATAAATATTTGTGATCAATGTCATTGCCAAACAACAATACGTGACAATAGGAACTGCTGAAACCTTCTGCAAGGTTTTGGCAATATACCGTCATTCGTTTACCTTCTTCTTGGGGTTCTTTGGATATCACATTCATGCTCACATCTGATACTTGTGGGTGTGGGCCAGTGCTGTGCATGGCATGTATGAGTCCTTTCTGTGGACTCTAAATTACGAGTCCTCTGAGTTTACGAAGAGACTCGTTTATTCCCCAGGATCTCGAGACATTTTTCAGCGCGGTAACGCTGAAATTTGACTTTCTCCCATGAAAGTGATTTCTTCCCACGATCAGCTGCCTGCTCAGCATTGACGACTTTGCCAGTCTACTCTACTATTTCTTAGTTATCACTTGCTTTTTACGAGTCCTCTGAGTTTATGAAGAGACTCATTTATTACCCAGGATATCAAGACTTTTTTCAGCGCGGTAATGCTGAAATTTGACTTTCTCCTATGAAAGTGATTTCTTCCCACGATGAGCTGCCTGCTTAGCATTGACGGCTTTGCTAGTTTTCTTTACTATTCCTTACCTATCACTTGCTTTTAGTCCTATACAAGTTGTCATTAATGTAGGTGGTAGCTGAGGTACTGCCCTATTTGACTGTCAGACTCTAACATATGAATATATTGCCTCTATTTCACATTTATGTAACAACAGTTCCTTATATTGAAGATATAATGATTAAGGACATGACAATTTTTGTGGCATATTTTTAGGAAGTGTGTGGGTATCCGAACAAGCCCTCGATCACAGAAAATGGGGCATATTGAGGCCCTGGGGAGTTGTGAGCATATGGGCAAAAAAGCGAAAATACACACTGACCTAGCTCCACGAGACCTCAACCGTTTTGTAAGCGGTTTTGGGGAGCGTCTTCACGGAGTGTGGGGGTATCCAAACGAACCCTCGACCATGGAAAATGAAGCAGATTGAGGCCCTGGGGAGTTTTGAGCAGATAGGCAAAAAAGCGAAAATACACACTCACCTAGCTCCACGAGACCTCAACCGTTTTATAAGCGGTTTTGGGGAGCGTCTTCACGGAGTGTGGGGGTAACCGAACGAGTGCTTGATCACAAAAATCGAAGCAGATTGAGGTCCTGGGAAGTTGTCAGCACAAGGGGAAAAGGAGCGAAAAGACAAACTTACCTAGCTCCATGAGACCTCAACCGTTTGGTACGCGGCTTTCGGGAGCGTCTTCACGGAGTGTAGGGGTATCTGATTGAGTCCTCGATCGCAGAAATTGAAGCAGATTGAGGTCCTGGGGAGTTGTGAGCATAAGGGCAAAAGAGCGAAAATGGAAACTGACCTAGCTCCACAAGACCTTAACCGTTTTTGTAAGCAGTTTTTGGGAGCGTCTCAGCGGAGTGTAGGGGTATCCGAACGAGTCCTTGATCACAAAAATCGGCGCAGATTGAGGTTCTGGGGAGTTGTGAGCACAAGGGCAAAAAAGCGATAATAGAAACTACCTAGCTCCACGAGACCTTAACCAGTTTGTAAGCGGTTTTTGGGAGCGTCTTAGCGGAGTGTAGGGGTATCCGAACGAGTTCTTGATCACAAAAATCGACCCAGATTGAGGTTCTGGGGAGTTGTAAGCACAAGGGCAAAAAAGCGATAATAGAAACTGACCTAGCTCCACGAGACCTTAACCATTTTGTAAGCGGTTTGGGGGAGCGTCTTAGCGGAGTGTAGGGGTATCCGAACGAGTCCTCGATCGCGAAAATCGAAGCAGATTGAGGTTCTGAGGAGTTGTGAGCATAAGGGCAAAAAAGCGATAATAGAAACTGACCTAGCTCCACAAGACCTCAACCGTTTTGTAAGCGGTTTGGGGGAGCGTCTTAGCGGAGTGTACGGGTATCCGAACGAGTCCTTGATCACAAAAATCGACCCAGATTGAGGTTCTGGGGAGTTGTGAGCACAAGGGCAAAAAAGCGATAATTAGTGATGTGCAGGCCCGGCTTGGCCTGAAAGCCACGGCTATGGCCCGGCTTTGGGCGGCTCAGGCTTGACTACATTCAAGCCTGAGCTTTTTACAAGGCTTCAGGCTGGCTCAGGCCCGGCCCAGGCTGAAGCCACGGCTTGTGTGCTAAAGTTGGAAAATACGCACAAACAATTAGTTTCTCGAAAACTTATCACAAGTTCTTTGGAATTTACGGTATGTATCCTCCTCCACTTTCCTTGAAGCTCCTGACCAGTCACCCTACAGTTCATCTCACATGTTATACTTCCCTATTGGCAGTCCAGGATGATACCCAACGCCAATATTTTGAGGCTGTATGTTACCATGTTTTTGCGCACTCTCTAACTTATCAATGCGACATGTATAGAGAATGATCTGTCTTTCATAAACTCAGCATATGGAAGACAAGTTGAAAATTCACTCAAAACCGACATTCACTGGTTTCTATTGCAAGGGGTGGTCGAGAATGTACCAGAGTGCATTGTGCGATGGGAAAGTTTTGTCCAGTGCGTTACCTTTCAATTCCTAACTACTAAATCATACCAACCATACCTCTCCAAAGCAAGGTCCCGCCGATCTTTGAGGCCATGGCTCAGGCCACGGCTCAAGGCTTCATGTATTGTGAGCCTGAGCCTTGGGCTTTCCTGGGCCATGACGATGGCCCAAGGAGGCCCGGCTTTGGGACGGCTGGCTCTGGCTGGCTTACGGCTTTGGGCCGGGCCTGGCACATCACTAGCGATAATAGAAACTACCTAGCTCCACGAGACCTTAACCAGTTTGTAAGCTGTTTTGGGGAGCGTCTTAGCGGAGTGTAGGGGTATCCGAACGAGTCCTTGATCACAAAACTCGATGCAGATTGAGGTTCTGGGGAGTTGTGAGCACAAGGGCAAAAAAGCGATAATAGAAACTGACCTAGCTCCACGAGACCTCAACCGTTTTGTAAGCGGTTTGGGGGAGCGTCTTAGCGGAGTGTACGGGTATCCGAACAAGTCCTTCGTCACAAAAATCGATACAGATTGAGGTCCTGGGGAGTTGTGAGCATAAGGGCAAAAAAGTGATAATAGAAACTGACCTCGCTCGACGAGACCTTAACCGTTTTGTAAGCAGTTTTTGGGAGCGTCTTAGCGGAGTGTAGGGGTATCCGAACGAGTCATTGATCACAAAAACCGACGCAGATTGAGGTTCTGGGGAGTTGTAAGCACAAGGGCAAAAAAGCGCAAATGGAAACTGACCTAGCTCCCCGCAACCTCAACCGTTTTGTAAACGGTTTTTGGGAGCATCTTCACAGAGTGTGGGGCTATCCAAACGAGCTCAAGATCATGAAAATCGAAGCCGCGTTGACAGAGAACTTTCATTGTGTTTGGACTAGCCAAGACAGCAATGTACCATTCCACCAACAAACTACACACAGCCACATGAGCAAGAGTCAAGACACGCATTACAAGTTGACCAGATCCCCACCCAAATGAAATATTGCTGTGAGATGAATATGGTAGACATGTGGCACTCGAATTGTTTGGACTGGCCAAGACAATGACAAGCATGTAGTGTTGTGCAAGGGTTCATAAACCCGCACGGGTTTGCGGGTAAGGGTTCGTGGGGTACGGGTAGAGGTCAAGGTTTCCGAACCCTCACCAAACCCTTACCCTCGACGCGGGTGTGGGGTTACCCGCGGCTTTTTGGAAGGGTCAGGGTAGCAGACAGTAGTAATTTCTCCCAGCCCGGCATGATGTATTGGTAACTGAAAAAAGATGGAGGTGGAGTACCGCAGAGCTACTGAAGGAGACTAGATGGCTGAATACACTGAGTAACATTCCTCCCTCTCCCAGTTTTCTTCGCACTCCACTAGTTATGGAGGTATTTCAACGAGTTCTTGACCCAAAATTCCGCTGACAGAGCCCCATGCGTGCACCCCCTTCAACTCTCCTCTTTGAGATAGTCGGTAACCAAAAGAGAGACACCGAAGATAAGTACTATAAGTACGGCCCAATGTTAGAGAGTTTTATCCAACAAATGGCACCCACTCACAGTAAACCCATTCCTGAACCTAGACCTCCTGGCGCTCGTAAACGTGTCCTTGCTGCGAGTCTCGCTTCTACCGATAACGTCGATGTCACTGCTGTGAAACGGCGTAAGCTCGAGGCCATAGCTGCAGAACGCCGACAACGCCAACCTTCCGTTCAGGATGCCGATGCCGACGACGAGGACCAAGACGACGACCTCACTGCAAATACTAAGCTTCGACCACGAAATGCGTCCTGTATCCTCGAGGCGGCTGATGGAAGCGACGATGTTCAGCCTGATGCCGCGATGGGTCGGTGGGGTGGTAGCTCTGATGACGAAGAGCTGCCTGATTTGGAAGATGTTGATGCCAGCGATGAGGAAGACGAAGAGGACGAGGAAGTGGAGGTTGAAGTGACTGATGAGGAAGAACTTGGTAAGTAACCTGTTGACCATCATGGTAAACTTCGACTCACTGTGACCATTCTTTCCAGAGCGTCTGATTGAGGAGTGGACCTCACCAGTCTACGCGTTCTTTCAACCCATCCCTGATATTACCTATGATGCCAAGGGCCGTCGCGCTCATGAATTCCGCTGTGCTGCGACTGTCTGTAAGGGCAAAGGTGCCAACGCGAGGATGGTTCGGCGCTATCTCGACACGACGGACCGAAAATCGACAAGCAACCTGAAGCGCCATGCAACTGGATGCTGGGGAGCTGAGACCGTTAATAGTGCATTGGAAGCGAAGGTTGACATCCGCTCCGCTCGGGCAACTCTTGGAAACCTCAAGGATGGTTCAATTTTAGCTGCCTTTGAACGGAAGGGGAAAGGGAAGATCTCATACTCACATCGTCAGCACACCAAGGCAGAAACCCGGTATGAAACTTTCTCTTCTATTCTCTTCATGCTGAACATCACTTGACAGTGCGGAGATTGTTCGTTGGGTGGCTGAGAGTATGCGCCCCTTCAGTATCGTTGAAGATCGCAGCTTTCACTGCCTCATGAAAACGGGGAGGCCTGAATATTACTTACCATCGCGTTCAACCGTTTCCCGGGATGTCAGAGAGGTTTTTAAAAGAGTAAGAAAGAGGATCGCTAAGATGCTTCAGGTCAGTTCATGTATTAATGTTGATACGCGAGGATTTGTACTCACTCTGAACCAGGAACACGACGGGAAGCTAAGCTTCGGAACGGACGCTTGGACATCCCCAAACTCCAAAGCCTATATTGCTGTAACCGTCCACCTTGAGCAGAACGGGGTCCCGTTATGTATGCTGCTTGACCTGGTTGAGGTTGCTGAGTCCCACTCCGGTTCGAACCTCGCGTTGGCCTTCGCAAAAATCCTCGATGACTTCGGGATTGAGGACAAGGTCAGTACAACGACATCCTTCAAATTTGGATTGGTTTACTCACTTTGAATTAGGTCCTTAGCATTACCTGTGACAACGCCTCCCCAAACGACGTTATGATAGATGAACTCGCAGCGCTTTTAGACGACTTCCCTGGCGCGGCAAACCGTACACGGTGCTTTACCCATATTCTCAACCTTGTCGCCAAAAGCGTCATGAAGCAATTTGACCTCCCGAAGGCTAGGGCAGGCGAGGCGCTCGATGCGGCTACACAGGCTCTTGCTAACCTGGCTTGTGATATTGAGAGCGAGGAAGTGTCGATGGCGAGTGATCTGGTCGGCGATGAAGAGGAAGATGACGATGGTGAAGGTCTTGCAGACATTCGAGATGGCATGTCGGCAGATGAGATAGCTGCGCTTGACGAGAGCTTGCAGCCAGTACGATTGGTGTTGGTGAAAGTGAATTCAGACTCAGATTCAACCTAATACAGTCGGACTTACAATGTTTGTTGAATAGTTGCGTAAACTTGCCTTCACAATCAAGAACTCGACTACCATCGTCTGTCCCGAATGGCTATCAATCCTTCAAGAGCACGCCGAGGTATGTAAGTCCACGAAACAAAAAGTTCTTTCTGTTCGGATGATGCCACGTGATGTCGCCACACGGTGGAACTCGACCTTCGATATGTTACAGTTTGCGCTCACGTATCGTACGCCCTTGGATGACTTGACAGGTATACGGGAGATGAAGCTGAGGGCTTATGAGCTTTCCGAAGAGGAGTGGAAGATTGCTGGACAGCTGGCAGGCGTTCTGGATGTGAGTTACTTCTATTTCATGACATTCAACTTTTTTTGACATCTACACTAGATTTTTAAACAGGCGACGCTTTTCTTCTCTGGCCAAACTCCAAATCTTTCGAAGGTTATCCCTGCCATGGACTACATCGACAAGCACCTTGCATCTGGTGCCCTCAACGCGAAGTATCTGCCATCAATCCAAGCGTCAATGTTGATCGGAAAGCAGCTACTGAATAAGTATTATAACATGACTGACCATTCCGAAGTTTATCGGATTGCGATGGGTAAGCTCTCTTTTTCAATTCTGTTATCAGTAACTAACTCTTTTCTTAGTCCTCGACCCCAAGCGTAAACTCGATTATTTCCGATCTGCTGGATGGGAGGAAGAATGGATTGAAACGGCTCGTGAGATCGTTGAGGCGGAATTTGATAGAGGCTACGCGGAGATGTGTATTGGATCCGACGAGGAGGAGGAATCCCCATCCGTACGTTGCGTGTATCTTGCACAAGTTGGTGTGGAGCTCATTCTCTTTATCAAGAGCCCCATCCGGAAATCATCCAACCTCTTCGACGACCTCCTCGCTTGCTCCAGTTCCGCACCTCTCAACAGCGAACTTCGTAGTGAGCTTGAAGAATACCTGAGCACTGGACTGGTGGGTACCACTTTTATCATATAAATAAGGTAACTGCCTAGGGCTCCCTGTGTATAAGTCCACAGTCTTTATGATAGAAATCATTCCAGTTACCATGTCTATTCATTATGCGATTTTCATTAGTTATCTGGCCGATATCATTGTGATTTTCATTAGAAACCTGGCGATATCATTGGCAATTTCATTAGCTACTTGGCCAATATCATTGTGATTTTCATTAGAAACCTGGGCGATATCATTGGAAATTTCATTACCTACTTGGCCAATATCATTGCGATTTTCATTAGAAACCTGGGCAATATCATTGGAAATTTCATTACCTACTTGGCCAATATCATTGCGATTTTCATTATTTATCTGGCCGATATCATTGCGATTTTCATTAGAAACCTGGGCGATATCATTGGCAATTTCATTAGCTACTTGGCCAATATCATTGCGACTTTCATTAGAAACCTGGGCGATATCATTGGAAATTTCATTACCTACTTGGCCAATATCATTGCGATTTTCATTAGAAACCTGGGCAATATCATTGGAAATTTCATTACCTACTTGGCCAATATCATTGCGATTTTCATTATTTATCTGGCCGATATCATTGCGATTTTCATTAGAAACCTGGGCGATATCATTGGCAATTTCATTAGCTACTTGGCCAATATCATTGCGACTTTCATTAGAAACCTGGGCGATATCATTGGAAATTTCATTACCTTACTTGGCCAATATCATTGCGATTTTCATTATTTATCTGGCCGATATCATTGCGATTTTCATTAGAAACCTGGGCGATATCATTGGCAATTTCATTAGCTACTTGGCCAATATCATTGCGACTTTCATTAGAAACCTGGGCGATATCATTGGAAACTTCATTACCTTACTTGGCCAATATCATTGCGATTTTCATTATTTATCTGGCCGATATCATTGCGATTTTCATTAGAAACCTGGGCGATATCATTGGAAATTTCATTAGCTACTTGGCCAATATCATTGTGACTTTCATTAGAAACCTGGGCGATATCATTGGAAATTTCATTACCTTACTTGGCCAATATCATTGCGATTTTCATTATTTATCTGGCCGATATCATTGCGATTTTCATTAGAAACCTGGGCGATATCATTGGCAATTTCATTAGCTACTTGGCCAATATCATTGCGACTTTCATTAGAAACCTGGGCGATATCATTGGAAATTTCATTACCTTACTTGGCCAATATCATTGCGATTTTCATTATTTATCTGGCCGATATCATTGCGATTTTCATTAGAAACCTGGGCGATATCATTGGAAATTTCATTAAATATCTGGGCAATATCACTGCAATTATCATTAATTGCCAGGCCGATATCATTGTGATTCTTCATTACTTTTCATTGCAAATAATTATCTAATCATATCTAATTAACTGACAGCACCTTTAATCCAAGTCAAAAATATCATCTACATTTGGTTCACCAACATCTGACTTGTCGTCTGTGCCATCTACCTCATGCTCAGAGTCTGAGTCTGAGTCTGAAGACTCAGAAGGATCACCAGCCAGGGGAGTCCCTGGTTTGTGTTTGTACCTTTCAGCCCAAGTCGGAATGATACTGTAATGCTTCATCACCGGTAACCAGTATGCGGCACATCGAGCAGCCATACGTGAGCAAATAGCGGCTTGCTTATGGGCATACGCGACGATACCAATATGGACTGATGGCTCGAGACCTTGTCTTCGATTACCTTGTTCTAACCACCATAAAGCCTTCCATTCAAAGAACGCCAGCACTCTCCGCATCTCCTCTTGAAGAATCAAAAGCTCCTCACCCCAACGAGACATACGTGCTCTTGTTTGCGCCCATTCCGCACGCATACTGTCGTTGAACTCGTCTTCCGTCTGATTGTCTCCCTTCTCGTGAGGTGGGCGTGGGACGAGCCAGATCCACGATGGAACAAATCGACCATTAGATGTCTTCGCGTCTTCCAGGTTGTCAGGATCTCTGCCAGGACCCCGAAGATCTGTGGGCCTCAGCTCCTTAAGGCGGTCTTTCCATGCACCGTCGGGGTCCAGAGCTAATAATGCGGTATATGCAACACGATACCTATTAGCTGCACGTTGCAACTTATACTCGATTCGGCTGTACATGCCTAACATCCGCGTGTTTGGGCGATTTCCCGTTCCGGAAACATTAAGTTTCTTGAACTGCCACAAGCCTTGGATGATGCGACGTAGTCGACGGACGTCAGCGAGGGCATCATAAGCTTGTGGTTCCCGTAAACTTCGCTCAGCATCACATACTTCCTTTAACTCAGGAAGTCGACGTATCTCAGGTGGAAGCAACGAAGGGAAAAAAAGTGTCGTCGACTCTGGGTTTGCATAGTGGATCCCCACATCATCAACCGTGTGTAGTGAAGGGAGTAGGGTGGCGACGTGAGGGGTGTAAGCAAGTTGAATCGGTCTCCAAATTTGGATATGTCGGATGAGGGTGCTCTTCTTCTCCTCGAGATCGGCGAGCTGTTTGCTGGTCTTCTTCCCCTTCAATTGTGAGATTTCCGCTTTTAGGACAAACCTAAAATACATTAGATCATAGAGAAGCAAATTTTGTCGAAGTACTCACTGCTGATCTTCAATATCAAAGCCCATCGAGAAATAACCCATCATAGTAACTTTGTGCTTCGGCTTACGACCAGATGCAAGTTCAAGCGTCTCCTTTTGCGTCAATTGAAGCCGCACGTCCTGGAGAGTGGTTGCTAGAACTTTATTAGAATGTTGTCAAGGTTTATTATTAGCAGCAGTACTTACTGGCCTCAGGTTCGTCGTAAGGGTTCGGAGCCTTCGGATCATCTTCCCAGCAGACGACCATTTGTTCCCATTTGACAACGGTCTCAGGGGGGAATGTTGACGAAAACTTTTCAAATATCTCCTTCTGTTTCTTACTCATGAGAGCTGCTTCTTTAAAACGTTTCGCAAATAGTGTACCTGGAATGACCGGAAAGATGTCAGAAAACAAAGAAACAAATAAGAGAAAGGTGAGCTGAACTTACGGAAGCTGACGATCTTGCGAAAATTCCAGCCATTCCATTGATCGTTCAATGTATCATGGCGAGCCCCAGGTGCCATCTCTCGCACGCTCGGGGCAAGAGAATTCGTGCTTGACCACGTGATTTCGACCTCCTCGCCGCACGTCCTACCAGCGCCCTTCGTATAGCCCAAGCAAAAGTCCTTTCGGCACCTCTTTCCATGGCTGGTGATGTGCCAGCTGGGTACAGCAACTTCGACCTTCGTGCTTGGCGGAAGCCTCATGTGCTCTGGGAATTCGGACATACGACTTCGGAAGTTCTTCGACCATTGGCAGCCGATGTCGTATGTGATGAAAATCCAGGGTAACATGACGCCGACAAGTGCGGCGAAAATGATGAAATCAACGTTACAATATCTATCCCCAAAGAAATTAGCGGGATCCTTTTTTACTACTGGGAATACGTACTTCTCGCCCTTCTGCAGGTCACCTGCCCCGTTTCTTCGTATAAGTGCATGCCTCGAGCAAATGACAATAGCGGTGCCCGAGACAGCATAACCAGGTGTACAGCGTGTCTGCGCGCGGACAATAGCATCATGCTCAGACTCACACGTGTTGATCTATGAGAGTTATTCAGTCAACGAGAAAGGACTAATAAGTTCAAAAACTTACCTCGGGCTGATCAACATAATCTGCTATAAAGGCTTGATATGCCAACTCTTCGACGAAGGGTCCCCAACCCGGCATCAGCTCGACATCCTTGAGACCACGATCTTTCCTTTTGAGCTTGAAATTCGCGTCGACCGAGATGTATAATATATATAGAAACCTTATTACCAGTCATTAAAACGTATGATGAACAAAATAAGATAATGAAACTTACATGAGAGGGCCAGCCTCTCGCCATTTTTCGGGCAGGTTTCGGCCAGGGTGGGGGCATGCAGGGCACTCAACAGTCAAACTACCAGGCGAGGTGCTGTCTACACCGGCAGGATCGTGCCCACGGCCAGCACGTTTGAGGGCCATGAGGTTCCGCCATATGCGAAAGACCCGATGGATCTCCTTATATCGATACTGTAGAGGGTTGTTGTTTACTACAGTATAATGACAAATGTAATAAGTAAAGACTTACGAATGAGTTGAACAAATTAGCATTATCTGTTTTGCGTACTAGAAGATGGTAGAAATCATAAAGGTTACCCTTCCCTTGCAGGGTATGTTCGTGGAACGTATCGAGGCAATCGAACGTGAACACTGTTTTGGGCCGCGAGAAAGTCGCTGGAAACCAGCCTTGTCGTAGAAGTTGAGTTTTTCGGTCGGGTACATTGTCGTTTGGACAGTCGCAGTAGTCGATATTGACGATGTGAATTCCAGACATGTCAAAAACCCTGAAGTCTGGTGGGCCGGGTGATGGGCAAGGACAAACGCCCCCACCGTGCCCGAGTTGAACGCGTAATCCGAGATCCTTGAGGCACGTTTTGTCAAAGAACTCGCCAGTCCATTTCTGAAGGCAGGATGTGTTTAATTTCTGTGGTTTTCCATCATATGAAAGCTTGCTTACTTCAATTCGGTGCAACGGTGTCTCCCGGTGAGCCTTGACAATGCAAAACTGACAGCGAAGGTAGCATCCGCTTGAACAGTCCTTGCACTTGAAGATCCCCATCTCCTCATTACACTCCATGCAAAATTGATGCCCAAGAAAGTCTCCGAGACCATCGTGACGCAAGATCTCGTCAAGCGTAACGTCCCGAAATGAGAGCCACTCGAGGAGTTTGGACTTCAAAATAGAGATTGTTAGTTTGAGACTTGAACGAAGTTCGACATCTACATACCTGTGCATTACACGTTCTCTTTCGTTTACGCTTTGTTTCAGCGGGAGGCGTAGGATTACCAGAGAGGTGGGAAGAGGGGATGGAGTCGGCCTCATAGTCAGGAAACGTTGCATCATCAGCGGAAGTCGTGGCTACGGAGGTTGGGTTGGCGACTGATGTGTTATGACTCCGATCTTTGTGCTTTCCTTTCAGGCGTCCGTTAGCACCAAGTGCGAGGGAGGTGATGCGTGAATTTGTTGGTAAAGATGATGTGCTGGGAGTGGTGTTTTCATGCTCTCGAGAACGAGCCGCGCGGAAGCCAGGACGAAGCCGCTGTTGCTTCACAGAAGACTGAGGCTCTGTACTCGAGTAACGACCTTCGTTCGTTAAAGTTGAAGGGTCAGCGCTTTGGGGCTCTCTGACGCGGGCGGGGCGGAAACCAGGAAGTCGGGGAAGAGGGTCCGCAGGAGTCTCGGGTTTGGAATTTGAGTATTCCCCAGCATGTGTAGGGCCACCCGTTGTCGTTAACGAGCTGGACGATGTGGCGTCTTGAGGCTCTGAGTCTCTGTTACGAGCAACACGGAAGCCAGGGGCGGGTCGAAGACGCTTTGTGGATATCGGAGGATGGGCACTGGGGTCGTCCTTATCTTTGCGCTTGGACATACGCCTTGTGTGCTGGCAGTCGAGAGCCAAGACTGTGCAGACATCTTATGATAACAAAAGGAATGAGTATTGATATCGTCACGGCAAAGAATGAGAAAAAACAAATACGCACTGGTGATGGCACTGAGTGAATGAAATCGCTAAGGCAGGAATGAAGAGGAGTCAACGAAGCGCCCAATTTGGCAACTCGTGATCTCCCTTAGATCAGCTTCGTTGGGCAAATCGTCTGTAAGGCCAATGTAAGGCAGATAGTTACATAGATAATTCAAAGAGAGAAATACCTATCTCGCGTTTCTCCTACGAGTCTCTTAAGGATACATTTTAAAGTAAGATAGAGTAAGTAGTCTACTCCTGACTTAACTTTGCTCATCTAGCAGCCGGATTTCAAGTTTCAGCCTTTCAGGACTCAGTCAACTTCCGAGTCCGAGTCGTACAGTCTGCATGCCAGTGCCTTTGACTGTGTCCAGCTTGACACGGTTTTTTTTTTCTTAGGTTCTCGAGATTTATGTGCAACAAGTAGACTACTTAGTACTAAGATTGTACTAAGACGCACGGGCAGCAGCAGACTCGGACTTGACACGGATTGAACTCCTCTTTCAATTAGAAGCTACTAGTATAAACAGCATCTGTACTTGAACCTATTCCTAAACCCATTGACGTACTAGTCTTCAAATTCTTTAAGTTGAACATGTAACTACCACGATAGCTCAGGCTGTATGTGACGTTTGTGATTGGCGGTTGCTTGAACTTCGAGTAAGATAGTAAGTACTATAACAACTTACAGAACAATACACCCAATGATTTTTTTGCGAACGGCCTGCGCTCATGTATGGATTCAGTCGGTACCATCTTAAGACTTCACACTTGCAACAGCTTGCAACTCACAGTGTCTACTGAACATTTAGTCTGCCCTCAGTCACCTAATCGCGTCTAATCGCGTTGAGGTCTATCAGTGAGACTATTTAAAAGCCTCCATCGCAGTGTCTACTGAACATTTAGTCCACCCACAGTCACTTAATAGCGATGAGGTCTATTGTTGAGAAAACGGCATGGTATTCAACGAGAGCTTCAACGGAACAACAACGCTACAGCCATTCAAAAGCGTCTACGAGATAACTACAACACCGCCTGAGAAATGGGTCCAAAAATGTGTTCGTCACCTGGCAACCTGGAAACTTTGACCAAACCCAACCTCTTAGCCTCAAAATAATTCTGGAGGGCCGCCTCACGAGTGTTGAAGCTACAGTGAGAATTTCCGGAAATACCGGTGGTCAACGCACTAACATATGCCCTAGATTAAAAGGATATGAGATAATATGGTTGTCGGAGTCATAGTCGACGACTTACCAGCTTTCAAACACTCCACATTGTCTTCCGACAACAACCGAGTAAAATTTGGCCCTAGACGACTGCTTGCGAGGCGAGGAATGAGGAGTTTGAAGCGTCGGCAGGCCACCGCGAGAACCAGGGAGGCTGTATGGTTCAACAAAGAATTAGACAAACGTGCAACGGTGGTGGTGCCAAAATCGTCTAACCTGTATTGCTGATATGGAAATGAACGAATTTCAACCAAACCGTCCTGCTGAACATCACCTCGACCATCGTTTTTAGATTTTTCGACGGAGACGTCACCTCGACCATCTTGTTGAGATTTTTCGACGGATACGTCACCTCGACCATCTTGTTGAGATTTTTTGACGGAGACGTCAGCCCGTCCGTCTGGTTGATCAGCCTCCGGGTAACTGATGTGTGGATAGCCCGGGTGAAAGCTATAGACCTTCACCTGCCCTGGGCGGAACATGGGGGATGCAGCAGTGGAGGGCGAAAGCACGGCGCCGTTAGTCAAAACACGACGCGGCGGGGTCAAACTTGCAGCAGGCTTTTGTTGAGAATTTTCGAGGGAGAGGTCGGCCAATCCCAGTAGTTCGTTCGGCGAAAGCACATCGTCATTGGTCAAAACGAGACGCGGCGGGGTCAAGCTTGCAGCAGCTTCTTGTTGGCCACGTTTCGGGCGGGTGGCGTAGTTGATTGGAGGCGGTGGTCCTGTAATTGAAAGACTCAGTTATCACGAAATTCATTGAGGGGAGAGAATCACCGTTCATGGTCAAGCTTGCAGCAGCTATTTGTTTGCCACGTTTCGGGCGGGTGGCATAGTTAATTGGAGGGGGTGGTCCTATAATCGAACAACTCAGTTGTCACGAAATTCGATGAGGGGAGAGAATCACCGTTCATCATCAGAGGGGACTTTGAGAGGGGGAAAATTGCGTGTGGTGTTGAGCTGGTGGCCGACAAGTGAGAAACCTGGAAAATAAAGTTAGCTGATTTTGAAAGACTTATTCGGAAACCAGAAAATTCTTCAATATCAGCCGATTTACGTTTTCTGTAGAAAACCGGCACCATCCACTTGCCACGTCAGTTGAACTCAACATCCATCTAGAACATAAACAACCTTCGTTACAATACAGCCAACCTACTGCCGCATCGACGACCATGACGCGCCGCAAATGGACCAGCCCACCACAAGAGAAATGGCTTAAGGAACGCCTTTCGGCCTTCACCGATTCCCAAGCCGACAAGAGAACATCAACTCATTTTTTTCCTGACATCCTCAAGGAATGGAGGAAGTTATGGCCTCTCGGAGAGCCTACAAAGGACGAACTTGCTACTGCTGGCAGTCCTGAGGAAGCTACCAAGGCAAAGAAGGATAAAGAGGACGAGGTACGTGAATGCCCTTGACGTAGAATATACACATCACTCACATGAATGGCAGCGGATCAAAAGTTGGTTTCATAACCACACTCGAGGCTCGACGTCAGGTTCGGGAACTCGGGGCGTTTTGAAGATCACGCAACCAAGGCTTCGCCAAGAATGGCAAGTCTATCAGACGATGACATACGAGGTTAAATGGAAGACCGTAATAGATAGTGAATGGGAGGCTTACAAGAAGAAATGGAATGAAGACAACCCTGGCATCAAGGTTCCTCAAGGGCGTTTTGCTTTCATGAACTCGTTCCTCAAAAGCAAGTACACGGAGGAAACAGAGGAAGTAAAGGCGGACGTCAGGAAGCGCCGGGCTGCGATGAAAGCCCAGATCGATGCAGAGACCGACGAACGAAATCAAGCCTACCAGACGTGAGTAAAGGAAATGATGTGTCAGAAAGAGTCACATACCGTTTCCGCAGTGCCATTGATAAGCTTCCCCGCACTCTATCCCTGATGGGGGAATCAATCTCCAAGCAAACGGGATGGTTCGTGACTTTCCTAGTCGGAGGACCTGAACCACGTCAGAACGGTAAAATAATGACGTTCATGTAAGGCCATGCACTTTCCGTGGTGTCGTGTTCTTGCTAACTAGTGGATAAGGTTAAATTGTGGCAAGACGGGTGACGAATTGGACTTCGAAGGTTTTCTTGGAGAGGCCGCCTATGACGAACATATTGTCGACCCGTTTGACGATTTCCTACACAAGGCGTTCCGTAAGTCCTGTGCATAATAAGCCAATCGTTTGCTAACAAGTCATTAGCTGCTGAGCTCCGCATAGGAAGAGGGTTAAATTCGAAATCTAACTCACCTGAAGCAGTGGAG
Organism: Laccaria trichodermophora; assembly: GCA_018417955.1. Lineage (NCBI taxonomy): Eukaryota > Fungi > Basidiomycota > Agaricomycetes > Agaricales > Hydnangiaceae > Laccaria > Laccaria trichodermophora. The sequence continues at coordinate 1,467,193 of JACTVC010000009.1, forward strand.
GAGAGCGGTACCGAAAACGCCGACGACAATGAGGTAGGCGTTGAGAACAAAAATGGTGCCGTTAACGAGGAGGATGCCAATGAAAAAGTCGGCGTCGATAAGAGAGAAGGCCACAAGGACGTCGGCAGCGCGAGAGACGGAGAGAAGAAGAAGAAGGGAGAAGGTGTAAAAACCAAGAAAAAAGGCGGGAAGTCGGCGTACGAGCTCACTCGAGATGCAAATATTGCCCGAAACAAGGAGTTGTTGCGCCAAGCCATGGAGAAGTTCGAGATAGAATCCACAAAGAAAGGCGACAAGGAGGAATCGGGTACGCCGAAGGAGAAAGAAAGCGTTGGGGAAGAACAGGAAGGGAGTTCAGGCCCGCTCGAGAAAGAAAGCGTCGGGGAAGAACAGGGAAGGAGATTAGGTCCGCTCCAAGAATTGAGGTGAGGACACGCGTACCTTGCGTTGTACCCCAAACTGAACTCCCTTTATCAAGAAACGGGTCCTCTTCCACGACGCCTGAGAATGTCATGGTGAACGTCAACGGGATCAACGATAACTCCGAGGCTCGTGACCCACCGGAGATTGGAATCGTCAGATCGGACGAGCTGTCTCTGAGCGCTGTTGCAACAGCGCTCAAGGAGTCCTTCCCCCCTGCCTCCACTCCTCCACCTCTGCCAGTGCCAACAGGCCCCGCCAGTACTAACCCAGTTGCATTTGAGCCCACGTTATCCGCCAGCCCGACCCATACTCCAGAACCTCTCACCGCGCAAGAGCCACATTCAGCACCTACTTCCACTCAGCTCCCATCAGCTGTCACCCTGCCTGCTTCACTCGCGCCGTCTACCATAGCCGAGGACTCCACTACCCCTTCTCAAGTGCACACGACACCTACAACCGCTGATGACGGCACACAGGACTCTGATATAGGAACGCCAATGGACGTCGATAGTGATGACGTGGCTTCTCGGCTTGCAGCTAATCCCCCTACTTGGCTTGTCAACACTGGTATGCCGGGTTACCTGCGCGGTATTTCGAAGGATAAGGCGTGGCAAGAGCTTATTAGCTCGCTCTTTCGTTTAGAAGGCGTGAATACGACTACTGGGGTAAGTTCCTATCTTTACTCAAGTTGTTATGCTACGACATACTGACCATACTTTGCAGAACTTACCGACCACTTCGCGTCCTGCTGAGGTTGCAGCATGGATCAAGAATAAGAAGAAGGAGGTACCGCCTGAGGTCAACCTGGATACCTATGGCTCGTCCTTCATGGCTTGGTGGTTTGCCATTCAGCCGACCTGGAGGTTGTCCGAGAACGCATCGTTCGTCTACGACACCCCGCCTGATGAGGATTGGCGATTACTCCGTAAAGGTGGATCTGCCGGCCTCTATACGGTTGTCGTCGCTCTTTCGTGGTGGATCCGAGCGTTGCCTTCGGATCTTCCCCCTTGCTTACGTGCGTGGTCGGCCGTCCAAGACGTTCAATGGGTCATCGATCAGATCTATAACATGGTCTCACATACCCACAAAGGAACCAAGCGAGGTTGCGAAGATCCTGCCCTCCCAGCCCCACAGTTAAGGAAGGCCAAAAGGTAAGTTTGAACACTTATATGGTTTTCATCAACTAACATATCCTTGGTGTAGATGTCGTTCCGGTTAAATATTTTCATCAACTCATCCTTTAATGTAGATGTTGTTCAGGTTGATCAAGTGCTTTCGTGACTCGTAGACACTGTCCCTGACACTCTTGACACCTTACATGCTGGTCATGAATTCAATTTCTCTTTTTGCCGTGCAAATTAATCCCAATTAAGCAGTATTGAAAGCTGCAATAAAAGTAATGAAAAGTGCTCTGAATAGATTTTGTAAGGTGCTGCATTGATATTTCTGTGCTAAGTAATCAAAATCAAAATGATATCACATGGATAGTGAATGAAATTCGCTTTATAGTGCCATGGATAATTAATGATATCGCAATGATGTTGGTCAGATAAGTAATGAAAATTCCAATAATATCCCCCAGGCATCTAATGAAAATCACAATGATATCGGCCAGATAACTAATGAAAATCGCAATGATATTGGCCAAGTAGCTAATGAAATTTCCAATAATATCGCCCATGTATCTAATGAAAATGACAATGATATCGCCCAGGTATCTAATGAAAATGACAATGATATCGGCCAGATAAATAATGAAAATCGCAATGATATTGGCCAAGTAGGTAATGAAATTTCCAATGATATTGCCCAGGTTTCTAATGAAAATCACAATGATATTGGCCAAGTAGCTAATGAAATTTCCAATGATATCGCCCAGGTTTCTAATGAAAATCGCAATGATATTGGCCAAGTAGCTAATGAAATTGCCAATGATATCGCCCAGGTTTCTAATGAAAATCACAATGATATCGGCCAGATAAATAATGAAAATCGCAATGATATTGGCCAAGTAGCTAATGAAATTGCCAATGATATCGCCCAGGTTTCTAATGAAAATCGCAATGATATCGGCCAGATAAATAATGAAAATCGCAATGATATTGGCCAAGTAGCTAATGAAATTTCCAATGATATCGCCCAGGTTTCTAATGAAAATCACAATGATATCGGCCAGATAAATAATGAAAATCGCAATGATATTGGCCAAGTAGCTAATGAAATTTCCAATGATATCGCCCAGGTTTCTAATGAAAATCGCAATGATATCGGCCAGATAAATAATGAAAATCGCAATGATATTGGCCAAGTAGCTAATGAAATTTCCAATGATATCGCCCATGTATCTAATGAAAATGACAATGATATTGGCCAGATAACTAATGAAAATCACAATGATATCAGTCAGATAACTAATGAAAATCGCAATGATATTGGCCAAGTAGCTAATGAAAATTGCCTAATGAAAAGGCATGGTAACTGGAATGATGCCTATCATAAAGACTGTGGACTTATACACAGGGAGCCCTAGGCAGTTACCTTATTTTTATGATAAAGGTGGTACCCACTAGTGACCTGCAGACAATGTGTTTGACAAATAACTCTGCGAATTCCTCAGCGGTGAGGCCCGTCGTACATGGAATGAACGTTCCCTGTTTAGTGAGTCTATCTACTACCACGAAAATTGCATTGAAGTTGTCGGACCAGGGCAGATTCACTATGAAATCCATGGCTATGGACTGATACGGACGCGAAGGAATGGGGTTAGGTATCAAAAACCCGAACTTATTGAAATTCCTGAATTTAGTCTTCTGGCAGGCATCGCAAGACTTGCAATATTCCAGTACGTCACTTTTCATTCTTTTCCAGTAGAACTTCTGGCTTAATTTTTGCCATAGACGCTCTGGTCCTGCGTGAGCCGACTCTAGCGGATTCTCGTGGGCCTCCCTCAAGACTAGATTTCGTTTCGACTTGGGGACGCATAAGCGTGGCTGGTAGTCCTCGTCCAGGAAGAATAGTAAGCCTCTTTGATCTTTTAGAAATCTTCCATCTTGCTTCCAATTATCTACTTCGCGCTTCTCGTCCTTCCAAACTGTTCTAAACGAATGATCCAGCTCGTAATCTTTCACCCAATCTTTGATGAACTCTGGGTCCATTTCTACGTGTAGATTTGGGGCTGGGTTGGAGGCATCCCAGTAATCCTCCCCGACCGGCAAGGTGTCCAACGTCTCGTCGTCTTGCAACGATGGATTCCTCAAGTCAGTGTCTTCCGCTTCAGCCTCATCTTCGTCGTCCGAGAATGCTTCCGTTGACCAGGTTGATTTCAGCCCTTCAATACATTCCTTGATGCCCCAAGCTACGAAGGTTTCTTTAAACAAAGGACGGGCGAAAGTGCGCTCCTGTTCTTCGGCGTGGGAGGAGTCCGTCATTATGCTTGGACCCGGATCAATCCCTGGAGATGTGTGCTCAGGTGCCGCTCGAGGTAGACGAGACAAAGGGTCTACGTTAGAGTGCACTCTCCCTGCCCTGTGTATAATTTCTAAACCAGGTGCGTATGCGGAGAAGACCGCTCCCCACGCCGCTAGCCGACGATTGGAATTTTCATATGTGCGTGCCCATTGGAGTGCGGAGTGATCCGTAACCAGTAAAATCCTTTCGCCTTCGATGTACGGCTGGAATTTGACTAGGCCTTCTTTAGCTGCTAAAGCTTCTCTTTCGGTGGTCGAATAACGAGTTTCTGCGCCTTTGAAAGTCCTCGACCAGTACGCTATGACACGCTCAACGTGTACCATCGACGAATCAAAGTCTGCACCCCATTGGTCGTCCGCTGGGCTGTCCTGTGTCTTCGTGCTCAAAGTCGTAGTCAGTTTGGGAGGTGGTAATCCTTCGTCGTACGCTTTCCTTAGGCGCTGGTACGCTTTCGTTCCTTTGAGGTCTTTGACTTGAATTGGCTGAACTTGTTGTAGAGCACATCCGGCTGCTTCATCTGATGCATCTGTGTACAGTCGATAAGGTCTGCCTTCTATGGGGTGACCCAAAACTGGGCTCGAACGCAGAGCGTCTTTCGAAGCTTGGAAGGCATGTTCCTCTTTGGCCCCCCATTTCCACTTGCATCCCTTGCGCATTAGCTGAAATAGCGGGGCGCAAATAAAAGCGTAGTAAGGGATGAAAGCTGAAAAATATACGACCATGCCCAGAAAAGCTTGCAACTGTGACAACTTCTTGGGCCTCTCCAGTTCCAAGATCGCTTTAACTTTTTCCAAGTGAGTCGAAAGACCCAGTCTCGAAACCTTATGCCCTAATAGAAGAATCGAACCGTAAAACAGGTGACATTTATTCGGCGAAAGCGTGATACCCGCTGTCTCAATGGCCTCCAGCACTTTGTCTAAGTGCGTTATATGATCTTCGTAGGATTTTGAGAAAACCACTATGTCGTCGATATAGACTAGGCAAAACAACCAAAGGTAGGGTGCTAGAATGCCCTGCATCACTCTCTGAAAGATAGAGGGCCCGTTTCTCAAGCCAAAGGGCATCCTTTTGAACTGGAATAACCCCCGGTGAGTGCGAAACGCGGTTTTCTCTACATCCTCCTCGTCGAGCTCTAACTGTGTGAAACCTGATAGAGCGTCCAACGAGGACAAGACCTGAGCTCCTGAGAGCGACGACAGAATCTCGGACTGGCGTGGGATTGGGAATTCGTCGGGGATTGTGACCGCATTCAATTTCCGATAATCGACACAGAATCTTGGCTTGCCGTTCCGGTATGCGATGACTACTGGCGCGCTCCACAGACTAATGGAAGGCTCGATCACATCCTGTTCGAACCACTTGTCCATTTGTTCGTCCATCACGCGCCTTTTCTCCGGGGAGCTACCGTACATTGGTACAGCTATCGGGACCTGACCGTCTACTGTTCGGATGTGAACTTTTGTAGGTAAGTGTCCTAACCTCCCATCAAATCCGAAAGCCTTCTGCCGTTTATGCAGCATTGTCCAGGCTTGAGTCTTTAGGTGCTCTGGTAAGGTGCCTACGTCGATTAGCTCTTCCATTTGTGCTGATGGATAATCTGTAAGGTCGGGCATGGCGGCGGTTTTCGGTCCGTATTCCTCCTCTTCTTCCGGGATTGGGTGACTGGATGCCGTTGGATTGTCGCTCGCTGAGTTCTCTGTCTGCATTTGTGCCTCGATGATAGTCGTGATAGCCGTAGCGTGTCTGGTAAGAACTTCTACTCTTTCCATTGAAGCAGGGGTCTCAAAGAAATCGTTTGGGTCGTGCAGTGATCCTATGACTTCCCCTCGGCGCACATATCTAGGTTGGTCCGTAGGGTTGGCAATCGGAACCCAAGGGTTGCGGGCAGAAATCAGCGTGTTCGGTACAGCGAAGTACGAATCGTTTGCATTAGCCAGTAGACTTTTTTGTACTAGCCAGTCCTTATCTGCCTCGAATTGACCATCTACTTTAATACGACGACAGCTATGAGGTTTCAGAATGTAATCTTCGGAAGCTCTCACTGTCTTCTCTTCGACGCCAAACTTGACTTTGCGACGATGTCGCCTAGCTTTTTCCCGCCTATGATTTTTGGCTTTGACGAATTTATTCACCAACAAGGTACTCTGCCTCATTCTGTCAAAGTCGGTAGTCCGGTCCACTCGTTCCGCCACGATCTCATGCTCCAGGCCCGCGAAATGAATCTTAGTCCCCGTCTCGACGTTTCTGGTGACGGCTAGCTCGTAGTTCAGCTGGTAATCCTCTCCCAGAAGTATCGGCACCGTCATGTTTGGAACTACGTATGCCTCCGCTTCCGATTCCAGGAGTACTCCATCCGTTGTTTCCATGAAGATGGGAATTTGAACGTAGCCCTTGAGCCTCTCGTTCTTATCTGTAAGTTGCCATAACTTCATTCTCATTCCTTGCTGGATACGAGGCGCTCCTTTCAGGCTGTTGAAGAACGATGGGTGGTAACCACTTATATGATAAAAACCAGACATCTGCCTGGAGGGCGATATCCTCAGTGCCTTGAGGTTCAATGAGACATTTCATTCTTACCCCCAGGATATTTCATTGTACTTTTCATATGGATGCCTGGCGCTTTCAATAGATATTTCATTTCTAGCCCCAGGATATTTCATTTCATTTCATTTAAATGCCTGGCACTTTCATTGATATTTCATTCTCAATCCCAGGATATTTCATTGTACTTTTCATATGGATGCCTGGTGCTTTCAATAGATATTTCATTTCTAGCCCCAGGATATTTCATTTCATTTCATTTAAATGCCTGGCACTTTCATTGATATTTCATTCTCAATCCCAGGATATTTCATTGTACTTTTCATATGGATGCCTGGCGCTTTCAATAGATATTTCATTTCTAGCCCCAGGATATTTCTTTTCTTTTCATTTAAATGCCTGGCAATTTCATTGGATATTTCATTCTTACCTCCTGGATATTTCATTGCCTTTCTCATATGGATGCCTGGCGCTTTCAATAGATATTTCATTTCTAGCCCTAGGACATTTCATTTTTCATTTCATTTGAATGCCTGGCACTTTCATTGGATATTTCATTCTTACCTCCTGGATATTTCATTGCCTTTCTCATATGGATGCCTGGCGCTTTCAATAGATATTTCATTCTTAGCTCTAGGATATTTCATTTTTCTTTTCATTTGAATGCCAAAGTTTTTATCATGAAACACCAAGTCAAATCTCATTCAGATAAGATTTAAATAAAAGGCTATATATGCTAGTCAAAGTCTAAGATATCATCTAGATGTAGTTCCCCTGCCTCTGATCTGTTATCATCTTTACCCAACTCCAAATCTTCATCATCCTCAGAGTCTGATATTGAACCTCCTTGTGGTGCGGCAGGTGAAGGCTCCTTATACTTACCAGCCCATGTTGGGATGATCCCGTGTTTCTCCATTACAGGTAACCAATATGTAGCACAACGAGCTGCCATTCGCAAACACAGAGTGGACTGCTTGTGTGCATATGCTATGAGACCACTCTGGACTGAAGGCTCAAGAGTTTGCCTTTCGTTTGCTTGTTGTAACCACCACGACGACCTCCACTCAAAAAAAGTAAGCACCCGGCGCATCTCCTCTTGAAGTATCAAGAGTTCTTCCTTCCACCGAGACATGCGTGCACGTGTCTGTGCCCACTCGGTTCGCATACTTTGATTAAACTCCTCCTCAGTCTGATTGTCCCCCCTCTCTTGAGGCAAACGCCTTACCAGCCAAATCCACGATGGCTCAAATCGGCCATTCGATGTCTTAGCGTCTTCGGGATTGTCAGGATCTCTGCCGGGGCCCCGTAGGTCAGTAGGTTTGAGCTCATTAAGCCGCTCTTTCCAAGACCCCATTGGATCGAGGGCCAATAGCGCGGTATATGCAACCCTGTAACGGTTAGCCGCACGTTGGAGCTTGATATCAAATCGGCTGTATGAGTCAAGCATCCGTGTGTTTGGCCGATTCCCCGTTCCCGACACGTTAAGTTTTTTGAACTGCCATAGACCCTGAATGACACGTCGTAAGCGACGGATATCAGCCAAGGCATCGTCGGCCTGAGCCTCACGTAAACGACGCTCCGCGTCGACTATCTCCTTGAGTTCTGGGCGTTCACGGGTTTCATGGGGTAACGAAGATGGAAAGTACAATGGCGTGGACTCAGGATTGGAATAATGACTACCACCATCAGTCGCATCACCCTGAACCACGGGGAGAAGAGAAGCAACATGGGGGGTGTACACAAGCTGGATGGGTCTCCAGATGACGAATTGCCGAATGAGAGAACTTCGTTTCTCCTCGAGATCTGCGAGTTGCTTGCTGGTCTTCTTTCCTTTCGTTCGGGAGAGTTCGCGTTTGAATACAAACCTGTTGAACATTAGACAACGAGAAATGACAATTCACGCGAGTACTTACTGCTGATCTTCGATGTCGAAGCCCATCGAAAAGAAGCCCATCAGTGACACTTTATGTCGAGGAACGTATCCTGCTTGCAGCTGGAGAGTCTCCTTCCGCGCTAACTCGAGACGGACATCCTGCAAGGTGGTAGCTCAAGGTAAATTAGCAATTGTTCAAATTTGTATGGGGAGCGAGGTACTTACTTTGTTCTGGTTCGTCGTATGGATTCGGTGCCTTTGGGTCACATTCCCAACGCTCGACCATCTGTACCCATCTCGCAACGGTGTCTAGCGGAAATGTCGCAGAGAACCTCTCAAAAATTTCTGAGTGCTTTGCACTCATCAATACTGCCTCCTCGAAGCGCCTCGCAAATAGGTTACCTATATATTAATGAAGTAAATGAGATTAATGATAACAAAAGGCAACAGAATGAATCTTACAGAAGCCAACGATCTTACGGAAGTTCCAACCATTCCAGTGATCGTTCAACGTGTCGTGCCTTGCTCCCGGCCCCATCTCCCTCACACTAGGCGCAAGCGCATTAGTAGAAGACCAAGTGGTCTCTACTTCCTCTCCGCACGTCCTCCCCGCGCCTTTCGTAAAACCCAAACAGAAATCCGTCCGGCATTTCCGACCATGTCCATTGATATGCCAGCTTGGTATAGCAACCGCAACCTTTGTGTCCGGGTCGAGTTGCATGCTTTCTGGGAAATCGAGCATGCGGCTGCGAAAATTCTTGGACCACTGACAGCCGATGTCATAGGTTATGAAAATCCAAGGGAGAACGGTCCCCACTAGCGCGAGGAAGATGATCCAATCCATATTACAGTACCTGAAGGCCGGGGAATTAGTTATTAGTTTAACGATGATCTTGGAGAGAATGAACCTACTTTTCACCTAGTTGAAGGTCACCAGCACCGTTTTTGCGTATAAGAGCATGTCGAGAACAAATTACAATGCCCACGCCGGAGACAGCGTAGCCGGGCGTGCATCGTGTCTGAGCTCTGGCAATGGCGTCATGCTCGGACTCACATGTGTTGATCTAAGCGAGAATATTTAGGGTACAGTTTTCGAATCAGAAAGGAGAGCTCTTACTTCAGGTTGATCGACGTAGTCTGAGATGAAATTTTGATAGGCCGACTCCTCAACGAATGGGCCCCATCCCGGCATCAGCTCCACATCTTCCAATGCTCGATCCTTGCCCTTCAACTTGAAGTTCGCGTCAACGGAAATATATAAAATATAAAGAAACCTGCAAAAGATGAGAATTTTCGAAGGTAAAAAAAAAGGTCGATGTACGCGTACATAAGTGGGCCAGCCTCCCTCCAGTTTTCAGGAAGGTTTCGGCCTGGGTGCGGGCACGCAGGGCATTCTACTGTCAAGCTACCGGGTGGTGTGTTTTCGATGCCCTTCGGATCATGACCACGGCCAGCGCGTTTGAGCGACATCAAGTTTCTCCAGATTCGGAAGACGCGGTGGATCTCCTTGTATCGATACTTGACAAAAAAGTAACCTTGTTAGCCCGAGAGAAGTGAAAAGAAGAAGAAAAAACCTACAACTGTATCAGAAAGATTCATGTTGTCCGTTTTGCACAAAAGTAGGTGATAGAAATCATAGAGATTCCCTTTTCCTTGCAGGGTGTGAGGTCTTATCAGTGCCCCCCTAATTCCTGCAGGAATCCGGTCATTCCTGCGGATTCCGGTGGATTCCGGAGGAATGAAATTTAGCAGGGAGGCCTGCTATTTTCATCATTCCGGTGCCTTACCATTCCGGCGGAATTTGGGCATTCCGGAATTGACACCGGAATGTTCCGCAGGAACGGCAGGAACGGAATGCGACGGATTCCGGTCAGTTGTTTGTTTATTTTACCTTTGTTACCAAACAAAGGCAACACGCTTTCCTTTCCTCCCACCACCAACCATCCTCTTCCCCGCCACCTCGATTCCCTCCCTCCAACCACGTTGACAACGGCGACACGACGACAACGCCACACCACCCATCAACGGCCACGACAACGCGAACACGCTAGGTGGACGACGAGGCGACGTGGCAACAAGGCGAGGAGGTGACGTGGCAACGGAATGACGACGAACGACGACGACGACGTTGACGTCGTTCGTCACCCACATCTCACGACCCACGTAACGACTACCCACTGCCCACGAAATCACCACGGCGCCCACGAAATCACCACGAACACCCACGAAATCACCACGGCACCCACCAAAACACCACGAACACCCACCAAAACACCATGGCACCCACGAAAACACCACGGCGCCCACGAAAACACCACGGCGCCCACGAAAACCACACGGCGCCCACGGAACGACGCCCAGCGCCCACACGCACCGCCAGCGCCCACGAAACGACGTCACAACGCAACGCAACGCCCAGCGGACACGACGCCAATGAGGACGACGACACATGAGGACGACGACACGCGAAAACGACGACACGCGAGGACGACGACACGCGAAAACGACGACACGACGCGATGACGCGTCGACGATGTGCGCCAACGAGACCTCTCCCTCCCCCTCCCCTGCTGCTCATCACTCCTTCCTCTCCCTACTGCTCACCCACTACCCACCATCCCCTTCCCCCTCCCTTACTCCCCTCCTTTCCTGCTCACCACTCCCTCCCTCTCCCTACCCCCTTCATTCCCCACCCCCTCCCTTCATTCCCAACCCCCTTCATTCCCTACCCCCTGTCTTCATTCCCTCATTCCCTACCTCCCCTCTCCCTCACTGCCCCTCCCTTCAGTTCTTCATTCCCCCCACTCCCCAGCACCCCTACCCCTCCACTCCTTCCCCCTCACTCCCTCCACTCCCTCCACTTTTCCCCTCTCCCTCCACTCCTCCCCCTCCCTCTATCTAGATTCAATGTAGATAAATTCCATCATGTATTTCTAATAAATGAGTTTAAATGAATCTTCCCTCTTTAAGTATAAATGTCCTAAGGAATCCTAAGATTAAGTTAGATGAAGATGTCCAGGATGATGAGGATAACTAAATGACAGCAAAGGGAAGTATAAAGAAGTGTATACTAGTGTAATAGAAGTGTGCAGAAGTGTATATAGAAGTGTATATTAGTGTAAATTCACCAGATTCCAGTTCCATTCCTGAGGATTCCTGAGGATTCCTGAGGATTCCTGTGGATTCCTGTCCCATTCCTGTGGATTCCTGTCCCATTCCTGTGGATTCCTGTCCCATTCCTGTGGATTCCTGTCCCATTCCTGAGGATTCCTGAGGATTCCTGAGGATTCCTGAGGATTCCTGAGGATTCCTGCAGGAATGGGTGGGGCACTATAAAGTACTGCAGGGTGTGTTCATGAAATGTCTCAAGACAGTCGAACGTGAAGACGGTGTTCGGTCTCGAGTTTGTAGCCGGAAACCAGCCTTGCCTTAAGAGTTGCGTTCTTCGGTCGATTATATTGTCGCTCGGGCAGTCGCAGTAATCTATATTCACGGCATGGACACCCGACGTATCGAATACCATGAATCCGGGAGGCCCAGCGGATGGGCATGGGCAGGCGCATCCCCCGTGTCCAAGTTGTACACGGAGACCGAGACTTTTGAGGGAAATCTTGTCGAAAAAGTGACCAGTCCAACGCTATCAAATGAAGCTGTATTAATGTTACCATTCTCAATAGGACTTACAAAAAACTTACTTCTATTCGGTGCAGCGGAGTATCCTGGTGTGCCTTCACAACACAGGTCTGACAACGAAGCCGACCTCCGCCCGAACAATCTTTACACCTGAAAATGCCGTGTTCAGCGTTGCACGCGTAGCAGCCGTGTTGTTCTAGGTAGTCTCCGAGTCCATCATGGCGTAAGATCTCGTCAAGAGTGGTCTCTCGAAGCGAGAGCCACTCGAGGAGCTTTGACTAAGTGAATTACAGTCAGTCAAGGGAGTCATAGTTGCAAGGAATCACGTAAGTACCTTAGTTTTGTTGTCTCTCTTTCGTTTGGGTTTGGGCCCAACTTCCGATTGCGTGTCAAAGGGTGCCGCCCAGGAAGCATCTTCGGACGGGTCAGCTGTGCTTGATGTGGCTGGGGGGCTTGATTGGGTGGCGGGGTGGCTCCTATCCTTGTGCTTGCCCACCAGACGACCTTTGGCGCCAAAGGCAAGTGTCGTGATGCGTGAGCTGGTCGACGTCGACGACGAGATAGATGGTGACCGTGAAGTGCTTTGAGCCGCTGGGGCACGAGCGAGCCGGAATCCTGCAGTAGATTTGCGAGCTCGTTTGCCAGTTACTTGGGTGTGGGTGTCGTCCTTCAATGTGCTCAGTGTGCGCTTCGACATGAGGAGGAAGGCACGTGACAGACGGCATTTCTCGCCCAAGTCCTTACAAAAAGTGATGCTAACTCTGAGTACCTTCATGCATGTTAGTATCAAGACTTATAGTATATAGAATCTATGTTGTACTGTCTTGGCCCGTCTCATCTCGAAGTTTGAAGTTTTCTACCTTTCGGCGATCTTTAGAATTTACACTACTTACACTTCAAGCTTCAACTTCAAGTTGGCTTCAACCTTGCTGCCCATCGCAAATTGGCACAGTCGAGTCTGCTAACTTGTGACAGAGAAAGGATATCATAAGGTCTGACTGTATCTACGAAGTCCGAATTCATTTTGTTAGCGAGTCTGCAATTAGAACTTAGATTACGGTACCCGGAGTGAAGATCTTCAAGTAGTAAACAGGCTGATTCCTCACTCACAGCAAAGCTTCGAGTTCACATGAAATCGAATAGGCTATTACTCAATTCAAGCTTAGAAAATATATCTTATGGATTGCCATTCAACGTTCACTTATACTAGAGACTCGTAGTACGGAGCACTGGTAGTTTACTACTACTTACTTTGAAGTTGTTCTGATTAGATCCAGACGACTGTTCTCCAAGTTTCGGATGGTTTGACTTGCACAAACGCAACAATTCCTTCCATCGGTGTCTGGTCCCTTCTGGCGATACAAACGATTTCCCTTTTGGCGAGACATTGAAAGTTCCTTTGGCAGTGCGTTCGCAATAATTCCTTCATCGGGTTTGTGCAAATGCGATGGCTTCATCGGCTTCTAGTCCCTTCTGGCTAGATATTGGGAAAATATTTCTACGTCTCAAGTAAGTACTTACTTCAAGACGTCCTATGATGATGCAAGCGAGCTCAGCGTCACACATTCCGCATATGCTCAAATTTTGGTAAAGAACAATGTAGACGAACACGTATATCAACATTTACACGGCATACGACTACAGGCATAATTGACTGACACTAGCTCGGCACTACATACAGGCACTAGAAAGGGGACCGTAAATGTATTCGTCCCCAGGGTCTCTCACTGCCTTCACCTGTCCTGCCGCCTTGGCTGCGTAGTAGTCGGTGGCAGCGTCATCGTAAGACGAGAACCCAGTATAGAGTGAGCCAGGAACTCCGATAACCAAAGGATGGACAGTAGACCTACATCTCTATATGAGGACGTGCTTGAAAAAAGTTATTATGTTTACTGACCATGAATTAAAAACCCCGCAACGCTTCCCGACGATAACGGCGTAGTACCTGGTTTTACCACGACGGCGAGGTGTTGAGGGTATGACAGAGGCTGGGATGAAAGGCGCAGTGGGAGGCTGAGCTGGATTACTTGTTGAAAGGCCATCGAAAGTATCGGCCAATGCGTCGACGGCTGGATCACGTCCATCCATGATGTTGGCTGGATTGCGTCCGTCCATGGTGCTGGAAGTCATCGTTGCAACCTCAGTGACATGGGGGGCAGGTGGAATCGGGTTTAAGCGGATAATGTTTGCCAACCATTCCGCGTTGGGTGTTCTAACGTTTACGGAGCCTGGAGTGGATACATTGGTTGACGGCGTAGGGGGTGCTACTCTTGAAGTAGGTTGAAGGGTCGTCGAAGCAGCCTGGCTACCCCCAGAAGTGAGGGCCGAGTGCTTTGGGCGGGTGGCATAGTTGATTGGTGGTGGTGGTCCTAGGAATAGATAGAGTGAGTCATGACAAAACGAAGAATACTGGCGAGTCGTGACTTACCTCTCGGGAGCATGGAGGCAGCAAGAGGCAGGTTTGACGGTCTCTTGGGGGCTAAGCAGATTTATAAGTAACCAAGGGGTCTTCGGCAGATAGCGTTCATAAAACAGAATGTGACAAAAATTTTTGGGGATGAGCCGATTTACATAAAATAAAATCAAACACTTCGCTTGCCACATTCCATTGGGGCATTCCTTCCTTGTTCGTCAATTGATACACCCTCGTGCCCATACGCATCCTCTGAAATGACACGGCGCAAGTGGACGTCAGCGGACCAGGAGGATTGGCTGAAGTCACGCCTAGCAGACTTCAGCGATGCCCAGGTGAACAAAACCACTTCGAAAGAGTTCTTCCCTACAATCTTCAAAGACTGGAGGAACACGTGGCCTACCCCGACCCCCACTCCGGAGGAGGTAGCAAAAGCCGGAAATGCCGAGAAAGCTACACAGAAGAAAAGGGCTGAGGAAGATGCTGTACGTCGATCATTTTATTGTTTACATGCAGAAGATAGACTCACCCTGTTATCAGCGCATTAGAGCTTGGTTCCACAACCACACCAGAGGAGCGACATCCGGAAATGGGGCGCGGGGGCTTCTTAAAATGAAAGGAAAACAGAAGTCCCTCCAAGAATGGCAGGTCTATCACGTAATGACCTACAAAAGTCAGTGGAAGGCGGTCGTCGACAAAGAATGGGAGAACTTCAAGAGCGCATGGGAAACAAAGCACCCCGGCAAAGAGCCCACTGAAACCCGCTTCACCTTCATGGCTTCGTTCATGAGACAAAAGTACCAAGAAGAAACCAAGGAGGTTCGGAGCAATGTTCGAAAACGCCAGGAAGAGTTGAAGGTGGCGCTCGAAGCTGAGGGAGAGGACAAAAATCGCGCGTACCAAAGGTATGCAGAGTTAGTCATCTATTACCAAATAATAACTCACTGTTCTGTAGTGCGATCAATCGTCTGCCTCGCACGCTTGCCGTATGGGGAGAGTCCGTTGCTAAACAGACTGGTTGGAACATATCGTTCCTCGTGGGCGGGCCTGCACCGAATGAGAATGGGAAGATAATGTCTTATATGTATGTTACCGTTTACCCGGTCCCAACATATGTCACTGATGAGTATACACAAAGATTTCATTGCGGCAAATCACCAGAAGGCCAAGATTTCGAAGGCTTTCTGGGGGAGGAAGGGTATGACGAGCATATCATCACGCCCTTTGATGATTTCCTTCATGAATCGTTTCGTAAGCATGTCAGTTGCGAGATAAGAGCAGGTTTCACTAATTCAACGAACCGTTTAGCTCCCGAAGTCTGCAGTAGCCGTAGTCTAGGGTCCAAGGCCAACACGCCCGAGGCAGAGGAGAAGGATGAGGACGAGATCATCAAACCAGCTGATGGAGATGGCATGTCAGCAAAGCGTACTACAAAGCGCACCGAGTCGGGTATGAGTGAGTATGAACTTACTCGAGAGGCCAATATCGCGAGAAACAAAGAGCTCCTTCGTGAGCTGGGCTTGGAGTTTGGCCTGGGCGGTGAGACAGAACAAGAGACCGTGAAGAAAGGGAAGAAGGCGAGGAAAGAGAAACGGGTGGGGGAGGATGCGATGGCGTTGGTCAGAACCACCGAACCAAGGTAAACAGCCCTTCACGTGTCCGTACCCAATCTGATCATTCAATCAGCACATCCACATTCACACCTACGACCGCCACGAATGCAGAGAAGATGGCCACTGATGGACCCATCGGCAATCCTGTAGTCAAGGACGTGGTTTCTGTCACAGCTTTATCGACAGAGGAGACGGACGTCTCTCTCACTTCTTCTTCGTTGACTACATCTGTGATTCCCCAATCCCAGACCTTTCTGTCACCTGAATCCAACGTCTCTGTCAATGACAAGCCAGCAGCACAGGAATCTCCTGAAGGCCCCGAATTGACTACTTCGCCGGCTAGAGCTGTATCCGTCCCAGCGCCATCACCTGACACCTCGTCGCAACAGCCGTCGCCTGTCAATTCATTTCTTAAATCTTCGACTGCGATCACGCCACTACCATCCACCCTCACGACAAATGGTTCAGGTCCCATGGATATCGACCCACGCGGCTCAGCAACTCAACCAACCTCGAACCAGGATCCCATGCAAGTTGACAACGAGAAAGGGGAGGAGACACATGGCTCGTCTTCCGCTGACGTGGCCCTAGTCGCTGCGCCTGCTTGGCTCACCACGCTTAACATGGATACATATCTTCTAGAGTGTTCCGACGAGAAGGCGTGGCAAGCATTGGTCCAATCGTTTTACAGATTTGAGGAGGTGAATACAACAAGTGGGGTATGTTGCTAGACTTGTATCACCAATTCTCTTACTGATTCTACCCCCCCTAGAAACTACCAACAACTTCACGCCCTGACGAGGTTGCAGCTTGGATCAAGAGCAAGAAGAAGACCTCGCCGCCTGACGTTGATGCCGATGGATTTGGGTCTGCCTTTATGGCATGGTGGATCGCCCTCCAACCCGAGTGGAGGATTGCCGATGACGGATCTTTCAAGTATGATACACCTGTGGATGAGGATTGGCGTGTACTCCACAAAGGTGGAAAGGCCGGGCTCTATACCGTCGTTGTGGCACTTTCGTGGTGGCTACGGGCGCTGACTCCTGATATTCCATCATTCCGTGTGTGGACGGCCGTACGTGACGTTCGGTGGGTGATCGACCAGATCTCTACAAAGCTCTGCAGCCCAGCTACGAAAAAACGACCTTTGGAGGATATTGGACAAGCTGGGAAGGCAAAAAGGTGTGTGCATTCAGTTTTGTACCAGATATATGTTAACCTGTCCTATTCAAGGGGCCGTAATGCATAGTGGCACTATTTACGTAGACACAAAGCACCATTGAGTATATCTTAGTATTGCTATTAGTCAGTTTGCAGCCTGCATTCATGCTGGCCGTGAATGCTTTCAATACAAAACCGTTTGCTGTGGACAGCGCCATGTGTTGACATCTGTCTTATATAAGCAGGCTCCCAATGAAATTGAATATTTACAATGGAATGAAGTATCTATTGAAATCGCCCAGGCATCCATATGAAACTTCTAATGAGATATCCAAGGGAATAAAATGAAATATCTATTGAAATCGCCCAGATATCCATAGATATGAAATATCCTGGAGGATGGAACTATTGAAATTGCCCAGGCATCCATATGAAAATTCCAATGAAATATCCTGGGGGATGATATGAAATACCTATTGAAATTGCCCAGGCATCCATATGAAAATCCCAATGAAATATCCTGGGGGATGATATGAAATATCTATTGAAATTGCCCAGGCATCCATATGAAAATCCCAATGAAATATCCTGGGGGATGATATGAAATATCTATTGAAATTGCCCAGGCATCCATATGAAAATCCCAATGAAATATCCTGGGGGATGATATGAAATATCTATTGAAATTGCCCAGGCATCCATATGAAAATCCCAATGAAATATCCTGGAGGATGATATGAAATATCTATTGAAATTGCTCAGGCATCCATATGAAAATCCCAATGAAATATCCTGGAGGATGATATGAAATATCTATTGAAATTGCCCAGGCATCCATATGAAATATCTATTGAAATCGCCCAGTTATCCATCATACCATATTAATGAGATAAACTAGACCCTCTAATGAAAATTCTCAATGAAATGCACAGGGAACTTAATGAATGACAATGCTAGGCAAAATGAATGAGACATCTCATTAAACCTCTAGGCACTGAGGATATCGCACTCCAGGCATATGTCTGATTTTTATCATAAGATTAGTTACCACTAGTGGAAGAACTCTTCCGAGATCAATGTAACGTCTGCGCAAGAATCAAGCCTGAGATCGATTTTACTGTTCTCCAATCCTGCTACCCATCCTTTCGTCGATAGGACCGATACTCCCAAGGACGATAGACCTGGTGGCGACTGGCGTTTCTTGCAAAGGCGAATTGGCTTTGGATCGTATGGAGGTGGGGGCAGATCTTCGGGAATTGTTGCATTCACGATCTCTGGATGGCGGGTGTCTTGGTGAGTTTCTTTCGCTTCGGCTTTGTGAGCGTTATTGGCTTCCTTTTCTGAAAGGTTCTGATCCTCGAAGTCCATTGGATCATCTATCTCATCTATGTGTACCAACAGATGCTTAGGAGAGGTCGGTTTTCTTCGTGCCGCGATCCAGTCTTCGTCCTCTACCTCCTCCATACAGGCTCGCTTTTCTTGTGGCGTCTCTTTTCGCGTTTGCTCGTCTTCCGGCGGAGTGGGATGTTTGCTGGGTGCTGGCCTCGCCCTTGTCGGTTCTACGAACGAAGCGTCGCAATCATCCTTGTGCTGCAATATATGTGAATTGCTTTTTGGTCGGTTTCTATGTTCCTCCCAAAACTCATCTTCTATCTCTTCCATAGAGACAGCTGCCGTCTTGGGCGATATCCCGGTCTTACGCTCGTAGTAGCACTGATCCTTCGCGCTACTACAAACAGCCGACTCAAAACCCTTCTCCAATTTCGCTTGATCGACCTGCAGTGAAGCTACGCGCTGGGTCAATAGAATGCTGTACGCACTCTGATAGTATTCTTCCTCTTGTACGTGCTTTGTTTCGTTACTGTAACCCGATTTCGAGGTTTTTTCTAGGTAAACCGACCAATCAGGGCACTCCTTGTCCCAATGGTTGTTACTACCGCAACATTTGCACGGTGATGGGGGCAGGCGACCCATCTTTGTGGTGACGTGGTCGTTTTTCGAAAACATGTAGCCTCCAGGTGGCGGTGGGCGCTGCCTCTTCTTTAAGACTTGATATACTTCTGCTAACACGGCGTCCACATTCGCGAGAGCTTCCTGAGAAATTGATTGACTAGTATAGGTTTCCTTAGGGCTCGTTTCTATCGGACCCGCTTCGTCTTCGTTGTATGCCAAGTTGACCCTTCGGTTCTGCGGAAAGTTATGGAACTTAGCCCTGTCTAAAGAGTATCCCATTCTACAAAGTGTAGATACTAAGTTCTCTGAAGTAATCACGTTTGTCGCTTGCGAGCGGCTCTTTGACGCTTCCAAGAGGGAGGATTCGTGTTCTGCCGCTTTAGTGTATAGTACAGAGGACGATTTTATATTTTCCAGGATTAAGATAGTCCTCCAGGCTAATGGTGCTCTGGCCATAACTAAGTGGACTTCCAAGGGCCCCCCATCGTCCGATTTTGCTAGCATTCTGGTATACATTATGCGGCGAGCTATGAATGACTTAGGTAGTTCCGACTCATGACCTGGCTGTCGGAAGAATTGAGCCTTATACTCCTCTCCGATGTCGAACTGCCAGTTACGACCTAGATATCCCTCTTTGATTCCTTTCAGGTAATCTACCCAATGGCCGCGCATGCGAGTTTGCTCTTCGGAAGGTAAAGTGGAAAACCAGTGTTGTACGTCCGATCCTTCCTTTAATTTTAGCCAAAGCCAGTATCCTAACGCTGTTGGGATGTACCCTCCCAAGGAGGCTTGTTGTTGAACCTTCCAAAAGTATTCGATTGCAGTCTTGGGGTTACCGTCCCAGGTTGGTAAGTCTTCTTGTTTTAGCTTCGAATCAATTGTTGGCGCGATTCGACCGTATGGGATATCTACGCTATCTACTGACCGCTGACGCCTGTGTCTTCTTGACCCAGAATGGGTGCTACCTGAAGACGAGCGATGTGAGCTACCACCGTCGGTATCATCCCCCCCATCGTCATCCGGTGGCGGTCTTCTCCTCCTCGGTCGCGGAGTCGATGATCGCCTCCTCCGAGGTCTAGGGGTGCGTGAGCGTCTCCGGCGACTGTGACTTCGGCGAGCTCTTCGTGATCTGGATGAGTGATCATCGTCATCGCTGCTCGATGGCTCGTCTGGCTCATGCCCACTCTCTCTTCGACCTCGACGCTCTATGCGGTCTCGTCTTCCGTTCGAACGGGAGCTCGCTCTGGATTCGGTTTTATCTGGTTTATGGGCCGCCTCAGGAACTTGTGGCTTGTCTGCCATATGCGGAGGTCGTTCCCTGTTCTCCCAATTCTTCACTGTCGGAGGTGCGAGGGGCGTGGCTATTCCTAACAATATGTTAGGTTCTGTAGGAGGTTTCGAGGTGCCTGGTTGCTTAACGCGATTACTCTCGCCTGGGCCTACAAACCATGCATTGGAACTCTTGAAAGGTGTGTCCATGCCCATCCATACTGACGATTGCGCAGCGGGCTTAGACGTGTCTTGATGCTCCTTTTCTTTTCCTTTCGAAGCTTTCCTTTCTTCCTTAATCTCTGTTTCTTGTGACTGTCCCGCCTTATGTTCCGAAAAAGCGTTTTTTAGGGCTTCGGGCATTGGCAGTATGTCCAGCCATGAACGCGTATTTTCCAGCGCGCGCTGCCCCTCCTGAGAGAGCTGTTCCTTGTGGTGTGGAATTTGCTGATATAAGTAATGAAGTTTCTTGTCGGGTTCCGTCATATCCTGTAGAGGTTGGTAAAGCTCGGGCAGCGTGGACAACGGGGACAAAACTGGGTTGGAATCCATAGGCAGTTGGTATTCCGTAATGTACTTCCTCCAGGCCTTTGTACCTAGCTCGACTCTATGTCGTAATGCCAGCCATGCTGCACGCAATTGTGCCAAGCTTGAAGTTCCCCTCAAAATTGGCGTCAACGTGTCTCCTGGGTCAACCTTGAAGTACTTAGTACGTTCAGCAATGAGACCCGCTGCACGCTCTAGGAAAATCTGTTGCTCCGTGACTACCGTAGTTATCCTGTCCAAGTCCAAAGCGTTCAAATGGTATCGAGATAGTCCTTTTTCCCTGACGAGTCCTCTATCTACTACCATTTCTTCTGATAATTCGGTGATATCCAGCACCAGACCGACGTTGGTCTGCGTGGGGACGACCGCCGTGTCTAGATCGTTGGCCTCGCCTGCTTCGCCTGAATACTCGCGCATCAGCTTTGCCATTGGCGAGTTTTCGAAGCCATTCTCCATTCCCAATCTGTAAGAGCGTTCGGCCTCCATTTCGACTTTGACAATCGGCTCTACTGGTCGACCAGTTGTGGGTGGTGGGGAGGTTTGATGTTCGTCCGTCGTATGGCTAGCGGTGAGTGGTTGTGACGGGGTGTGGTCCCGTTTCTTTGACGCTTTGAATTCACCGCTCACGTGTATGCTGGATAGCGTGGTGGAGGTCTGAGAAGGGGTTGCTGCTGAGAAGTTGAGGGTGTGTATAGGGGAGGTTGGGGTGTTGTTGAAACTGTTGAGGAGTTCTGCGCTTCGAGGGGTGAGGGAAGTTTTTGAACGGAAAGGGGCCGATCTTGCTATAGCTTCCACGTGTGCTTTCTTGTGTGAATTTGACGAAAGCTCCTGGGACGTTGATTTGTTCGATCTGTTCGACGTAAGCTTGGTAGTCGATTTTTTTGGAGATGCCGAACGTGACGCTGAACGTGAAGCGGGGGGAGTCGATTTAACGGAGACCGCGGGGGTTGATTTGGCAGAACCCGCTCGGGTAAACGAGTAGGATGGCCTTGTGGTAGTGACTCCGCTGAGGTTTCTCTTAGTCGATGGAAGAACTGCGCTAATCGGATCGGTTGACGGTGCGTCTGTAATCGTCAAGTCGGCCAGGGCGCGTTGAGTTCCCACAGTGTCCACCTTTGAAGCAGGTGTTCTGTGAGTTTCTATAGTAACTTGCTATCAACGCGTAATCCTGACGAACATTCAGTGAGACAGAGGGAAAGGTGTGATGACTCTCTTTCGTAAGAAGACGGTCGGCGGGCGTATCCAAGAAGAGGTTGAGTAAGCTCTGGAAATCCGGGGCGGCAACCTCTTCTACTTTCCGGGAAATCCACGGAAAGTTGGATATCGGATGCTAAAGGGGTGCACGTAGTTACTGATTGAGGTAACGCTTCACTGGGCAGTAGAAGCGTTAGCGAGGGACTCTGAACTACACCACTTACTTTCTGAAGGTAGAAGTACGGTAAAACGTCCCTTCTGATACGCAAAATGCAGTGGTGGTGAGAGTAAAGAATCGATGATATATCTCGTGTCAACAACGTGTACAGAATACTAGAGGCATGTGATCTAGCGTGACTCTGTGTGACACCATACTAAGTGTAAAGTGAGTTCAATCAGTGGAAAGTATATAAATGTAATATGAGTGAATGAAGGAGTTGAATCCTACATTACACCACCCCTGAATGATCCAGTTTCACTTTCTTTCTGCTCTCCTGTAAGAACGACTGATCCGTTCACTCTGTAATTTTATGTATGGTACCTAGAGATGTGTTTCATGAAATGAATGTATATTTTATACTCATAACTTCGAACTAGCAACATAGAATGAGGTGATACAGTGACCGCATTTAGCAAAAATCTGGTGTTTCAAAAATGTCGAGCTTTGTAACTCAATCATAAGATGATCTCGCAGCTCAGAACTTGCACAAACCTCAAATTTTTAATGTGATTGATGGCCAAAATGAGTAACTAATAAAATATCCACAGCAGAGCGCAGAAATTGACTGCTTCTGCACATGCAAATGCAGCTACCACATGTCTATTCTTCTCAGGCTCATCAGGATGTATTTAAAGTCATTCCGAAGAAAGAATATGTAACAAATTTTCTGAGTTGTATTCCTATTCATCCAATCCATCCTTTCTAAATGCCTGGCTGCACCAAATCCGAGCTCGAGAAGAGCCTTATCGCGAGAGATGCGCATGATGATTTGATGTCATGTGCTGTCAAAGCGTACAATCTCAAGTTGAAGAAACCCTATCACCAACGGCATGGTTTGCGTAGGGTTTGTCTTGATTTTGAGAAGTTGAACTATGAAGCGACCGGGACCTACATAAAACTCAGTCACGCGACCCTTCGTAGACTTGCCGATGGAGGGAGAACCGCTTCTGAAGCCCAGGCAGATCGGGCATGGCTCACTGATGCCGAGACCGATGTCGTCATCAATTTCATCATTGAGATGGCAGATCGCGGTTTTCCTCTCAGTCACCGCCGGCTGAAGGAGCATGTTGACATGCTCTGTCGCAGTCGTTTGGGTGATGCCTTTCCAGAGAAGGGTGTTGGGATTAATTGGACCTACAAATTTGCTATGAAACATCGTGATCGTCTAAAACTGTCTGATTCCCGTCCTCTGGAAGACAAGCGTGGTCGTGCCGTAAATCCACACACCAACAAGGCCTGGTTTGATTTGCTTGAGGAGACAATCCGCAAGTACGATATACAGCCAGAGGATACATACGGCACAGATGAGGTGGGCGTTCAGTCACGTGGAACTGAGCACGAGCGCGTCTTCGGCACAAGGCGTCAAGGTGCACAATATCAACAGTGTGGGGGCACACGCGAGAATACCACTGTCCTTGTCACCATTTGTGCTGATGGGACGTCGCTTCCTCCCTTGGTGATCTTCAAAGGATCAGCATTTCAAGTGAAGTGGGCACAGAACAACCCACTGAATGCGTCGTAAGTGTTATCATGATTTTGTTGCTTGATCTTGAGCTGATTTATTTATAAGAATTGGCTACCAGAAGAAGGGGTGGACAGATGGTGAGATCGGAGCAAAGTGGATGGAGATTTTCGACGAGCAAACTGAGAAAAAGTCTCTGGGTAAATATAGATTGCTCCTCGTCGACGGCCACAACTCTCATTATACCATTGAATTTCTTCTCCATGCACGTCTCAACATGATCATTGTCCTCTGCTACCCTGCTCACGGAACTCATGTGTATCAAGGGTTAGACGTCGTTATTTTTTCGGTTCTCAAACGATTCCTGGCCGAGGCACAAGATATATTACTACGCAATACTGGGGCTTCACTCGACAAAACAAACTTCCTCGAGATCTACGCGACTGCTCACTCCCGCGCCCTTACAAAGGGGAACATCCTCCAAGCCTTCGCTAAAACGGGCATCTGGCCTTTTTGTCGTGATGTCGTTACAGATGTTATGATTGCCCCAAGCAAGGAAATGTCGTGTGAGAGCCATCTCCCCATTCTGCCTGCACTGACAGGTGCCATCAAGATTCTCACTGATATGTTCTGTAAGCTGTCAATGGTTGAGGATGACGAAACGGAAACCAGAGACGGACCTGAATTAACCTCCAACGCATCAAAACCTTCCTCCACGTCGAAGGCGTCAAAACTTGACGTGATCCTGGAAGCAGTTGCTGGTCTTTCCCAAACCGACATCGCACACATCTTCAACACCACACTCACCTTGTCCTCTGACCCCATGTCCCACACTACTACCCAAATCATTCCTTCCCAGTCCGCACCAACAGATCCCCTCTCCGTCGAGCCCCAAACCGACAACGAAATCCTTCTCCTGGCAGCGCTCTGTGAATCTGAAGCCCGCAATCAGATTCTCCTCAACCATACAATTGAGTTGCAAGCGAGCAACATCCTAAACGAAGCTTACTGTGGCAAGCTCAAACGGCACCTTGCTCATCAGGAAAACAAGGCGAAGGATAAGGGGAAAGGGAAGGGGACATTGGTTGGGGATGGCTTACCACAAGTGCTCACTGGCGACGCATTTTACGAAGCAGTTGTTGAGTGCAAGAAAGCGAAGGCTGCTGAGGAGAGGGACGCTGAGACGAAGAAGGATGCGAGGGCTGTTTACGCCGCCGCCTTGAAGGAGTGGAAGGAGGGGGAAGCTGCGCGAAAAGCCGAGAAGGAAGATCTGTTGATGGAGTACAGGCATGCCGTCACCTGCTGGGAAAATGTGAAGGCAAGATCAGCGAGGAAGAAGACAAGGTTCAACCTACTCAAACCGAAAATGCCTACATTCGACAAGGCCACACGTCGTCCGCGCATGAAAGACTTCCTGGCTGGGGGAGGTGGGAAGGAGAATGAGCAGGAGGATGAGTCAAGCAGTGGTGACAGTGAAGATGAGTGAAATCTTATCACGGTCTGATTGCCGGCGCTGTCAGGTGTATCACGCAACGATAATCACCGTTTTACCCCCATCTGGACATTTTCTCTCATCCCTCACGGTACAATCATCCTATTGCCTGTAAATTTTTGTAGGATGTCGTCTATGGTCTTACATTTCATACTATGTTCATTATTTACTTGGAAGTGACTTTGAAAGTTTTCTGTTCTCATTTTAGGTTTTGACTGTATCAGAAGCAGGTGGATCACTGTACAGAAACCAATGTTTCCTGAGAGTACACATGTCATGTCAGACTATTTATTTGTATTTACCTACATTTAGCCTCATTTCAGAATGGTCCTATAATTAAGGAGTGCAAACTGCAAAAAAAACCATGTCATTTGGACCAGATTTGGCAACTACATACATAAAACCAACATTCCCTGAGAGTACACATGTCATTTTGAACTATTTATTTGTATTCACCTACATTTAGCCTCATTTCAGAATGATCCTACAATTAAGGAGTGCATACTGCAAAAAAAACCACGTCATTTGGACCAGATTTGGCAGAGCTACATACAAATCTTCATTTTCGCTAAAAATGATGACTAAGCAATGACGTGCGCCAAGGATCGTCTGAACCTGCGCTGGGGTTCAGACGATCCTTGGCGCACGTCATAATTTGGTGTCATTTGGCTAACCCTTCTGCTTTTGCGTGCAGCTCATATTACTAATTTTGAAAGAAAATACTGTAACTCTGTCAAATCTAATCCGAATTACATAAAATAAAATCCAGAAAAAAGCTAGAATTCCGTGCAATTCGATTACGTAGATTTGTGCACTATATATTACATAATTGACATGTCATTTCCCAGCTTATATCTGCAATTCTGAAAGAAAATACTGCAACTCTGTCATATCTGATCCAAATTACATAAGATAAAATGCAAAGATACTATACAACTGCAAGAAATTTAATTACATACATTGTAGTAGTATACATTACATAATTGGTCCTGAAAATGAGAAAAGCATCTATAAAAGTGTATTCAAAAGAAAAGCTGCAACTTACTGGATACCACTTATAACAAAACTATAAATAACTGCTGCCACATGCACTAGTTCACATAACTATATATAATGTGACAACTATACAATGGACAAAATGATGCAATAGAACTGATGAACAATAGTGTTTGGCAGATAGATGAATTGCCATTAACTGGTGGTGACCATGTTGAGTGACAATCTGTGCCATCACTGGACAGATCACATGGTCAGTAAAACCTTTTACTTTATACCATCAACTACACAAATGATGCCAGAAGCGTACAAAGCTAGAGTGCCTGAAACCCCTGAAAACCTGAATGTGAGAAACCATCAATTTTCATGGGAAAAAGGCAAAGTTCAGTGTTAGAACACTGAAAATTTTCTTGAGATCAAGGGTAATAAACGAGTCTCTTTGTAAACTCAGAGGACTTGTAATGAGAGTTCACACCATCACCAGATACTATCAACTACAAAAATGATGACAGAAGTCTATAAATAACTAGAGTGCCTGAAACCCTGAACATAGAAGACTACAAAAGGCTAGAGACCCTGAAACCCTGAACATGGGAAACCATCAATTTTTGTGAGAGAAAGGCAAAGTTCAGCTTTAGAATGCTGAAAATTTCCTTGAGATCAAGGGTAATAAATGAGTCTCTTCGTAAACTCAGAGGACTAGTAAATGCATTGGGAGTCGACATGCGTTGTATTTGCATTGTCATGCATGGTGTTGAGTCAATTGAAAACAAAGTACTGTACCATTTCGATCAATTCGGCAGTCACATGACTTTTTTGTGTTTTTGATAAATCTCAAAAAATCGGACAAATCAAGAAAAAATTTAATCCGGGGTCAAAAAAAAATCGGCACTACATGTTACTGCTGAATTGATTGAAATGGTACAGTAGAGACAACAGTGTTACGAGTCCTCTGAGTTTACGAAGAGACTCGTTTATTACCCGGGATCTCGAGACTTTTTTCAGCGTGGTAACGCTGAAATTTGACTTTCTCCCACGAAAATGATTTCTTCCCACAGTTGAATGCCTCATCCTCTTCGTCATATTTTCTAGTCAAATCTACCAAATCTTTGCTTAACATTTGCTTTTAGCACCCTTAGCATATGAATAGTGATGCCTCTGCTCTCTCTCTCCTCAAATTGTTTGCTAGCCCTGTCCTAGAAACATCCCTCAACATTTCCAGAGCATTATCGATCCATGGTATGCTTTGTCATCATATCTCATGGTTGTCACGTGTCATGGCTTGCGCTCATGGCTTCTGCTTGCAGCGTTCTCGCTGCGCTCACCTTGTGGCCTCATTATTGCTCTATTTGGCTGACATTTGTCGTGAAATAGTTGCGTTCTGGTCACCAAAAGTATTTTAGTAAAGCTTGTAAGGCAATAAAATTTTACTCACTTTGGTAGCGCTGTTGTCTAAAAGTGTAATTGCTCTTAGCACGATAAGCATTTTGAATTTCTTGACTTTTAGTGGTACAACCATAAATGAAGCTTGAATTTCCAAAACGTCTCCCCTCTGAATACATCCAGGATTGATATCTATATATCTATAACCATCGTTATAAGTCATTCTTCCAAAGAAGTAGAAATATACTCACTTGATTTTGTTGTCCTTCTTTACAGCCTCGTAATACTCTACGACATTCTCTTGAATATGAACGAAGTCATTTGATAATGCATTTGTCAATATATCATCTGGATCAATAGCACGACTGAATTGGATTGGCATCTCTCCATTCATGTCACTCCGTCTGGTGAAGTAGCGGTTCGATATGTCGATAGCATCAAACTGGCCGAATCTTCCAGGTGTCCAAGCCTCGAGTTCTCCTTGTGTGAATTCCTGATTGAATAACCCATGGATGTAATGTATATTCTCAATGGCTTTCTTCATTATGTCTGAACCGAATCCTGTAAGCATAATGCTTTGACGTAGATATTTCCGGCCTCGTGACTCTCTATGTATATATATGTTGAGAAGGCACCACAGACTTTAGTATCATCAACGTACATTTCAAATGGCCTTTTAATTGGTGGTATGCTCTTGTCACATATGATTCCTTGGATACGTAGGACGACTTCCTCTTGTTCTTGCGTGTTCTGTTCAATCCTTACAAGCTTCCAGCAATGAGGTTTCTCCATGGATTGCACAAATGCGTATGGTGCCATCCCATCTTTCTACATATCGTCAATTAGTAGACTCATTGAACTTCTAAGGTAGGCGCTGCTAACCTCATCGAAGGTCAATAGTTGACAGACCTTTGGGCCTTTCTCAATGCGTGCCTTGGTTACGAATTCAAGAAGATCTCCTATGGATTTTTGGTTTTCAGTCACAATGGCAGTAAATATGCTCTACTCACTGGCTTCATCGTTGTCGTAGAATGCACTTCAGTCACCCACCTTGACCAAGCTATTAGCTAGGAAATCTTGAAAAATTATCCAGGCTAATAGATCCTTTGGCCAGTTATTTTTTTGCCTCTGGAGAAAAATATATTATTGCATTAGACAAAAATGTTTGACCTTGAATATTGTGACTGGAAATATTTGGGTTGATATATTGTATTGAAAAATATCCTGGCCATCTGAAAGTGGTCAGAAATATTTGAAGCATGTTAGAGTGGTAGGAAATGTTTGAAGTGTTTCAGACTGGTAGGAAATTTTTTAGCTGTGTGACACTGGTGAAAAATGTTTTAGCCATGTCACACTGCTAAGAAATTTTTTAGCCATGTCATACTGCTGAAAAATGTTTTAGCCTTGTCACACTGCTGAAAAATCTTTTGACCATGTCACACTGCTAAGAAATTTTTTAGCCATGTCACACTGCTCAAAAATCTTTTAGCCTTGTCACACTGCTCAAAAATTTCTTAGCCATGTCACATAGGCAAAACATTTCCTGCCAGTGTCACAGAGTATCTGGGGTCCTAGTTTCAAAAAAAAAACTTCAAAAATTTCTACCATTCAAACTTTTATCTTCTGCATTCAACTTTTCTACAAAATTTATCATAAAGATCATTTTGGTCCTAAACTTGCCTTTTTACTTTTATCTTGTATTTTTATTATACTATATATTGCATTCAACTCTATCTATTGGTATTCAGCTATTTGTTATATAGTTATAGCCTCTGAATTCTGCTCTATCAGATAATAAAGGTTGTTACTGACTGCTCTTATATTGAGTGTATATTAATAACTACCTATAATAGACCAGCCTTACTTACTGAATTATTACTGATGTCTATTATTCTTGCAAATTACCAGAAGTAAATATTGGCTGATGTGTGAGCCATATTTCTTCACTGTGGTAGAAGTATGTTCCTGAAGACTAGAGAGAGTTTGGGAACTGTCAGATTGACTATGCCAGCTATTTTTTTTTTCACTTTTATAGAGGTATTATATTCCTGAGGACTGCAGAGAGCTCTGAGGATTGTCAGTGTCTAAATATTTATAACATGATATAACATGATATGATGTATTCATATCTGTTCTGTTGACCATAATGATATGTTTAATTTCTTTCTGACTACCAGTACTTTACTGTGCCCCACCTATTTCTGCAGGAATGGCTAGAATCCCCAGAATTCTGATCTCTCTATTATAAATACTTGAATTTCCTTCTTTAAATATAGACCTTAGACCTTGACAACAGTACCCAACAATAAGTTCTATTTTTTCTCATTTTTACCACATTTTCTAAATGATTTTCATTTAAAATAGTCAATTTTCCTCATTTACTATGATTTCAGCTCTGCAACATTATAACCAATAGTGATTACCATCTACTATTTTCTTTAATGTTTCTTGTATTTTTCTGGTTATATTTGCATAAATTGCCTTATTTGGAAATATGCACAGACTATGTGCACCATACACCAACATTGTCAATAACAGTTAATAGTATGTCTATTCTTTTTTCTATTTTCTTTTCTGTTTTTCTAGCTATATTTGTATCATTTACCATATTAGGAAATGTCCACAGACCATGCATATGGTATCTAAATATTGTTAACAATAGTCTATTATTTTTATCTTTTTCTTCTGATTTTCTGGCTATATTTTCATTCATTACCATATTTGGAAATATGCACAGACCAAGTAAACAATACATCAACATTATCAACAACTATTTATATCATATGAATTTTTGTTCTAATTTTTCTAGCTATATTTGTATTAATTACCATTTTAGGAAATGTGCACAGACCATGTATACAGTTTTTCTCTTTTTCTTCTATTTTTTTTTGGCTAAATTGAATTTTCTTTCTTATTTTTCTAGCTGTATTTGTATTAAATCATTATATTAGAAAATGTACACAGACCACATATCTATCTCTTTTTTCCCCTTTTTGTCTGACTCTCTGGATATATTTCCATAATAGGAAATGTGCACAGGCCATCAACAACAGTTTATTATTTTTTCTCCTTTTTTTCTGATAGCAGTGGTGGTATTGTAAGTGCCAAAATCTTTCCTGGAAGGACAGATCACATGACTACATCACATGGTTATATCACATGACCAGATCATATGACTGTTATATGATATGTCACATGACCACATCACACAACAATGTCACCTGACTATCATATCACATGATTGTGTCACATGACTGTATCACATGATATAGAACATGAACAACTAAAGGATGAGTTAGATGTTTGTTTGTTATTTGTGCTATCGCTTACATGCCTATCCATGCATGTCCTTGCTCAGTATTTATGACTACTACTGACAAGTATAAAAAGGAGTCATGTGACACAATAGCTAAGCAATGGAAAGTAAATAATGGATAAGATCCCATATCTGCCAGCCATTTCCATACTTGTCAGTAGTAGTCACATGTGTGAGGGGTCAGGCTATCAGGTATATTCCCTATTCAATGCATCCTACATATGCGTGTCACAGTAGTCACACTTCTTATGCATCTTTTTACATGCATCTTCTCCATTTCTGCTTGAGTATTGTCTTCATGACTCTTTGTCAAGCTTAGTATCACCTGACTATCATATCACATGATATACAACATAAACAACTATATGATGCATTTATAGACAATACTCAAGCAGAAATGGAGAAGATGCATGTAAAAAGATGCATAAGAAGTGTGACTACTGTGACACGCATATGTAGGATGCATTGAATAGGGAATATACCTGATAGCCTGACCCCTCACACATGTGACTACTACTGACAAGTATGGAAATGGCTGGCAGATATGGGATCTTATCCATTATTTACTTTCCATTGCTTAGCTATTGTGTCACATGACTCCTTTTTATACTTGTCAGTAGTAGTCATAAATACTGAGCAAGGACATGCATGGATAGGCATGTAAGCGATAGCACAAATAACAAACAAACATCTAACTCATCCTTTAGTTGTTCATGTTCTATATCATGTGATACAGTCATGTGACACAATCATGTGATATGATAGTCAGGTGACATTGTTGTGTGATGTGGTCATGTGACATATCATATAACAGTCATATGATCTGGTCATGTGATATAACCATGTGATGTAGTCATGTGATCTGTCCTTCCAGGAAAGATTTTGGCACTTACAATACCACCACTGCTATCAGAAAAAAAGGAGAAAAAATAATAAACTGTTGTTGATGGCCTGTGCACATTTCCTATTATGGAAATATATCCAGAGAGTCAGACAAAAAGGGGAAAAAAGAGATAGATATGTGGTCTGTGTACATTTTCTAATATAATGATTTAATACAAATACAGCTAGAAAAATAAGAAAGAAAATTCAATTTAGCCAAAAAAAAATAGAAGAAAAAGAGAAAAACTGTATACATGGTCTGTGCACATTTCCTAAAATGGTAATTAATACAAATATAGCTAGAAAAATTAGAACAAAAATTCATATGATATAAATAGTTGTTGATAATGTTGATGTATTGTTTACTTGGTCTGTGCATATTTCCAAATATGGTAATGAATGAAAATATAGCCAGAAAATCAGAAGAAAAAGATAAAAATAATAGACTATTGTTAACAATATTTAGATACCATATGCATGGTCTGTGGACATTTCCTAATATGGTAAATGATACAAATATAGCTAGAAAAACAGAAAAGAAAATAGAAAAAAGAATAGACATACTATTAACTGTTATTGACAATGTTGGTGTATGGTGCACATAGTCTGTGCATATTTCCAAATAAGGCAATTTATGCAAATATAACCAGAAAAATACAAGAAACATTAAAGAAAATAGTAGATGGTAATCACTATTGGTTATAATGTTGCAGAGCTGAAATCATAGTAAATGAGGAAAATTGACTATTTTAAATGAAAATCATTTAGAAAATGTGGTAAAAATGAGAAAAAATAGAACTTATTGTTGGGTACTGTTGTCAAGGTCTAAGGTCTATATTTAAAGAAGGAAATTCAAGTATTTATAATAGAGAGATCAGAATTCTGGGGATTCTAGCCATTCCTGCAGAAATAGGTGGGGCACAGTAAAGTACTGGTAGTCAGAAAGAAATTAAACATATCATTATGGTCAACAGAACAGATATGAATACATCATATCATGTTATATCATGTTATAAATATTTAGACACTGACAATCCTCAGAGCTCTCTGCAGTCCTCAGGAATATAATACCTCTATAAAAGTGAAAAAAAAAATAGCTGGCATAGTCAATCTGACAGTTCCCAAACTCTCTCTAGTCTTCAGGAACATACTTCTACCACAGTGAAGAAATATGGCTCACACATCAGCCAATATTTACTTCTGGTAATTTGCAAGAATAATAGACATCAGTAATAATTCAGTAAGTAAGGCTGGTCTATTATAGGTAGTTATTAATATACACTCAATATAAGAGCAGTCAGTAACAACCTTTATTATCTGATAGAGCAGAATTCAGAGGCTATAACTATATAACAAATAGCTGAATACCAATAGATAGAGTTGAATGCAATATATAGTATAATAAAAATACAAGATAAAAGTAAAAAGGCAAGTTTAGGACCAAAATGATCTTTATGATAAATTTTGTAGAAAAGTTGAATGCAGAAGATAAAAGTTTGAATGGTAGAAATTTTTGAAGTTTTTTTTTTGAAACTAGGACCCCAGATACTCTGTGACACTGGCAGGAAATGTTTTGCCTATGTGACATGGCTAAGAAATTTTTGAGCAGTGTGACAAGGCTAAAAGATTTTTGAGCAGTGTGACATGGCTAAAAAATTTCTTAGCAGTGTGACATGGTCAAAAGATTTTTCAGCAGTGTGACAAGGCTAAAACATTTTTCAGCAGTATGACATGGCTAAAAAATTTCTTAGCAGTGTGACATGGCTAAAACATTTTTCACCAGTGTCACACAGCTAAAAAATTTCCTACCAGTCTGAAACACTTCAAACATTTCCTACCACTCTAACATGCTTCAAATATTTCTGACCACTTTCAGATGGCCAGGATATTTTTCAATACAATATATCAACCCAAATATTTCCAGTCACAATATTCAAGGTCAAACATTTTTGTCTAATGCAATAATATATTTTTCTCCAGAGGCAAAAAAATAACTGGCCAAAGGATCTATTAGCATGGATAATTTTTCAAGATTTCCTAGCTAATAGCTTGGTCAAGGTGGGTGACTGAAGTGTAGAATGCATCCATGTTGAAAGTATATGTGAATGCCTAAGGAACAAAACTTGTGAATACACGTACGATTGCTTGTCAATTTCATTCAAGGGTTGCTAATGCATGGGAACATGCTTGATCCCTAGTCACCGTCATATACTTGAACAAATATTCCTTGGTCCTAACAACCCTTCTGTCTATACCTATTCTGTCAAAATGAGGCTGTATTTAGTAGCACCCATTGAAACTTCAAATTTGTGTGAGACGTATGATATATTCTGTCAACCACTTCAGTCACCCATTTTTGGGTACCTATGAGGTTATCCAATTCTTTGAATTAGGGAACCTTAGTGGTACCCCATTCCAGAGTGGTATGACCCTCATACCAATTCCATCATACCATGGTATGGATGCCACATACCATTCCACCTCATACCATACCATACCATTCCATTCCATACCATACCATACCATTCCATACCATACCATTCCATACCATACCATTCCATACCATTCCATACCATACCATACCATACCATACCATCATTCCATAGCTGTCACAGGGTGTCTGGGGTCCTTTTTACAAAATATGAAAATTATTTCTCCAGGCTGCAATACTGATCCATTGGGCTCCATTTTTTGTGGAATGGTTCTTCAGATTTCTTCTAACATTTTAAGCTACAAGTGGAGGCTATAGGATGAACTTGATCCTTTGAAAATTCACTTGAAAATTAGCTTGATTGGGCTTTATCCCAGGGTTTGGCCATTTTCACTGTGGATAATCCATCACAAGCCACTTAAAAGTGTATATCTTGCCAGGCCATTTATATTCATGACAAATAAATTAATGTTGTATCCATCACAATGGCATGGGCTCTGAATGAAAACAAGAATTTTGCAAGACTTTATTTATTGCAAAGGCATGACTGCTCTACATTTCAAGAAAAGTTTGACACTATATGTGCATATTGCAAGGGTCAAGTTCAACTGTTATATGACAAAAGGTTCATTCAACTCCTGCTCTATACCTCAAAATATATCAATCAGGCTCTGCATTTCAAGAAAAGTACAACACTATATGTGCATATTGCAGGGGTCAGTTTGGAATGTGTAACATGACAAAATGTTGCTTGATCAATATGTGTGTAGGCAGTTATACAAGAACTGCAGAATGAATGATGGATGGCCATTGGAGACCCCCCACATCTTCTGATCTTTGGTTGATGTGAATTTTTGCTAACAAAGGTCAGTAGTCACATTGGCCAGTCCTGCCACAATCTGACATGTGCTTTCCATGCATAAAAAATAGTCACTTCACCATTGACTTTTCAACATAGTCTGCTCTACCAGTATTGTTCCATCCCTTGCCTTTGTTCCATTTCAAGGACCTACTACCTACCTACTAATGTTACCATGTTAATATATTGTCATTACCTCTATATAGTACACATAGGCATACACACCTCCTACCCCAGACCATCAAATGCAATCATACCCCCAATGGAATCATACCATACCTCAGCATCGGAATAATACCACAAAGATGGAATCATGCCATATCATCCCATTGTAATGATTCTATAGAGATGGAATTATGCCATGCCATACCATTGGAACAATTCCATAGTCATGGAATCATACCATGTCATACTGTTGGAATAATTCCATAGCGATGGAATCATACCATGCCATACCAATGGAACAGTTCCATATTGATGGAATCATACCATACTATACCATTGGAATAATTCCATAGCAATGGAATCATACCATGCCATACTATTGGAACAATTCCATAGTGATGGAATCATACCATACCATACTATTGGAATAATACCATAGTGATGGAATCATACCATACTATACCATTGGAATAATTCCATAGCAATGGAATCATACCATGCCATACTATTGGAATGATACCATAGTGATGGAATCATACCATACTATACCATTGGAATAATTCCATAGCAATGGAATCATACCATGCCATACCATTGGAATAATTCCATAGCAATGGAATCATACCATGCCATACCATTGGAATAATTCCAGACTGGGGGGATCATACCATGCCATAGCAATGGAATTATACCATACTGGTGGGATTGTACCATACCATATGATTGGAATTATACCATACTGGTGGGATCATACCATTCCATAGCAATGGAATCATGCCATACAAGTGGCATCATACCATACCATAGGCTATATCTACCATCCCACTACTACTATACCTGTATTATACATCCCCCCTAACCATAGTCATACCAAAAGAGACTCTCTGGTTGAAGTTAACTGATATCAATCATTGTAAAGTTAGCTTTAGCCCCCATTGACAAAAACACAGTAGAAGGCCAGCAATATTCAGGTAAGGTTAGCTTGCAGCCCAAGTATACTCCATGTACCACCAATAAAGTATGCTACGTCACCCCAATCTCCACAAACACAGTACAAGGCAGCAAAATTCAGCCAAGAAAACAATTATAAGACAGTCTTAGCCCCGTTTTCTGCAGAGGGCCACCAAATACTTATATCTACCTGAAATACAAGTATGCCCAAGCAATTTCTACCAGAAACTGCTAAGTAAGAGTCCACAACACACCTCTATCTAGCAGAAATAAAGTATGCTATGTATGGTGTAGCCTTGTCTACCAAAACTAATCTAAGTCTGGTGTACCCCTGTTTACCAGAAACACAGAGTAAAGATGATAAGCACAGCAAAGTAATCGACCGGACCGAAAAAAGACCACAGACCACGGTTTTTTGTAGTCTATAGACCAGTCTTGGTCTTCTTCAGTTTTAACTGGTTTAAGACCGGTTTTCTGGCCAATATTTTAAAATTATGAATCGGTAAATGTGTTAACATTTTTCGTAGCTTTGAAAAGAGCCCAAGAACGTTAAATTCTGTTGAGAATTGGTGTTTCTATAAAAAAAGTCTTGTACATCTACTACTTTTAACGAAATTTAACATTTTCAACTATATCTTTGTCAATTTTGAACCAATTAATACATGCTTGAGTGCGTTTTGAAGGGTATTTAGTGGGCTACAAAAAACCGGTCCTAACCAGTTAAGACTGGTTTATTTAAACTGGTCTTTTTGCGGTCTTCACTTCTCAAAAATGAAAAAACTGGACCTGCGGTCCAGTTTTTTGCAGTCTTGGTCCAGTCTGGTTACAGTCTTTTTCCAGTCACAAGACCGGACTTCCAAACATTAGCCTTAGCCCCCTTTTACAGAAACCCAGTAGAAGGCCAGCAATATTCAGGTAAGGTTAGCTTGCAGCCCAAGTATACTCCATGTACTACCAACAAAGTATGCTAAGTCACCCCAATCTCCACAAACACAGTACAAGGCAGCAAAATTCAGCCAAGAAAACAATTATAAGACAGTCTTAGCCCTGTTTTCTGCAGAGGGCCACCAAATACTTATATCTACCTGAAATACAAGTATGACCAAGCAATATCCACCAGAAACTGCTAAGTAAGAGTCCACGACATACCTCTATCTACCAGAAATAAAGTATGCTATGTACGGTGTAGCCTTGTCTACCAAAACTAATCTAAGTCTGGTGTACCCCTGTTTACCAGAAACACAGAGTAAAGATGATAAGCGCAGCAAAGTAATCGATGTCCCCTTCCGATGCCAAACAATCAGAAACCATGGCCCTCACCCGGGTATTGTCTACGTAGCGGATTAACTTCTGAGAAACGGTCCGACTCATCACCACTTTCCAAAGGCCCACGTCCCGACCTCTGATTGCCGTAACCAGTAAAGCCGTCGTGGGCTTGCCCATAGTACCCACCAAACTCATAAGGATGAACATATCCTCGATATTGGGGACGGCCGCCACGCCCCCTTCCACCAAAGCCAGATGGCCCGTATTGTCGTGGGTGTTGGCCAAGAAGCTGATTATTCGCGAATTGAGGGGGAAGTCGGAGGTGTTGGTTGTCCATCCGAACTGGATGGTGATAGTCTTCCATATATGCGTTGTGTTCCTCTTCATCATGCATGTTGACGTCGTTATAGTAATGGGCCTGAGGAGCTCTGAACTGAAAGCCCCCCGCGTGCTCTGAGGCAGCCTCGTCTTGGGCACTCGGTCGCTGCGAAGTGCCACGGGGTTTATGCACTGGCTCTGAGCCACTGTCGTTCTGTTCGGGCCGTGGGTGCTGAGGCCTGGGATGTGGATTCATGGTTCGTGAGGCCTCTGGGCCGCTGTCCTCAGGTGCGCGGACCTGACGCTGGTATGCAACACGGGGGTCTTGTGCTTTCTGTTGGCGAGAACCTGCACGTAAAACCTCTGAGCGACTTTCATCGTGTGGACCCAGAGCGTGTGACGTACCATGGTAATTGCGTGCTTGCTGTTGAACCGAACCTGCTGCTTCGTTTGACGTATCCTCGCGGCGCACTCGCTTAGCAGGAGGGGAGGCTGTCGGGGAGTTCACCGCAGGGCGAGTCCCGTCGGCCATTTCTTCATCGGAAGCGCAATGTTCTACGTTGTATACCACTTTTGGTCGAGGTTTGGGCTCGCGTGGCTGCTGTGGAAACGGATCTGCCGCTTGGTGTGATGTTCCCTGGCGGTGAACAAGCTTTGTCGGTACTGGAGGTCGAGAGTCGTTGGCGCTATCGTCGTCCGAAGGTGGGTCCTCAACATATATCACTTTGGGTTGAGGTTTGGGCTCCTCGCGTAACTTGCGTTTCTGAGCGTCGGATTGAGTGGATTTGGTCGTCTTCTTCTTGGTAACTTTCAACGTGTTCTCGTCGATCGCCTGACTGCGAGCTCTCGCTCGAAGGAGAGGCGCCACATCCGGCCCACCATCTTTTTGTCGCGCCGCATTGTGGACTTCGGGCTGACAGTTTTTGATGCGGGCCAAGACCTTCACCTCCCCCGACTCCGTAACTCCCGTGACGATAGGTATCTCCCGCCATTCTTCGCTCCCTTCATCCAGAGACTTATGATCTAGAGCCCTTCTGTCAGATGATGTTGAGTGATTTAAGTGGAACTTACCGTCAGACCATGCCACAATACGAGGAGCCAAATCCTTCAACTCATCATCCTTGCTCATCAAGTACGTGAACATGACGGTGATTCCAGGTGAACTGATATCGCTGACGGACCAGCCTTTCGCGCCAGGGAAAGGCTCCTTGCAGGGCCATCGCTCGAGGACCATTTGCGCATCACGGCAATGGGTCAAAAAATTTGCCCACACCGAAGAGCCCGCCGCTACCTCTGGTCCTGCCCATTCCACTTCACCCCAGTGAGCCTCAAGCTAAACGATGGAACAGAAGACAACATACCCATTTGGAACTTCAACAGCTGGGGGACACATCTTCGAGCGCGATCTCTTGTTATTTCTGTGGGGCGGCACTCCCAATACGCTGCAGGCACGGCAGTTAT
Organism: Laccaria trichodermophora; assembly: GCA_018417955.1. Lineage (NCBI taxonomy): Eukaryota > Fungi > Basidiomycota > Agaricomycetes > Agaricales > Hydnangiaceae > Laccaria > Laccaria trichodermophora. The sequence goes on from JACTVC010000009.1 coordinate 1,506,482, forward strand.
GGGAAGGTTAAGATCGGGGTCAATGGGGTTGGCTACAGCTTTCGCAGTCTTAGAAGCTTTTGTCGATGGTTTGGACGGTTTTTTCAGTCTGCGTGGCATGGTAGGGGACTTTGGTAACGACACTTCATCACTCTGCGGGATGTTGGCAACATCCCGACCCAGCAACTGCGCCAAGTTTACAGACTTCGGTGCGATCAACTTCGAATCCATTCCCCTTCAACGTTAATGTCAATAAATATGTTTTTTGAGCCAGTCAAGGTCGAAACTTACCTAAGGAGCGTCGTTAAATGATGAAGCATCTGTTTGATATCAGCTTGACAGTGCTCGATGACGCCCTGAAGATGTGTATTCCCTGTAAGGACCGTCGCGGCTTGGTTGGCGACAGGATCCCGCGGAATGATGATCCCAATCATGTCGACATCGGCACGTCCCAGGGCCGTTGCCTAAAAATCAGGAATCATTAGAAAGCAGCTCGAGAAAAAAGGCTGAAGACTTACCAAGTCTTGAACTTGCTTCAGTGCTGTTTTTGTTATCTTAAATTCTTGCCCGTCCGTCTCAGGCCTGAGCTCGGCTAACTCAGCCACCATCTCCTCCACGAATTTATCCATCTGATCCGGCGACAACTTCTCCACAATATTGTTGTACATGGCGGCAGCCTGAGTAACCCATGACCCTCCACCTGAATACAACATCAGACCTCGAGACGAACAATGAGTCTAAGTGCTTACTTTTTCTTGGATTGTAAGGCTGGTAACGCAGGTACATTTGCCAGATGTCCCAACGCGAGGCTTCCCGAGAAAGGGACACATTGAACCCTCCTTTCCGCAGCACAGACTCAGGTGTGCGACCCATGTTCTTACAATGCGCGACAATGGTATCCGCGAGTTCCATGGCCAGTTGAGTCTCATGAGCCGTGAATGGGCCACGCTTCATTGATTCTGCCGGATCATCTCGCCTTTTCCCCAAAGCCTTTGTGCTCGCGACAGGGTGTGCAGTGGGCACTTCGGAAGGCCGTTCCTCATCCGCATCCGAACCCTCACCCTCTGCCGAAGGCCTTTGCGCTGGTGGTTTGCTCTTGGCTAGCCGACGTAGTTTTTGCGCAAAGTTATCACTTGGGTCTGAGCCCCCATCGTCTTTGGAAGGACGGTCCTCGTCCGCATCTGAACCCTCAACTTCTGCTGAAGGCCTTTGCGCTGGTGGCTTGCTCTTGACGAGCCGACGAAGTTTTTGCGCAAAGATCTCACCTGGGGTTGAGCCCCCATTGTCCTTCGACTTCCTTGCAACGCGTTTAAGTTGTCGACCCCGTGAAACCTGGTTCTCTCCCAATTCGTTGCTGCGAGTGGCACTTGAACGCCCCTTCCGACCCTTTTTCTTACTCATTCGACGCCTGTCCTGCTCATCCTCTTCCTCCATCCTCCTCTCATCATCATCCTCCTCTTCCGCGGTATCCATCTCATCATGGCCCCGTCCCCTGTTCTTGCGAGCCCATTCACATTGACGCGCCTTCGCCTCCTCGGTTTCGCCGAAGTCGCTACCTGACCCGCAAGAACTCGATCTATAGGCCTTTTCGCCATCTTGATCTGCATCGGGCATTGACTCTGCTTGGTTGTCGTCCTCCTTTGGGCCGCCTGACTCTTTCTCCCCGCCTGACTCTACTTCAACAGCTTCCTGCCCGGACTCCTTTGCGCCGGCAGACTCATCGTCTAGCTCATCAGCTCTTTCCTGGGCGATTATCTCAGCTTCCACCCACCATGCCTCCACCTCAGCAAGATCGTGTAACGCCCGAGGTTTGTCTGTGGTATATCCTGGGGGGAGTTGCTCCCATTGATGACTTGCGCGATTATACCAACAAGTGTATGGGGCATACGCAGCCCAATCCTCCGGCCCAGCCAACCCAATCCTAGATCGATAACCTACATAACCCAGGTCCTCGATAGCTCTGCCAATACGGCAGAAATAGTTGGTCCCTGGATGCGGAACAGCTGATGCTGAAGGGAGGGGAAGCCCGTCATCCGACGGCATCGTGGAATCAAATTCCTCATCACTGGACGCTGGGTCCGGGGTCAAGGGCTCGCGCGAGTTCAGCGCAGGGTCAATAACATTAAGGGGGGGGATGTCCGGCTGGTTACGTATTTTGTAGAGGCCCCGTGAACGAGGAGCGGGCCCTGTCGTGCGGGAGAGCGGTGAAGACAGAAGAAAACCAGAAGAATCATTGCTGTAGAATGCATTGTCAGTGCCAATGTCACTATGCGTAATAGAGGAAACATACGTCGGAATAAGAGTCGAATGGATCGCGAAAGTTTCGTCCGCTGATGGGGATACTCTTGCTGAGGCAGATCTAGCAAATATTGGTGAACCGACTGGCAGGATTGCTCAAACAATCAGACACACCTCAGTGTAGCCTGAAGGCCCAACGGCAAACCCGAAGATGCAGATGCAGAGGCATTAGAAGCCCTACCATTCGGATTTCTGTTGTAAAAGATGTCTTCGGCGGCGTCGGGTAAGTCATCCTTGCGTCTGTGGAGGTTACATTTTATATAAAATGACGGCGGGGTCGAATCTGACGTCACTAACCGATTATCGCGAGAAACAAGGTTCTGGGTTGGCGTGGTCTCTGGGTCGTCCACGTCCATAACCCTGCAGGAACGTCAGCCAAATACAGATGCAAAGATCCCAGCGAACAAGGAGTTAACGCTGGTGAAACCCAAGTGAAACGACAAAGAGTCAAGTTTCACAAAGGGAAGGATACCCCGCGACAAGGAGTCAAACGGTCTATCCCCTGGGACACATACACGCACTCTTTTTGGCGGCCGTAGGCACGGGTTGATTTGGGGATCTTGCTTTGGGCAGTGTCTTGCTGTTCGGATGTACTAAGAGCTCCCTTCGTCATCGTGACCACGGCCTGAGTAGCATCAGAGCTGAGCGCCTCTTGGTTGACCATGGCCCCTGCTGCGGTGGTGGAGGGTTCATCCGGAGTGGGCTGATCATCGACTACGGCATTGTTGCTAGCATCGGTGTCCGTGACGCTAGAGGGCACGTTGAGCTTTTGACCAAGGGTCATAGAATACACATATACCTTTCATTTTCTGTAGTCAATCCTGACCTCTCATGGTCCGAATTCCGGACAGGAGCCTTCTTGACTGCTTTCGATGATTTTCTGATGGCAGACATTGGTGAGGATCCTTAACTCCCATGTATAAACTTACTTTTTGGAACGACGAGGGCGCTTGACTGCCGGAGTCGCTCCAGTGTTGACGATGGCATTGACGCTGGCGTCTGCTTTTTTCTTGGAGCGGGTAGGAGGACCCACAGCCTGAGGGGCTACGGTGTCGGCAACTGCATTGCCGCTAGCTTCGACGGCGGTGGCACTATATAGAACATTGAGTAAAGAACGTGCACAAAAAAAATCCCGAGTCACCTCTGAGCCTCCTTGGTTGGCGCAGACTTTCCAGCTCCCTTCTGAATTTTTTGAGCGACGTGGCGAACTGTGGAGGCAGCGTACTCACTTTAGTGGTTGCCCTGCCTTCGCCTACTGGGGGCAAAAGGACGACAGGTACTAATTTACGCGCACGAAGCTGACGGCCTTCAGACATTTTGGTTATAGCGGTGGTAAACTTGGTTGTGGTTCAAAGTTGGGATTTTTTCTGGGGAATTTGAGTGAGAAAAGCGTTCAGCTGTTTCTGAAATATATTCTTACTCAGTTCACTCTAGAGTCTAGACCAGGTACGGACTAGCTCAATCAGCATTGCCATAATGTTGTTGCGAGTTGTGGATTTCAGGGTAGAATAACCCCATTGATCGACCAATTTACTATTGACCTTCCAGGTCAGCCCACTTGCCAGAAAACCAGGTGAATGGACAAACCCCATGCCAGAGAGAAGCAACTCCATTCTATACTCGTTCAGATTTTGACCTGTGGGGGTATTGACAGGCGATTCATGGCGTTAAACGAATTCGTGGCGTTCAACGAACTCGTGGCGTCAAAGCCGGCGGCAACCAGGGAAGCCCCCAGCACTAGTACGCTACCCTCTAATAATTATGAAGAAACCACACTGCCAAGGGTTGATTACTTAAGTTGTTCATTTTATTTTTCAACCCAACGTACCAAGCCACGAAAGACGTAAGGCCAGGTCACACAATGCCAAGAAGATGGCTTATGCTGAAGTGACTGACGTTCGGTATTGACTGCATGATTGTTTAAATAGAGCGTGGTGATTAACCCATGAACGTTGTGGTTATCAAGCGTACGTACCAAGCCACGAAAGACATTGATTAATGCGAGGGTGACCGATTTAGATACTATTTAAACGATTGAGCTCGACGTTGTGGATTGCGATTGACGAAGCAGATTGACGGTAGCAATGGACTGCGTGATTACTTTGATCAACCTATGAACGTTATTGTTATCAATTGTATGTACCAAGCAATGAAAGAGCTTAGATGGACCATGCGAGCGGGGTGACCGATGTAGATACTATCGATGTTGACTGAGTAATCCGAGCGGGGGGGGACAATGTTGTAGATACTATACGAACGAATGAGCACAGCGTCGTGGATTGGGCTTGGCTAAGCGAGGCTACATACCTCCAACACGTTGATTCTGCGAATGGAAGGACATGTGGATAGATAGATACTATTCGACTGAAGGAGGTAAGCGTCGTGGATTACGAGTTACGACGAGGGCAATTGACTGACGATTTGTTTGTCAATGAAACATACCAAGCCACGCCAGACGTGTGTTCGCGGGATTCTGGTGACCAATGGAGATACTATGCGAAGGAATTAGCACGGCGTCGTCGATTGCGATTGACGAAGCGGGCCTTGCAGCGACAATGAGTCAAACTGCATGAGTGAAAGGCTGACAGGGAGTCGAGGCCTCATACGCAGCACGGACGACAAGGAGTCAAATCCAGCGGCCAGATTGGGAAAAGGACGGATCTAGGACACTTACGTCGTTGGGCCGAAATGCTGACTCTGCGCGAGCGCAAAAGGCACAGGTCTAACCCAGGAGAACATCTGGTTGGAACCAATGAGCATGGACGTCGTCAACGTGGATATCAGAAGGGACTAGGATACTTACGTTGTTGAGCCGAAATGCTACTCTGCGTGAGGGGAATAGGCGCAGGTCTATCCCGTGAGGACATCTGGATGGAATTAATGAGCATGGATCTCGTCAACGTGGATAGAAGAAGGGAGAGTAGCAGCGACAAGGAGTCAAACTGCGAAATGCCGACAATGAGTCAAAGCCTACAACGCAGCGAGGACGACAAGGAGTCAAGTCCCGCTGGAGGAGAAGGGGTCAAGGACGAAAGAACGGTGCTTACATTGCTGAGGGCGGTAGGTAAGCGGTGGGGGGAGGTGAGAGATGCGTGGATCGAAGTGCGGAGGTAGAGCGGATCGGATTTGATCGAGGTTTGATAAGGAAAGCAACAATTCACAACAAGATCAACTTCAAGGCTCCGAGTTGATCTTCAACTCGAAGATCAGTCCTACCCAAGTCCCACATCTTAATCTTGTGTGGTAGTGCTGGTAAGCGTTTTCTCGTATATCAGTGTTTTCTCGTATATCTTAGATGCTAACCTCTCGCAACTTGACTCCTTGTCGTTACGGGAAGGCCGAAGACCTTGACTCCTTGTCGGTCTGCGGTCTATCCGAGTTTGACTCTATGTCGCTCGTTGCATCACTGACTGTCGTCTATACCCCTACGGCAGAATTTCGGACTCCCGTTGCAAATAGGCTTATACCCCTACGGCAGAATCTCGGACTCCCGTGGCAAATCAACGTTCTACTGCCAGGACGAATGTAATTGCGAAGAACAGATCCTTTCGCACTGGCTTCCGTTGGGCTTCCGTCGTATGTCGCTCATTGCGTCTCTGACTCGTGGTATTTACGCTGAATGACTAGGAATATGGGCCCACCCCACGATCTCGGACTCCTCTATGTCGCTCATTGCATCTCTGACAGTTGTCGTGGTATTTACGCTGAATGGCTAGCAATACACCGCTACGGGAGACTCTAGGCCAGACGACTAGGAATATGGGGCCACGTCACCTTTCCAATTCAACGTGGTAAGTTTCCTGTTCTTCACCATCTTCCGAGGTATTGGCTGAACTCCTTCTTCTTCAGTGATGCCCGGGACATCGGATCCGCTCACGGTATGCTAAGAAATGTTCACTTCCTAACGCCGATCCTGGTGGATTGTGCGAAAGCCGTGGCTAAATTTACCACCGCGCGCCCTGGGCTAATCAAATCACACACACGCTTTCGACAAGCATCGGTGGCAGCGCCTCGTATACCAAGCTACGCTTGTTGTCCCTCAAGACGGAGAAAAGGCTAGGGATGTTATTGGGAACTTATCAAGCGCGCGCCCGTGCAATTATTCTTTTGAAAAGCACCGGAAGATTGCTGCCCACAGGAAAGAGGTAGTAGCAACCAATCTTCCGATGATTTTGCTCAAGTCCTTCTTCATCAGTGGATAGCCGTGACATCGGATACGCTTACGGTATGCAGCAATTTTTCCCGGGCTGCGCGTGCTGGGCCACGGAGGGTCTCGGCAATAGTTTCATTATTAGGGTCACATTGGGTAGCAATTGGACGTCATAATTAGAAATCTCCACGGTATATACAACACCAGTTTATGGGTTTTAGTCTACACACGGTCCGGATAAATTTATTTACACTGACTTGCCTTGCGATCATCGTCGATTCCTAAACTCTGATTCCACCAAGGAGAAAAGACGCGACGCGTCGTGTCACGTGCATTGATCAACGTGACAGGTAACTTATCTGATCAACTTCGTTCTCACACTCACCTCCTCGACTTGACGGACCAACCTCCTGGTGAGTATCTGCCGTCTTTCCATTGCCTTTCACGGAACTTGACTCTTTGTCGTTCCATTGGAGTGTACGGTCTTTGACTCGTTGTCGGACCGTCTCTCCTTCCCAAGCTTGACTCCTTGTCGCTTGGGTTTTCATCTTAATCGTAAAGCTCGTCGATTGACATGTTTGACAGGACCACAGCTCGTGTTACCACCGCTCGCGCCCGCCTCACACATTGTGGTGTACTACTTGGAGGCACACTCATCTTCTCTGCCGTTCTCACCTGTTGCCTCCTGCCGGCTCCAGCATTTCCTTTTCCCAGGTGAGCGTCTGCCGCCCTTGGTTTCTGTTTCGTTTCATGGATTTACGCATTTGACAGGACTTCTGCTCGTGTTACCGCCTCTCGCTTCCGACTCGTAGTCATTTTTTGTTTTGCGCAGCCAAGGTCTAGGTTCGTACTACGTTCATTATCTTCGTCTGTCATTTTTTTGTACACTTCTTCTGGGAATTTGACTCTTTGTCGTTCCAACCGAGGATGTGGGTTTTGACTCCTTGTCGATCTACATCCTCGTCTTGAGTTTGACTCCTTGTCGCTCAATTTCTATCATTTACCCTCGATCGAGTTCAATACTCATGCCTTGAACAGCCATGTCCCCCTCCAACGCCCAACCTTATTATAAAGAATACTTCCGCGAAGGGGATCGTGATTACCAGGCCACGGATGCGGCATGCTGGGATGTGACGGACCGTCGAGTTCGGTCAGGGGAGGTTTTGAGTGAAGCGGGTATCAACACGTACATGGAGCACCCGGACAGCGAGGATGCGAGCCATTGGTGGGTAATCACAACCCCAAATGCTGGGTACATTCCCACTGCCCCCATCGGCATCCGAACGATTCAAGCGAGAGCGGACGGACGTTTTGGCTTGGATGACCGCACTCAACATCCGCAGATGTACGTCAGGGGTTTCGAGTACATTTGCTGTATTCCCAAGCGCGAGCACTCGCGACGCATGTTATGGTGGACTCCTACTCCGGACGATTGTCCCCCTATCCCGAATGGCCCTTTTGCAATCATGATTCGTGTCCTCAAACCGCACCTGTTGGAGGGATACAAGAAACTTCGCGACAAGTATGTTGGCCTCATAGGCCAACGTCCCGATCGCTCTCCGCTGGCTGGCCTCCTTGTGACGACTATGTGTCAATGTCTTGATAAACTCAGATCTTTCGGAATGACGTACAAAGAGATCGTACTTGCGGTTGCAGAGTTTCAGCGGGCAGTACTCGATATACACGGGTGGATTGAATACGTCGATGTTTACCAGCCTCGTCTGCGCCCTGGTCCCAATGGCATTGAGAAACATGAAGCCAATCAGAAACTTATGGGCGCATTTACGGAGAAACTCATTGTTGCGCAACAACTTCACGCGATGGGCATTCCGGTTTGGTTGATTCGACCGTCTTTTCGGATTTTGCCAACGATGAATGTCAACATGTATTCCCCCCAGCGACATGATGACGATATCGTCTTGCGGCAGTTTTCCGATGGGTGGGGAAAGCCTGACCCCTATCCCATTCTGGTTGTTGGCCCATCATCCGCGGAACTCTACCGGTGGACGCAGCGCATAGGCTGCGGGATCATGGACCTTCAGGACGTTACGGCTATAGGCCGTCAGGATTTCATTGAGGGAAAAGTCAAGCTGGGTGCGGTTCGAGAGTCTTGTACGTGAAAGCTTCTTCTATTTGGACCAGTAGCTAACATTTATCTTTTGTAGACTCACTTCCTGTCCCGTCCGTTGCCCAATTGTCGGCTGCAGGGGCAGTGGGGCCCATTGGTAAGAAGGACTGTTATCATGTTGATGTTCTCAATGCTAACTTGGAGTGTATTCAGCTGGATCATCTTCTGGGAGTGAGGGACAGTATTCCTCAGCAACTTCAACCACTCAGCAAGGTAAAGTCGTGCTTTCGCTTCAAGTGCCGAGTTTACTAAAACGTGTTTGCAGTTTTACAATCCGTGAGATCCCAGCAGCTATCCCAGCCACGATCCCAGCAGCAGTCCCTGCCACCCTCGATGCCTGTTATTCCACCCTCTCTGGGGCTCGCGCCAACGTTGGATGACGGTCCTGGGCCCTCCAAGCGCCCACGCCTAGCGGGCCAAGATGCCCCAGACAGCCCGTTCATGCCTGACCTTATGCCAAGATGGGCGGAGGCTTTGCGAAGCATTGATTCCGATCGCAGCCGAGTAATCAAGCATCCCGATCACATCGCGAACATTGGCTTCAAATACCCTAAGCCCGAGATCTTTTTGAACTCCAAAAACCGGGCTTTGTATACTGCGACGTGGTTGGCCATTCGAGCACATCATGCTTACACGCTCGGCACTGCGACGTCGCTCCCCCCACCCATCAGCTCGCAGCAGTGGCGCAACTTTCTCATCAAAATTTTTCCCTTCTTGCACCCTGAAAGTATCGATGTCGCGGCACAGCTTGATATACCCACGCCTTCCACTCCACAACCCGACGGGAAGGGGAAGCAGAGTGGCAAGGGGCCAGGCAAATCTCGCACCAAAAAACCGAATTCTTATCTGGATCAGATCCCGCTTAAACATGGCCAGGTCGATAGGGTGGTTTTCTACGATACGACGATTCAACTGGGTACCGCCGCAGAGCTGGAGAATGCATTGACGCCGGAAATCACACAGGAGGTACTCTGGGAACTCTCTCACATGAGCTTCCGCTTCGAGCTTGTGAGTCTCGATGCCGTCGCCGCCACTGCGATGTACCAAGCTCGTGAAGATTTAACCCAGGAGAAGGCAGCGGCTGCCCGTGTCCAGGAAGTTCTTCGGGTATTTCCCATGTCTGGTGAGGTGGTGGGCCCTTTCATAATCAACGAGATCCCGATTCGCGATTTAGGGTTGATGGCAGCAGATCTGAACGAACGGAACCGTTATCTTATGGCGCTGGGGCATTTGATGTCTTCGTGGAAGGGTTGCCCGGATTCTATTACCAAAGCGAGGTCAGGCCCCTTGGTAAATCAAGTGCGTCGTCTGGAGGAGGCTTGTGCACAGTTCTATTGCCAGAGTTTCTTTGACAACTTTGGCCGTGCACCTGTCATACCCTGCCGTCTTCCTTCTCGTTCTCTTGCACGTACCCAGCCTGTTAGCTTCGCGGACTCTGTAGCTTCCATGCCACCTCGATCATCATAATTGTTTGGAACAATCATAGCACGCAGACTTCTTTGCCTCATGTCGCCTCGTTTTTTTCTTATCATCGGCACATGATGTATAAATATATCTTTTTTGGGACTGTCTTTGCTCCCGTGCATTTGGGGGTTTGATGGGAACTTGGTAAGTCCCTTTTCTCTTCTTTCCCCTCATCTTCGTGCTTTGTGCATTGCAATTCTCGATGTCATTCAGAAGGAGTCGTTACTTGGGCAAGGCTGGACTTGCTATAGGGTCTCCCGCTGTGAAAAAGAAGTCTTCGGCTAAATCTTGGGTGTCAACTGATGATGCCAGTGTGTCACGTCGTCCTTATGGGCTACCTGGTGTTCAGATCTTGCCTAGGCAGGACTTGACAACTCCTCTGGGTTCCTTTCTTCAGATACCCTTGCCTACTGCTGCTGATTTGCATGATGATGCTGC